>JADLZN010011910.1:0-450120 GCA_018155175.1 Sinocyclocheilus anophthalmus | reverse complement strand
CAAATAAAAATATGAACAACAGGGTTTCTTCGCTGTTGTTATACAATTTCACTTGATCAATGTTTCAAAAACTCCCATTTACATTTCAATCAGTCTACTGGCTCGCAGTGATCAAATCTGCATTAGGTGACACATTAGATAGCTACTCTAACGGTTACACCTAAGGGAGTTAGATCGTCTAGTTAAATGAAATTGGAACTTCGCAATGACTTCAATCTAGCGATACTATCAAAATAAGGCCTTTAAAAGATGATAAGAGGAGCATCGCTGAAATCTATCTTTATCGCAATAGGAAGATTTCTTCGTTCCAACAGGCAATTTTGATATTAAAATGTACTGTAAAGAGATTTCTTCGTCTTTAGAGAACAGTTTTAATATTATAAACTGCAGTTTACTTTAATATTTTACAGTGACTAAATGTTAGACACATAGTGGCTGTTAAAATACAGTACTGGAGGTGGATTTTAACCATCCAATCCAAAAGAGTGAGTTCACGTTGCGACTTGTTTCACTCTAAGCGCGCATAATATAAAAAACACTAATAAATTGATACTGTTTGTTCACAAACCAAGTTTGAATGTTCCCGCGTATCTCCACCAAAACTGTAACGTTTATTATTATTTATTAGCTCTAAAAAGGGGAATATTTATGACGAATTATAACTGGTTATGATTCATAATAAATATTTAGATTATATCTTCGAATTAACTGTAGCAGAATCAATATTACAATGATTTGATCTGTCCGTCCACCGAGCAGACAATATAATCATTAATCCATTCAAGGAATTTTATTTTCCTGGCCACGGAAGCAATAAACTATACTTCTTTGTGCAGTGCTAGCAGTAATTCTTAGCGAAATGTAGCAAGGGTTCAAACATTCATTGACTTCGAACTGTGAGCAGTAAACAGAGACAATTCGTTGTGAATATAAGTGATTTAATAAATGAAACTATAGCTAACATATAACTAACTAAAACATATATACACAGAATGAAAAGTAAGGAAAAGAGAGAGAATAGGAAATAATGGCAGTATTTCACATCACTTAACCTCAACCTTTGAAAATCGTCAAAGAATCCAAAAATCACCTTGTCTGAACCTTAAACACGCATCTGAATATTTTTAAGCGGTTACTTGCATTGGTTTCGATTTCTGAAGAAGAGTCCGGATGCGGTAGACACAGGAGGTTTTTTGATGAGTTCGTGAGGAGTCAGCTTGAAGTTTTTACTTCTGGTTCTTCTGAAGAAGAAGTCCCCAGCGACTAACGTTACTTGAAAGTAAAAACTGCTGGAAAATAAAACTCAAGAGGAAGATCTTTAGAGTCTTGGAAAGGTGTTGTCTCAAACGAAGAAGTAGTTTTTCTGAGCAAAGTTTTTTTCGGGCTAATCGCTTTTGAGAGTTCCTATTCTGTGTGTACTAGCCAATGAGAGGCATGGATTTTGAGCGGGAGAATCTTTCTTTGTCTTTTGTTTATGGCTCATTTGCATGCTTTATGGCCGGTCTGGAATATCCGTAGTTTTAACCCAAAATATCGTACCAGTCATATGATGCGTTTCACAATCACATACTGTACGTCATTGTCCGAAGGAATGAAAAGCAGATAATATTGATACCAAGAAAGAAACATTTAGAATATATTGAACCAGAGATACATCCATTCACCTGAATATCAGTGTTTAGGCTTTAACTAATACAAATAACGAGTGGTAACTCATCTAATCTAACAAAGGGAATGTACACACCACATGCATATACCAGATACAATTATAACTGATTAATTATAGTCTAAAATAAAGAAATGTGTTTATGTGTGTGTGTGTGTTAGTTTGTGTGTGTGTGTGCGTTAGTTTGCTTGGCCTGGATGGCCCATCGAGGTAATTTACAGCTCTTTAAACAGTGTTTGAAGTCAGATTGGGGAGATGATAGTGGGGGCTGGTTAAAATCTCCTTGACGGCGAGGAACCATTTGGCAATTTAAAACCCCTATACAACGTAACATCTCTGACCAGAACTGTAATTTATATTCAAATGTCAAAGGCTAAAAGGGGTCTTTTAAGCCAGAAACAGTCCAACACTCATGCATGATCCTCCGACGGGCAGACGCACCTACAGTGGAAACTAATCCCGTATTTTCTAATAATATTACCAAGGGGTATTTTACCATACCCAAAAATATTACCACCATGTATATTGAAAATAGCAGAGGACCTAGGACAGATCTTTGAGGCACTCCATATTTTACTGGTGATAATTGAGATGACTCCCCATTTAAATAAACAAAGTGGTAGCGATCGGACAGGTAGGATTTAAACCATCTTAAAGCCTGCGCTTGAATACCTGTATAGTTTTGTAATCGATCTATGAATATGTCATGATCTATAATGTCAAACGCAGCACTAAGATCAAGTAAAACTAGCAATGAGATGCAGCCGGGGTCTGACTCAAGAAGCAAGTCATTTGTAATTTGAACAAGTGCAGTTTCTGTGCTATGGTGGGGCCTGAAACCTTCATAGAGATCTTTTTTTTTGCAGGTAGGAGCACAGTTGAGCAGACACAACTATCAACTTTTTTGATAGTGCCCTGGGAAGTGAACAGTGTTTGGCCCTTTAAAGGGAGATTCTAGTTCTCTAGTTGCAGAGAACAAGTGTAGACCAATATATAACTTACAGAGAGTGATTAGGGCAAATTACCCACAAGTCATTGCGCACCACTTTAGTACTTCATGAAGTCTGACTAAAATAAACATCATTCTAGGTTTTTATCTAACTTATTCGATTTCTGCACAATTTTCCATAGGTATGAGGTTTTAAGTATTAATCATATTAATTTAAATATTATATTTGTTGTGTTTGTGTATATACACAGTCAGACACATACATTATTATGAATTAATATAATAAACAAATGTATATATTAATAAGAACAAAATGACTGCTACTGCTTCACTGACCTTTTTTTAAGAAATTATAATAGACCATATAAATTAAGCCTTTTTATAAAACATTTTCTTCATTACATTATCTTTTAATTTTTACTTTATACCCTGTAAAACATACCAAATTAATTATAATTCAGAAACATGCATATCATAAAAAATACATTTTCTAAATGAATGTCATATATATTAAATTTGTCTATATATAGTTTTGGGTCAGGAGAATTATCCTTATTACTATTATTATATATTATTATTTTCTTATTATTATTTAAGCACCAGAATGGACACATTAAACGATTAAAGTGACAGTAAATGCATTTATAATGTTACAAATAATTATATTCCAAATAAATAATAAGAAGATATAAGATAATAACTGATTATTGAGCACCAAACAACAATGATTTCTGAAGACTGACACATACTGCGATAATGGCTGCTGAAAATTAATCTTTGCCATCACAGAAATAATTTACTTTTTAAAATATGTTAAAATACAAAACAGCTATTTTAAATTAAAACAATATTTCTAATTATAACTGTTTTACTGTATTTTTTATTAAATTAATGCAGCCTTTTCATAAACATTAAATAAATCTTACCGACCCCAAAACTTTTGAACGTTAGTGTATGTGTATATAATCAGAACACAGTCTTCTTTCGTTATCTATTAGAGTTGAGCTTCATGTAGCATTTGCAGCTTTTGCAGGGGTGACAGCAGCCAAATGTTTCGGGGCATGTGAGAAGCTTCGTCTCGTTATCAAACTAAAAACTAGACCCCCCCACCAGCCCCCCAAACTTTCTAATTAGTCCATTAGCGCTAATATACTTCACACAAGAAGCAATTTGCCATGCCTGGCAGGATCTGCAACCTGCTAACCTCATCGCTAATATCGTTTGATACTTCATTATAGTCTGTTAATAACAGCTCTCCCCAACTCTTGACTTCTAACAAGACGCCCGTCATTCAAACCCTATACCACTCTGTTTCACCACTGCAGGCGTTTTCCTCCACACCCACACAGTCTTAGTCTCTCAAGGTTAGCAGGTTAAACTACAGGTCTGGAGTCAGTGTGGGACCAGATAATAGCCACTAGCAGCTCTTCTATAAATCTTTTTGGTTTTTGGTCAAATATCTGATGCTCATTTATCTGTCTGGATCTATTGATTTATTCAAAAGTAAGTCTGGAACTGCTTGACAGTGAGTGACCGCCCGGCCCCCACCCCCCCGTCTCTTACACTCGCGACTGAGGTGAGGATCAACTCGATCCAAGCAGGAGACATACATGCCTGCATCGTGGTCGAATCACACATCACGCCCAGATAAGTTGTTCTCTGTACTGGAGAAAGCACACTTTTCTTGACCTTAAATCTTAACCCCAGCTCTTTTCGTGGAGTAGAACACATCTCGATTTCTCAAGACCGCCATCCGCATGCTGACTGTCGCGCTAAACACCAATCGTCGCGTTGGTTTGAGTCGTGAAAAGTCTGGTGGAGGGCAAGTCCAAGGAGACCAGATTGGTAGTGGCTTTGCCCCCCAAAACGACCCCCGGACCTTCCTGTGTGGAAGGCAGGATGAATATGGAAATATGCGTCTTTCAAGATCGTCGTGACAAACCAGTTTCTCGGACCTATCGAGACACGACTTGTTTGAGTGTGACATCTGAACTATCATCGCATACTGACGTCTTCATAGGCTCAATCTAAGATCTGACGCAACCCCCCCCCATCCTTCTTCGGAACAATGAAGTACCGGCTGTAGAACCGGAGTCTGTCTCGTGCGGAGGGACCACCTCGATGGCCTCCTTCCTTAAGAGGAGTAACTACTTCTTGTTCTAAGACCCGAGCCTGCTCGGGCCCCACTAGCGTGGGGGTGACCCCGTTGAATCGAGGCGGACGAGAACTGAACTGGATTCCGTAGCCTCTTTCTACAGTACGCAGGACCCATTGAGATACCTTTGGGCAGTAGCTTCCACGCTGCTAAATAGTCTACTAAGGGAATCAGTCTCTCTAGACTGATCTCTGGTGTGCCCAGAACGGTTAGTTCGGTGCCTTGAAGCGTCTGCACATTGACAGGGGACGCTGAACTAGCTGCTCTGGGGACCTCCGCAGAGGCCGCGAGCCTCTCAGTGCCGCTACGTTTCCGGGCGGTAACTGAGAGAAGTGCTCGCCGGAGACTGCTGCGCCCTGGAACACGGCAGGGCTGGCAGACCGACCTCATTGAGGGCACTGAGGAGAGACGGGCACCTTGTAATGTGGTGTGAACCTCTCTTCCCCTGAGGGGCCTGCCCTCCGAGGTCCTGATCCACAGCATCAGGACTCTCATAGCTGTCTCCTATTGAAAATGACGGCCCTCCGACCCACGTCGTCTGCTAGGAATACTAAACCACAGCCTGCTCGGGGCAGGCCCCAATGAAGCACACTTGGCAGGGGCTCACACACCGCCAAGTGATCTCCTAAGGGAACCAGTCTCGCGAGACTCGCTTGTGGTGCGCTTAGAGCAGCTAGCTCAGTGCCCTGAAGCAGCGGACTGGTAGGGCACGGCCGTACTAGCTGCTCTAGATACCTCCGTAGAGGTAGCGAGCCTCTTAGTACCGCTACGTTTCTGGGCAGTAACTGAGAGAAGCGCTCGCCGGATACCGCTGCGCCCTGGAACACGGCAGGTTTGGCAGACCGGGCTGCAGTGCCGTCCTCTTATTCCCGAGGGCTGGCCCTCAAAAAGTCCTAGGCCTTAGATGTCAGGACATTTACGACGAAGACTATCCAGAGAGAATGACGGTCCGCAGAACCGCCCTCCGCTAGAAGCCTTCGGTCTGTGAGCGCCACTCTGACTCTAGACTCTGCGGAGTATGAGAAGTGAGGCCCCCAGAATGAGGGCTGGAACACGATGAGTTGGGACTGCTCCGCCCAGCAGCCCCTGCAAACCGCCTCAACCTCCTCAAAGGAAGAGAGGTTAACGCGTGCTTTCACTCGAGAAATGTATATCCCCAGAGCCCCTGTATATCTAACTTCTCATAGTCAGACAAATACTTCATTTTATTCCTCAGAATTAAATGCAATCAAACACCCAGACAAGTAAATACGGTCTAGTGTAGTAAGACGTTCTCAGTCGCCGCCGTGCCTCCGCAGCAGCGGGACCGCAATCCGCAAGATCACCGGCACGACCACTCGCTGAGTGGCCCGCGAGAGCGGAGCGTAAGTCCGGGAAAACAAAAAACATCCCGCCCCGACTGTGCGACTCTGCTCCGTATTACTGCTGCTCATATAATACAAGGCCTAATGCTTGTGTACTGATGTTTGTGCAACTGGCGACTCTTTGACCCCTCGTAATCAATCTCCTCGGAGGAAATACTGTAGCTTCGCGCCACTTCTCCCCGGTCCCCCTTGGGGGATACCACCATCGTGGGTTCAGACCCCGAGAGCAGGCGCCGCATCTGGTGATTAGCAATCCATTACGCTAAACCCACGGCCACATCCCCGCTCGCCTCGCAAAAGCGGGTCCTGCACCTGCGAGGAACGCTATTCAGGTCTTCCCTCCTCAAAAATATCCCTCTGAGAGCGAGCAAATGCAGTAACAACCTATTCTTTCGCTCAGACGCAAAACCACGGAACAGGCTGTGTTGTTTCCCCACTCGTGATATAAACATTATTTTTGGGCAGGGAGGAACACACCACCTACAACGTGGCGACTCTCCGCCCTTGAAATGCTTTGGTCCTTGCATGAGCGTATACATAGCTGGGAGCTTTAATAGATTTTGACAGACAACAATAAAATGGACTGACAACACCCGAAGCGCTTCGCTGAATGACCGAAAGCTGACTCTGGGCTCGCCGCACGTGCTTTATAGCTTCCCCCCGGTCATGACGGTCATCCGCGTGATGCCCCGCTCACTATTTGGACTGATTTTTCACATGTGATTCAGAGCGTGTGTCACTGAAGGTGTTCCCCTAGCGTTCTCGACGCAGCTCGAGTTCCTGAAGAGGAATCAGAATTTTATAGTATGTGTACAGTGCAACACCAAAGAGCTTTTTTACATTTTAGAGAAGCCAAGTTGCGATACCGAACAGGACCACATGGAGATGCCAAAAAAACCTAAACCAACCGCCTGCTTGCTGCATATATCTACTACAGTACACGGATCCATTCCGTATAAATAAACACAGCAACATAAACATGACAAATCAAAACAACGTGGAAACAACGTGAATGTACGGAAATGTCTGTGCCTGTGCATAAATACAATGTGCGATCAGTGCGTCAAGAGCACTCATACACGCATTTATTATAACGGACTCACATGTGCTTACTGTACGACTCCTGTATGCCACCGCAATCGTCTTTACCTTGATTGCAGTCTTCATCCATCAAACTTTACTAGCGGGACTGGTTATCCAGTCGAGAAAACGTAGTTTGTGTCTCATCTGGCCATACAGCGGTGGGATGTGTTGACAATCCGTTCAGTCTGTACTTCACACAGCGCGTGTGACATGTGAGGGCTCGCTGTCTTCAGAGACAATCACAGAATATGACAGAGCTCGTGTTTAAAAGCCAAACACACTGGAATGAATAATTCACTGAAAACGCAACGTGAGTCTCTGTTCTCTCTGCAATCTCTGATGTGATCTGCCTGGTTTCCTTTATATTAGCGCTGTTTTGGACGGATTGTTTGAATGCATTCGCTTACTGGATCATTGGACTGAAAACTTTCCTGGAGTTTAGCAGCTTAAAATGATCTAATTGCAAGCAGAGAAGCAAAATTGGGTTAAAGGGTTAGAATATAAATTGTGCTTCACTAATTTTGCGTTAAATTATTTTAACGCGTTAAGGATTGTAAAATGAATCGCATGTGTTAACGTTTTAACGACGACAGCCCTAATATATATATTATATATATATATAATCTATATATAATATAAATATTCTATACTATATATATATTATCTATATCTAATATCAGTTTGTAAAAATATTTATTTTAATAATACTATTTTTATAATAAAATAAAATATATAATCATTATAAAATAATTATTTTATAAAATAAATATTATAATATTATAATTTTAAAGCAGTTCCAATTATATTTTTGTATTCACTTGTTATTCTATTCTGTTCTGTTCTGTTAGTCTGTGGCCAGACTACAAGTACAGCTTCTATTTAATCCGTTTCAAATTTTTTATCAAAAGACGGTTTGTCTCTTTAAATACATCAAGTCTTTCCATTCCATTTTTATTCTATATTTCTCTATTGGAAGTAAAAAGCTATTTCAGACAGCAATAGTTTCAGTGACAGATAATGTTGATGCCTTGACTGAATAGCCAAACAACAGACCTTCTAACAGCATCTGGCTAATCAATCACTGTCCTCTTGTTGTCTTCCTGTTTGCATGTGCTTCTGTGTCCATCTCTCTGTCATCCTCATCTTTTTTTGTTGACTTTTTCTTGTTTCTTATTCTTCGCATTATGTTCTCTCTTTGCTCTCATTATCCTTCGCTCCTTCTCTCTCAGTCTCTTTCTTTGTGTCTGGACAGATCTCTTTACTGTCTCTATACTCCATTGTTTGTATTGATTGCCATCTGAGGTCAATGGCTTTTTAAAGCGTCTAGATCGAAATGCAGAGTGTCTTCCTCATCTCCCTCTCCTTCTCGCATTCCTTCCCTCTATCCAACTCATTTATGTGCAGTTTCATTCTTTTATCTCTCTCCATCATTGATCCATGAGGCTGGAGAGCATTCTGGCCCGGTAATGTGTGGCCCATGGGCCTTCGGGTCAGTTTAATTTGAGTTCAGGTCAGTCGGGCTGAGAGAAAATGTGGTTTGACTGAATTAAAATAGTCTGGAAGATGATCCGATGTCATCCACTTCACAATGAGAGGTAAATTAAAGTAATGAAGTTTTAGCTGGTGTATACAAAAGAGAAAAGCTGGTGAGCGTGATTTCACCAAGTAGAACATGTTCCTGGATCAACATCCTTGACCAACATTCCAATCAACCAATCAGAATAGATATTTAACTTTTCAGGAAATGTCAGTTTTAGGCTTACAATCAGGGTTAGGTGCTTCTACACTCTTGTTAATGAGCTATCATTTCCCACTGATTTTAGGAATAAATTATGGGTAGGGTTAGGTTTAGGGGTAGGGATTGGGTTAAGTCTATATTTTTGGACAGTGATGTCGATCTAGTATCAACAAAAGATGTTGATCCAGGAACATGTCTTACTTAGAAACGCTACACGCAAGCATTCACATTAATTTCAACAGCAGCTGCTTGAGATTTGAAATGTGCTATTTTGAACTTTTTATGCCAATTACATAACTTTATAGAAATATTAGCAATTTCATACACAACTCCTCCAAAATTTGGGGTCGGTTGTTTTTTTTTTTTCATTTCTCAAATAACTTTTCAAATTGAAAAGTACAGTAAAAATAAAAAAATATATATATATTATTGAAATGTAATTTATTCCTGTGTTGGCAAAGCAGAATGTTAAGCAGTCATTACTCCAGACTTTAGTGTCACATGATACTTCAGAAATCATTTTCATAAGCTCATTTGCTGCTCAATTATCATTTTGTTTTTTGTATAGAAACCATAATACATTTTAAAGATAATTTGATGTTCAAAATAAAGTTCAAAAATAAATTTTGTTTTTTAAAATATAAATTTTTGTTATAAATGTTGTCTTTATTGTCTCTTTTGATCAATTTAATGTGTTTTTGCTGAATAAAAGTATTGATTTCTTAAAAATGTACTGTACTTGAACCTTTGAATGTTACTGTATTTATTTATTTATTTATTTAACTTATTCATTTAAATTCATTGCTGTGAGTTTTATCAGTGATTAAATGTTATAATCAAATTCATGTTTTGTGTGATTCAGTCTTTCATAAATGAACAACAAGCATGAAATTAATGGTTCGGTGGTCTTAGTTCGTTTTCTGCCATATTGGCTATAATGTAAGTAACGAAGGTCCCGGAAGAGGAACGTAAAACTATTGGGACTTGGTTATTTACTCACTCATAGGCCTCACTAAAATCTGCAACAGCTTTTTTACTTCCACAGTAATTGTGTATGTCAGAGCGCCACCTACTGAGGCGAAGAAGATAATGCAAGCACATTTACTTTCTGCACTGAATCAGAGGAATTCAAGATCATCACAATGAGATTGGAATATAGAAAAAAATATACTTTATAGCAGTTTTTATATTCTCCCAGGTATGTTCTATAAAAGATTAGGTACATATGTTGAAATTAAAAGTGCGTGCGAGAGCCTTACGGTTTTGACAGATTACAGAGATGTTGCTTTGAGAAGGACGGTGGTGACAGAATAAATCAGAGTCATTTGTACATATAAAATATACATAAAACGCTTATGCATCGCTTATGAAAGGCACTTTGACAGTTTGGCATTACATCATGCTTGATGCATAGTCATTATTTAGAGAGTAAACCCACCATGTTTTATCTCTCACAGGTATTTGATACCATCTCTGGACAGATCGCATGCTGGCTTCTATCGGTGTATTGTGAGGAACAGAGTTGGGGCGTTGTTACAGAGGAGAACCGAAGTACAAGTGGCATGTGAGTAACCATAGTAACTCTCAACCACTTTGGATTTCTATGTTTGTTGGTCCTTGCACGTGTGATTGTTACCAGACAGTCAAATTGTGCCCCAGTGTGTGTGTGTGTGTTTCACTGTTGGTGAAGTGGCGTACCTCTGTTTCATTAAAAGATCCTCTGCAATGCCACAGCTGGTCCACTCTAACTTCCTCATTAGATTGATGAGGTTGTGTCGACCAATCGCTTCGCTTTCTCATAATTTAATTCATTCGTCTGTTTTATAATCTGTTTAGCATGAGGAACAGCTGCTGCGCTTGAACCAAGTGGCAAGTCTCTGGTGTTTCAAGCCAGATTCAAGTTTTACTGCCCACTGACCTCTCCTCGGCTGTTTCCGGTCATTATCGAAGTTAGATTGTTCTCTGGCGGAGTATGTGAGTGAAGCAACAGCAACTTCCAGTCTCTAATCACTCCACTCCTCGCTGCTCACAGATCCGTGTTCGATCCATAGAAAAATGTGCACCTGATTTGCTGTAAAGTTCTATAAATAAGTATGTTTTCATTCATCTCTCCGCACACATAACATAAAAAAATAAATATATTTTTAAAATTTTTGATTAATACTTTTATTTAGCAAGGATGCATTAAATTGACTAAAAGTGACAGTAAAGACATTTATAATGTTACAAAAGATTCGATTTTTTATTTGATTGAAACTTTCCTTTCATCAAAGAATCTTGAAAAATGTGTCATGGTTTTTACAAAAATATTAAGCAGCACAACTGTTTGAACATTGGTAGTAATAAAATAATGATAAATGTTTGATGTGCACCAACTCCGCACATTAGAATGATTTCTGAAGGATCGTGTGACTCTGAAGACTGGAGTAATGGCAGCTGAAAATTCAGCTTTTCATCACAGGAATAAATTACATTTAATTTATACATTAAAACAGAAAACAGGTATTTTAAATTGCAATAATATTACACGTTTTTACTGTATTTTTTATTAAATAAATGTAGCCTTGGTGAGCATAAGGGACTTCTTTCAAAAACATCAACAAATCTTACCAACCCCCAACTATTGAACAATTGTGTATTTTACACAACGTATGCTCAAAAGTTACTCTGTTTTATCATTAGTTGACACATCCGTCTATTCACTTTTGCAAATAGCCATGTGTACACAGTTAGCAGCCCATGCTAATAGTCTCAAAATAGCCGACCGTTGTCCATTTATTCAAGCTGGCTGATCGCTTCTTGTTATGGCCTTTCATATCAGGAAATGTGGAAGTACTTCACTTCTGGTCAAGATGGAAGTACTTAGACATTATTTGCTTTTCTCATTTCCTTTTCAATAATTGACATCCAATTACCTTTCGTTTCTTTTTTAAGGATAAAGTGAGAGAAATCAAATACAGGAGTCAATACACAAGCAACGACATTGTGAAATCAAAGGCAGGACATTGCCATACTGGATATTGTATTGTTTTTTTAAGTGGTTTTCCGTAATTAGCTTTTTTAATGAATAATGCTCTTGATATTAAAGAGGCTGCCTTTGATTTTGAAATATCTTCCACACCGTGCAGCTCGAAATGGTGTTCGTTTCTAACTTCCTTTGCTAACAAAAGAAATAGTTCATCCAAAAGTGAAAGTTTTGTCATTTATTCACCCTCATGTCATTCCGACCACATATTACTTCATTATTCCTCTGACAATTCTGCTTAGACCTCCTTTGTTTAATATGAAAGTAATAATAATACAGGGTTGGAATGACATCAGGGTGAGTGAATGATGACAAAATGTTCAGTTTTAGATGTGCTACCCTTTTAAAACATACAAGTTGAGAGTAAAAGTTGCTCTACAAACCTTTTTTCAGGGATTTTTTACATATGATTGGAATAAATGGACATTTCCACAGGAAGTTAGCTACTCATGCCCGAGTTCCTGCAACAAGGACGTTCTGCTGAATCAGATAAGGGTGTAAATAAGAATGACTGCTGATTTAACGCATGGTGAACGTCCGTTCGGATGAGTCAGTTCTGGTCACTGTCATGGCCGATAGCTAGCTGGCACATCATCCCCAGTCCGACGGCAGCCACGACGATGTCTGGCGCTGTGTCAGAGCACGTCTGTCAAACACTGCCCAACTGAAGCAGATGGTTAAAGACACTAGAAAACACTGGACAATTCTGCTGAGTCTCTGGCAACACGACAAACGTTAATACTGCAACTGTTTTTATCCACTGATGTAGGCACTTGGATCAGAAATTAAAGTCTGTTTGTATTTGTAGTGGAGTTATGAGTCAGTATTTAGACAGACGTTTAATGTTAAATGCTAACATATGCACTATATTGTAGTTTTAACACGTGTGTTTTGTAATTTGCTTACTCTTACCATTCGTTTTCTGTTTTGTCTATAGATATGGGAAGTTTTGA
Source organism: Sinocyclocheilus anophthalmus (assembly GCA_018155175.1). Classification (NCBI taxonomy): domain Eukaryota; kingdom Metazoa; phylum Chordata; class Actinopteri; order Cypriniformes; family Cyprinidae; genus Sinocyclocheilus; species Sinocyclocheilus anophthalmus. Next base: position 437,187 of record JADLZN010011910.1, on the reverse strand, counting down.
GGAAGGGGAACTAACCCAAGCCGTATCCCAAGGAGAAGGAGCCGTAATACCGGCGCCTCATATTCGCTGTTTCCCTCAACCACAGGTTACCTGGTTCAGAGACGGTCGCAAAATCCCTCCCAGCAGTCGAATGTAAGTTTGTGAATCTGTTTGGTTTATTTTTCTAATCCGGAGATACGCACACTGTTTTATCGCCACCAGGTGTTTAGATAGATAGGTTATCTATCTGTCTATCTATCCATCCATCCATCCATCCATTGTGCATTTGTTTGTTTTTTCTGTTTGTCTGTCTATATTTCATTTGTTGCCACAAAAAATGTGGGAGACAAATTTACATTTTATTTAAATTGGGGGGTGGGGGGTGACATGTCTATCTATCTACCTGTCTGTCTATCTATCTATCTATCTATCTATCTATCTATCTATCTATCTATCTATCTATCTATCTATCTATCTATCTATCTATTTATCTAGTCATTTGTCCAACATTCGTCATTTGTTTGTTCATTCGTTCGTGAATTTTAATTATAATTTCATTGCGTCATTTGGCATTGCAAAGCCTTTGAATGATGTTTCCAAGTATTTCAGCTTCTTCCATTTTTTCTGTCTTCCTCACACTCTCTCTGCCTTCCCAGGATTCTCCCAGGGTTCTTCTTTCTGCACTCTTATACATTTCGCTTCCACATGAACGTCTGTTTCTAGCTCTGAGCCAAGGTTACCTCGTGCAAATGAGGGGAGCAGATAACATTTATTCCAGGAAAATCATTTAATTGAATTTTAATCAGGCCATTGGCACCTCTTTCACAGTTTCAAAGAGTCCGTGAAAAATGGAAATAAGCGTAACATTGACCGAGACACCCATGGAGGACTGCTAGTCTGTCTGAGAGCGTCCTGGCGCTTCTGAATCCGTCTGCTCTAGATTGGTGAATTCTAATCTCTCACTCTTTATTTTGGTCAGATTGTACTCATTTTGGCTGCCCTCGTTTCGCTGAAAACTAGCTGTGCGGCCCAAGGGTCATGAAATGGAGAGTTTTCAGAAGCACAAAGCTTTCTCTCTCACCTCTCATCTGCTCTCTGTCTCTTTTCCCTCTAATCATGCAATCACACAGCCCAGAAGAGAGCAGGATAATCAATGCCTGGGAGAGAGCCGCGTTTCTCCATTTTCGCTCAAAACCCTGTCTCCCTTCAGCCACTTTGAGATTCTAGCACACATGAGCACTGCAATGGATAATAAAATGACATTTTCCAGCACTTTTCTTTTGAGTCGCCTACAGTGCTAATTTGTGTTAACAGTGCTGTTGACATTTTGCCAAATTATGTAAGGTTTATGTTACATAGAAAGTTTAAATTATAGAATAGCATTCTTGTTTTAAGAGACAAAATGACTCAGTATTTACATTTTATGTGCTCACATGATTAAATCAGGAAGGGGTGAAATATCTTAGACTATTATATTATTACAGTACTCGCGTAGTAGCACTACTGTATATAGAAAGGCATTTTGGTTTGTTCTAAACCTCCAGTCTTAAATATAAAACATCTTGGCATGAACCGAGGGATAGTTCACCCGCAAATGATAATGTTGTCATCAGAATCAACCTTATGTTGATCCAAACATGTATGTATGACTGACTATAAATGTAGTAAATCATCATTTGTAAGCATGCATTTTTTTACTAAACTGTACCTGAACTAAAATAATGTTTATTTGGATATTCGATTCACTAAAAATTATTTTGTGCAGCTGATAGCATGGCTTTTATACCTGATTTACTAGAGGAATTCAATGCAAATCACATAACAGCACAGGCATTGTATAAAAAAATTGTGCTTAGTGTAATTTACACACCATAATTGGTTGTGAAAAATTCAACAGACTTCAATCTTGCATACTATGCTGAGACTGTACAGCTTTATTCCATCAGTGCAGTCCAGGCAATGTGCATCTGGATGTATGCCCAATTAAAATGCTTTTCTGCATCATTTGATCATCATTAAGGGATTTACTGCTGCCGTAATCAATAGAGTATGTAAACAAACAATCTCTCTTAAATGAAATTCCACTTATTGCTTTTCGTGGAAGGTAATAGTGTAATGTAATTTGCCCCTGGCATTTAAAATTTGCCCTACAAAAAAAAAACACTTTTATTCATATTGCAGTTTTATGCCATTTATATAGATGTCTGTGATGCAGAGGTGGTTTTAATGAATGTGTGAGAGCTGAGAACAGTTATAGGAACTCAAAAAACAATTAAACTCACTCTAAATGCTTCATCTTGTGTTTTTGTGTGTGCGCAGCCACTGAAGCCTGACCAACGTTTGCCCATCAACTCAATTTTTTTTCTCATGTTGGGCAAGAAGAAAATGAACAGATTTTGTTGTAAATTAAGCTGTGGTAAAGCTTGTCGAGTAGAAATAGCATTCTTTCACTCTCCACGCTCCCCTGACTCTAGTTTCCCCTTGATGAGACAATTTCGTGCTGAGATGCTGCAACTGGGACTTTCTCTACTCCATCCCGGCTGTGCATCTGCTCCTGTTGGCTATGCTGAGTTTAGGGAAGCTTGATGCCATTGTCACAATTCAGACCGTGATCATTTTCTTTTTCTTTTCTATAGTGGTATATATCTGTATCCTGCCATAATTCTATAGTTTTGTAATTCTCTATTGTTCTATCTGTCGTCCTATCTGTCATTCTGTAAGTCTATCCATCTTTCTATCTATCGCTCTATAGTTGATCTCTATCAGTCGGTGTGCCCCACAGCAGTCTTGCATGTCGAAGATGGCACCCTCCCTTCATTACTTTCCTGCCCACAGGGAGCAAGATAGCGGCTTGAAAGCAGTCATTTAACTGCAATAGCCATTAGTCTTTCATTATTGAATAGGAATGCAATTGAAAGGCCCTTTTCCACTGACTGCATTTGATTTGTTTTGTTATTTGGGAGGGCTAATGTTGTGTATAATCAGAACCTCAGATGGTAAACACATTCCAGGAGCTGCACCACTCCCAGCGAGTGTTAAAGGAAAGGTGCTATTCTGTTTTCTATTTCGATTTCCTCCCTTGCATTCTGAACTATTCCACTAAAGAATTCGTTTTAGATGAGAGGCCAATAGTCCTCAGCGTTTGGATGACTGTTACTCATCCTCTTTGAGTTTTTCTTTTCCAAAACACAATTTCTAACAGGATCCCCTTAAATGCATGGTTGTTGAGGGTTTAGGCAGCTCTTGTAACACATGCCGGCACAAACCAGTCCCTCCATAATAACAGTAAATTCTAGGGCAAAGGGTTTAGGTGATGGCATTTCTATAGCATGCAGACATGCCTCTGAACAAAGAGCTTATATTAATGCAGTTGCATTATAGATTTGATATTGCAAGCTTCATTCAGTGTGATCAGCAATTTATAATCACAGGTGTAAGTCAGTTTTACCCACCATTGGAATATAGTGCATTAGTGTGTTTGCATGCAGATCATTAAGGTCTATATTCTTTTCCCCAGCCATTAGACTATTCCTGTAAACACAGTAATCAGCATATTTTGAATAAACTCACATTCTGTTCTATTCTGGGAATATAGGAAGTGCTTGTTAATAATTCATTTTGATAATTTTGCACGGTGAATTATTAAACCAATTCGACAATTGCACACAGGAGCACAAAATACAGGTCATGAGAATCATTACATGTCTGTAGATTTATGTGCATTTCTCCCTCCAAAAATATTTCACAATCCTTAGTCATGCATCTGCAGAAGGTGTGTAAGTAAAACATAAATTCAACCATCTGCACCTGCAGACGCACTATGGTGAGGTTAGCAAAACACTGTGAAAACTCTTTGGTGTTAAAAACTCATAAACAAACAGAATATGACTACATTCTGATATTATGTGTGCATGTAAACATGGTCAGTGAGGAACTGTTTGACTGAATCGTACCATAAATGGATTGTAATGTTCATACCATCATTCCAGACCAGATGGCAAAGGTCATAGAGCCCAAGCAGATTTGATCCAAACTAGCATCGCATCTATTTTTCACTGACATACAAGGCTTACAGCAGTTTCAGCAGGAATGGTTGTGCTAAACTCTTTGGACACATGGTCTGGCTCAGGTTCCTGTTAGTGGGTGGTAAAATTGAGGTTTTATTTGAAGCCTGAATATATTTGACTAGTGTCAGAAAGGATTTCCTTGCAACAGATGCTGATGGCACCAGAGGGGCTACTTCTGTTTTGCTACAACATAAAACTTGAGATATTGGCTGCAGCAATAGCATTAGCTTTTGTTTGTGAGACAGGTGTTGCTCGCGTATGTGTGCACAATGTGTTCTTCGTCTCCTTGTTTTCCATTCCTGGGAATTTCCCTGGAAAATTCAAGCATATTCTTTCTGTCAGTTTTATTTGACCACCTGTATTCAGCTTGTGCTGTGTGTGCGCGCTAGATCTGCTTGTGTATGTCCTGTCAGTATTTGTAAGATATATTTACCACGACTGTGTGCGTGTGATATTCACTTGAGATCCTATTGCCTCTAAAGGGACCATGGCTTGTGCCGTGCATATTTGTCTAAGTGTAATAGAGGTCCTTGACTGGGGACTCTGCTGCTCCCTGGACAGTGCTGCACTGACAAATGCCATTCCACTCGCTATTGTGTATGTATAACTGTTATAGTGGGTCAGCAAACACACACATTCGAACGCAGGTGCACACAAACTCTGTTTGGAGCTGCCTTGCTGTCTAACCAGCAACATCCTAAATGAAATGAACCTCATATATGGCATAATGTTTTCATTACACCAATTGGTTCCAATATAATTTGATGTTAGCATGTTGCTAAGATAAAAGTCCCCTAAAAAGTGAGGGATCATATAGAATATTTTGGTCTGAAGAGGTTAAAACCATTTTTTTGTACATTATCCCATTTATATTTAATGTATATTTTTATAGCATAAAACATATGGTCATGAAATACTGATTTGGTAAAAATTATTTTATCATGTGAGAAAAAAGACCAAAGTGTGCTTTGAGAGACGTGAAACCAGCACAGCTGCCTTCTTGCTTGGACAGTGGTCAAATATACAGTTTAGCAGGTATTATGCAAAAATATTTGACTGTATAATGCGATGATCTACCCAGCAGAATCAGGTATTCCAGAGAACTGTATAATTAGCATAAAAATGCTCACACACATAGAATATTCAGTTAAATATTAGGTTTTTGTGTGGTGTGTTGTTTACGTTCAGTATTAAATTAAATATAGTACGCTATGTTCATAAAAAGTTGGTCAATAGGACTGTTTTTATATGATAATTACTCAGCAATCAATCAGAATATTTATATATATCATATATTAATATACTATATTTAACATGATTTCTTAGGATAATGTGATCTGTAAGAAAGAGTGAAAATTCAGCTTCGACGTCATAGGAATAAATTACATTTGAAAATACTTTAAAATAGAAAACAGTTAATTTAAATTGTAATAATATTTCACAGTATTGCTGTTTTTACTATATGTTTGATCAAATAAATGCAGCCTTGTTGAGCATAATAGACTTCTTTCAGAAACATAAAAAATCATATACATATTCATATACTACCATGTATATTTGTAATCAACTTTTCTCTTTCATTGCATTTTGGAATTGCCTTCTAATTCTAATCAGCCTTCTGATTAATCTGATGCATTTATGATTATTAATGCTTCCTACTTTTTGGAACAACCTTTGCATTGAGAGTGAACCTGTGTTGCCTTGTAATGCTCTCCAGGTTGGCAGCTCATTGAGTTTTGGAACTGTTCTACAGACTCCATATTTTATGCACACTTGAACGGAATGAATTCTCCCAATGCCAATCTTTGCCAGACTTAAATGCAGGATTGCAGTAACTGAATGCTGTGATGAGAAAACACTGATCACTGATCACTGATTTTATCAAATCTTTCCACAACCACGTGGGAGTACACTCAGATACATGCAGAGAGAGTAAAGGCAGAAAAACAGTGGGACAAAAATGTAAAAAGTAACTGTGTTTTGGAATTTTCACACAAATAAATAAGAGCAAAGCTTGCTTCACTGATGCTAGGGTATTGGAATGTGTGGTTGCTAAGGTGTCGTGGCTGGTTGCTAGGTGATTACTTATTGTCTATATAATGTTCTGGTATTGTGGAATTGATCGGAAAAGTAAAAGTACACCTTTCCTCAATAAGCCACCTGTATGATTTGACTTATAATTTGTCTATACCAAAAATATGTTTGTTGAAATCTTCAAAATGTAAATAAGTACCAGAACTGCAGTTTTATTTTAGCCTCATTCACTGTATATGCAGGTTTCATTAGCAGTTCCTTGAATATGTTTTATTATATTACACAAAAATTCCTGACATTATGGATAAAAATGTCAGAATTCCTGCATGGACGCCTGGATTATATGTTCTTTGGCATTTCTAAGTTCATAATTTACCTCTGTCATATGTTGTTACCACATAAAATGGGTTCATATGCTTCATCTTATTTTATATTCATCTGTGCTTTCAGAAACATGTATATGTGCTATATTTATGAGTACTGTGAGACATGTGCGATAATGTTTATGCGTGACCTTTATCATGCGTGCATGCGTCAGTCAGGAATTTGGTGTCGTATGCTTGCAGTGTAAATCATATTTTTATTGTGTGTGTGTGTGTGTGTGTGTGTGTGAATGTTTATAAAAGTATAAGGAAATAACAATGTAAGTGCATATATAACTGTGCTTCTGTGTGTGTGTGTGTGTGTGTGTGTGTGTGTTCTTGACTGCCTCATTAGCTGCTCAGTTTGCTAGCTGTGTCTTTATTCTCGTTTTATGTGCTCAGGTTTAGGGAATCACCTGAGATTTAATTTGCAGTCTTGGGCTGCTCACTGTCCCTCTTCCAATCCATAATTCAGCAGCAGTGTGGCTCTCTCCCTGACACCTGCCGCACCAGAACCCAGGCAGAGTGAAATATTCACTACAGATCATCACACCACAGCCGTTCGCCCTTATTAACCGGCCCCTTATCCATCTGGAACGATGCATCGTGGGCTGAAAATGGGAGAAATTTGAGACCAAGTGTGTGCATGAGGAGATATTAAAATCAATCATCCGCTCTTATGTCATCCCTCTATGTTGAGCTGCTCTAATCATACAGCAGTCATTAATCATTTCAGGAGGTTGATGTAATATCCTGTGACAGCCGGCTGCACTCGAGCGGAATGTCTTTATCATGCAGTTGTTAAGGAAAAGGATGAGGCTTTTTGCTTTTTAATAAAGCAAACTGTGCTTTTGAAATCGTTAGCTTAATATCACTTAACAATTCAGTAAATGCAATCAGTAATTTCAATATTTTATGCATTTTATCTTTATTGAAAGTGTTTGGATTGGTGTAATCAGTGCTTTAGGACAAAATTAATTTTAAATATGCAGATACTCATGAATATTTGAATTTGAGTTGTTTTGATGATGATTTGGTTTGCTAAAAGCTGTTCTGCAATGCTCTGTGCACGCAATTTATGTTATTGGTTTTTTGTATTGTCACTTTTTGCTATTTTTGGCCTCATTGTTTTTTTTTTATTAATAGGAATGTGCGAAATGGAAAGGGAATTATGGGGAAACATAATCCAGACAGTGCAAACTGGATTTGAACTCATGTCAGCCACACAAGCACCACAGCTCACTGAGTTTCAGGGTTGTTATTGTTAACTAAAACTATTAAAATATGTGTTGTTTATTAAAATAATGTTGAACCATCTTTACTGTCAACCCCCCTTTTTTTAACATAGACGTGAAAATGCATTATCCGAAATTAAATGGTTGTAATTCATTAAAAGTACTATTAACAGTAATGCAATCTCTGAGTTAACAGGTTAAACTGAATAATTACGAAAACAAAACAAAAAAATAAAATAAAAAGGCAATACAAAAAATGTAAATTAATTCAAATAAAAAATTACAAAATCATGATAATATGATTAAAACAAATGGAAACTCTAAAATGTAAAATACAAGCTAATTCAGAATATTAATAAATACTATAATAGTATATAAATAATACTAAAATAATGCGGGTCCAACATTAGCAGACTCATTTTATTAAAATTAGTTTACTGTATATTTAAAAGCCAACATGAATTCTAATTAACCTTACTAACTTACTTACGTAATACATGTTCATGTTGTTTGTTTTGTCAGTGAAAATTAATTTCACTTACAAATGTTGTTTCATGATGACCTCAACTACAGGAATCTGAACTGGTTCTTTCTGACTTTGCCGCCACTACTATGTGTCTAAAACAGATAGATCGAAAGGATAAAAAGAAAATAACACACACACACATTTATTTTTAACCACAGTAATACTCCAGAACTCCAGGTTGAAGCAGATTTCGATATGAAGAAGATGTGGTGTCTTGTGAAGGACACTCAGAAGTATAGATAAGAAATAAAACTTCAGTATCAGTTGTAATTATAAATATTGCATGTCATTTGCTAAGGTTTATGTATACAGACACAATAGATTTAAGGGTGTTGTATAAAAATATACTGTACAATCGCAGGCATATCAACTGTGTTATAGTCTTCTTACAGTCGTAAAGCCAAAGGAGAATGAAAGATGAGTGAAAGATCTGTCAGTTTTGCCTCAAAATATGCTGATTTTATCAGTAAGCATCTGCAGCCTTTTTGTGATACCGGCTCTGGGGCTCTGGCACACATTTGGTATTCTTACAGTGAGACGAACAGATTCCTATTAGCATCCCGCACCCCAGAGGACTCGGGCCGGGGGAACGTGGGTGCCAGCTCAAAGACTGTAGGTGTGTGAGACGGGTCGAGGGCAGCCACGCAGAACGAACAATTCTTCCTCAATTGTCCAACACATAGTCATAATGAGAAAACATTGATTGTAAACAAAGGAGGCACTGTAATTGGGACTCCATGGGGTAAGTGTCAGGACTCGGCCCAGTGGAGAGCAATGGGGCAGTCGGGTGGAGATGGCTGGTTATTCAAAGTGAGATGCGTGAATGTACTGCTAAAGAGGAAGTAGTGTTACATGTGTAGTACAAGTTGTTTTAATTTATTTGCTTGCCCCTAGGTTATGTTAAATAATAAATCAATTATGAAAAATGAAAAAAAAAAAAATAATAATTGATCATAATTTACTTTTTTAAATATTTTAAAGTAGAACAGAGTTATACAGTATGTACAGTGGGGCAAAAAAGTATTTAGTCAGCCACCAATTGTGCAAGTTCTCCCACTTAAAAAGATGAGAGAGGCCTGTAATTTTCATCATAGGTATACCTCAACTATGAGAGACAAAATGAGAAAAAAAAATCCAGAAAATCACATTGTAGGATTTTTAAAGAATTAATTGGTAAATTCCTCGGTAAAATAAGTATTTGGTCACCTACAAACAAGTAAGATTTCTGGCTCTCACAGACCTGTAACAACTTCTTTAAGAGGCTCCTCTGTCCTCCACTGGTTACCTGTATTAATGGCATCTGTTTGAACTCGTTATCAGTATAAAAGACACCTGTCAACCTCAAACAGTCACACTCCAAACTCCACCATGGCCAAAGACCAAAGAGCTGTCAAAGGACACCAGAAACAAATTGTAGACCTGCACCAGGCTGGGAAGACTGAAACTGCAATAGGTAAGCAGCTTGGTGTGAAGAAAATCAACTGTGGGAGCAATTATTAGAAAATGGAAGACATACAAGACCACTGATATCTCCCTCGATCTGGGGCTCCACGCAAGACCTCACCCCGTGGGGTCAAAATGATCACAAGAACGGTGAGCAAAAATCCCAGAACCACACGGGGGGGGCTTAGTGAATGACCTGCAGAGAGCTGGGATCAAAGTAACAAAGGCTACCATCAGTAGCACACTGCGCTGCCAGGGACTCAAATCCTGCAGTGCCATATGTGTCCCCCTGCTTAAGCCAGTACATTTCCAGGCCCGTCTGAAGTTTGCTAGAGCGCATTTGGATGATCCAGAAGAGGATTGAGAGAATGTCATATGGTCAGATGAAACCAAAATAGAACTTTTTGGTAAAAACTCAACTTGTCGTGTTTGGAGAAGAAAGAATGCTGAGTTGCATCCAAAGAACACCATAACTACTGAGAAGCATGGGGGTGGAAACATCATGCATTGGGACTGTTTTTCTGCAAAGGGACCAGGACACCTGATCCGTGTAAACGAAAGAATGAATGGGGCCGTGTATCGTGAGTTTTTGAGTGAAAACCTCCTTCCATCAGCATTGAATGGCATTGAAGATGAAACGTGGCTGGGTCTTTCAGCATGACAATGATCCCAAACACACCGCCCGGGCAACGAAGGAGTGGCTTCGTAAGAAGCATTTCAAGGTCCTGGAGTGGCCTAGCCAGTCTCCAGATCTCAACCCCATAGAAAATCCAACAAAGGGTATATAACAAAGTATTGAGATGAAATTTTGTTATTGACCAAAATACTTATTTTACCGAGGAATTTAACAAATTAATTCTTTAAAAATCATACAATGTGAATTTCTGGATTTTTTTCCCTCATTTTGTCACTCATAGTTGAGGTATACATATGATGAAAATTAAAGGCCTCTCTCATCTTTTTAAGTGGGAGAACTTGCACAATTGGTGGCTGACTAAATACTTTTTTTCCCCACTGTATGCGTGTATGTATTCCCTGTTCATGTGAAAAGTTTTTTCAGCAAATATATTTCAAAGTACTTGAATTTAATAAAGGCTTAATTAAAAGATGGAAAATGCCTATAAAATAATAGTAGTAATATTTTAGTTTTTTTAATGGAAAAAAAGAACTCTTTCATCATAGCAGCTGTTGCATGTTGCTGACACCAGAAGTAGTTTATGTGATATTTATGGAGCAAAGTCATTTCATGGAGTTCTTGATCTGGAGGGGAAATGACAGATGGAGAAATTAAGTTTCTTTGTTTATTATGTCTAAATGAGTAGTTGTGTCAATGGTTTAGAAAAAAAAAAAAGAAACATTCAGAATTCTGTCATGTTTTTAAAGACATTTCCCTTTGTGTATATGAATAGGCATAATGAGATGGCAGTGAGTTAGTACTCCACTGGCTCTGAAACATCCGTGGGGAATATTTCATGTAAATATCAGCTTTTCAAGCGCAGCACTGAGCATTTGGTGTGTAGTTTGTTCGGATATTACAGATGCAGTGTTATAAATCAGTGCTTGTGTGTGATATATGACAGCTGGAGATTTTTGACCATGATTCTGCTTGTTGTTTTCTCACAGAGCCATTACTCTGGACAATACGCTGGTCATCCTGTCCACCGTGGCCCCAGATGCTGGAAGATACTACGTACAAGCCGTGAATGACAAGAATGGCGAAAACAAGACTGGCCAGCCCATAACACTGTCTGTGGAAAGTAAGTCTGTAGAGATTTGGACACACAACGTTAGACTTAGACTTCCTCCTATAGACTAAAATTAATTATAAGTTTTACAAATGATTATATCACAGATGCCAACTACTGTATTACAGCTAAGGATGCGCATATATCAAAATTCTGGCCAGTACCATTAGCCAGTAATAATTAATTTTAAGGTATGCAATATTGTTAAATCGAACTGTGTGTATGTGTGTGTGTGTGGTGTGTGTGGCTGTGTGTGTGTGTGTGGGTATATACACGATTATATATATTATATTTTATCAAATTGTTGTGTTAATTAATTTATGAACAAACTTATTTACAGCTACTTTAGTCATTTGCAGACGCTTTAATAAAAAAAGTGGTCTTTTATTATATATATATATATATATAAAAGAACTAGAACCCAACTAAAAACTAAAACAGTTTGAAAAATTTATATAGTTCATTTCGTATCTGCTTATGAAAATATCAATTTAACCATAGTTCAAGTAACTCACTAAGGGTGTTGCTACTCTCAAATAATTAAAGAATTTAAGTTCAATTATTTTTAAATAAATAAAAAACACCAATTTTGTGCTAATATATTAATTTTAATAAATGTGTTAATTTATTAATTTTAAAAATTATGTGTGTAATTTCTGAACGTGACTCTTAGTATACAGTGAAAGATTAAATATTTATGCATATACTTCTGTTCTCAATCTCCCACATTTATATGCGAAAGAATGGAAGTAAATGAAGCAAAGATTTCAATCTTGTCTTTTTATTTTAGACAACATGCTGGTTTATATGAGAAAACCTGAGAAAAACAGGCTATAGACAAATACATAGTTGTCTTCTGTCTGTGACAGTGCTTTGTTTCACTCTCACAGCTTCCACAGCGAGAATATTGACAGTTATGGATTGTACTTTGCAAGATTTTCAGTATATCAGATTCTCCCGGCAAACCAGGATATGATATTTTTGAGTCTAATACAGGAGGAACTAAAGTATGGTGCAGAGACAGTGAGGAGATTAGAGATCGTGGGAGGTGTGTGTGTGTGTGTTTGTGTGTGTGTAGAGGACAGTCCTTCCCAGAAGCTGTAGTTGAATATCAGTGCTTTACAGAGACTGTCTCTGACAGAGCTCCACACACACACACACACACACACACACACACAGCTGGCAGGAGAGCAGGGATATAAGTTCCTCTTCCAAACACAAATCTGTCACACTTGCTTTAACACGTACAGTACATCGGCTGGCACTTCTTACATCTGGACACACTCACACCTGAAGATGACAGATCAGAGTTCTATTAAAAACACTCACTCGATAATGTCCTTTACCTGTGTATCATAACTCACTTGTTCAAGCTCTTATCGTTTTCTCATTCTCACATTTCTCTTCTGTTGTAGATGTTGGTGGTCCTGCAGACCCCATCGCTCCCACCATTGTCATCCCGCCGAGGAACACCAGCGTCATCTCCGGCACCTCTGAGATCACCATGGAGTGTGTGGCCAACGCTAGGTGACTAACCTCTGATTCCTTCATAATTTGAATGAAAGGAAAATGATTTTAATTATGGTGATTAAAAGGTGAGCAGTGGGCTGAAGACTGTCATACTTTTTATTCTTTTTCTCACCACTTTTTTTATAATTATTTAATGTAACGTACAGACTCCATTGAAACTTAGTGTTATGTTTTTGGTTTTTATGAACATCTCACTATGAACTTCAAAAGTAGTGAATGAATGTTTCAGTTCTCAAGCTCTATTGACAGAATCCATGGCATGCTGTCACTTACAAAAGACAAGAAACTGTATACAGCTTTTAAAATAGTATTTACAATGTGCTTCAAAAATATATTACACACTAAAAACTGGGAAAAAAGATTATATATAATAAATAAATTATTTACATGCCCAAAATATATTTAAGATTGTGAGAGTACATTTTAGATTAAAGGTTTAAACTAATGTATTTTGGCAATAAAAAAAAAAAAAAAATATATATATTATATATTTATATATATTTTTTTTTTTTTTTTTTTTCTTCTTTTTTTTTTTCTTAATCAACGGTTTTACACACATATTAGCATATATTTCAAATAGCTTTTTGTTTTTTTTTTTTTTTTTTGGAAATATTTAAAATGCCAGTTTTCAGTGTATACTGCACATTATGGTTATATTCTGTTTTAGGTGAATATGAAAGTTGAATTACTAGTGTTTTCTCTGCTATCCTCATGTGTATCACCATCTTTAAATGGTTCTTGGCAGCGTGGATTATATTTGCACACTTAAAAATTCAAGTATTATGGCAACTTTGATAGGGTGTTGCATTTTAAAGGTCTATCCCGGGACTTTAAAGGTGGGTGCTTTATGATGAAAAAGTTAGCTTTTGTGTATTCAGGACCGCGGAAACTAGTTGAAAATAAGTTTATGGTAGAGTTCACATATATCACAGTTTCTGGTGATAGAAACTTCAATGCTTTGTACATGGGAAATTACTTTCATAATTGATTAGTCAGGAAAAGCAAAAGATATAATACAATAAATAATAAATATAATAAAAGTTATAATAAATTACCTGCCTTTCTCTTTCTACCCCATTTTAATTCTCTCTCAGGCCGTTAATAAAGCTGGGCATCAGTTGGAAGAAGGACGGTGTTCCGGTGAGGAGTGGACTGAGTGATTTTAACCGTAGACTGACGGTGTTGAGTCCAGTGGTCAGTGACTCTGGCTTCTACGAGTGTGAAGCTGTCCTCCGGAGCAGCAGCGTTCCCTCTGTCAGTGCTGGAGCATACCTACATGTGCTCGGTAATACAGTTATACTAGTTGTACATTTGAGTGTAAATAAATCCTCAAGTGCATTAGAAATCCATGAATGACATTTTAAGTGCCATATTCTATATTTTTGCAGCAGTTGTTGTTTATCGTGGCAGGGTATTGAATACTAAATAAGTGCTGATATACAAATGTTCCACTGTAAAAATAAATAATTGAATAAATAATGTTCAGACTAATATTCTGCTCATTATAATCAGTGTGCTGAGTCAACCTATTAAATTCAGCATAAAAATCTATATTCACTGAGCAACAGTGGACATGTTGAAGCCAATGAGCATGAGCAGAAGTAAAGGAACATTGCACCTCTCACTGATTCGCTTTTTGAAGCCAAATGAACAGAAAGTCTTGTTAAATAAATAAAGATGTTGCATTTTAGTCATGCAGTTTGCCTATAGCTCAAATGGTAGCACTGATGTTCGCAATGACAAGGTTTTGGGTTTGATTTCCAGGAGAATAAATACAGATGTTTATTTTTGCCGACTACTATTTAGCAAAAATGCATTAAAAATAAATAAATAAAATAATGCTTAAAACAACACATAAAAAATATTTATTTTTCACACATGTTCTTTTGAACAGCAAAACGTTTAGTAAGCCAACTAGGAATTTTAAATGTAACTAGTCACTATTTACAGTGTGTGTTTCCTTTAGGGACATTTTTCTATCTCTGTCTCTATGGAAATGCTCTGTTGTCAGAGTAAAACCAAAAAAAAAAACTTGAACAGGATGTTCTCAAAAATCGTCTCTGGTTACTTATGTAACCATGGTTCCCTGAGTAGGGAACGAGACACTGCGTCCTCTAGGTTTCCCCATAGCGACCCCTAGAGGACGCAGTTCGAAGTTCCCATGAAAGGGAACGTCTCAGGTTACTTATGTAACCATGGTTCCCTGAGTAGGGAACGAGACACTGCGTCCTCTAGGGGTCGCTATGGGGAAACCTAGAGGACGCAGTTCGAAGTTCCCATGAAAGGGTACCAACAGCAGTCCTATTTATTTGAAAATTATCAATCTTGCTTCCTGTGTCATTTGTCTGTGGTGTTTTTCTCTCAAGTGCACATGTGGAGGTCACAACCTTCTCTCTCTTGCTCTTTCTTTCCTTTAGAACCACCTCAGTTTGTGAAGGAACCAGAAAAACACATCACAGCTGAGATGGAAAAAGTAGTGGACATTCCCTGCCAGGCCAGAGGTGAGACACCTCCTGACACCTCCTCCTAATGAGGTTTTTCAAGCATCAAGTGATTTGTTCTGTCCTTACTGACAGCAGCATGCTGCACAAAGCATCCACATTTAACCAGAACAGATCAGTCAATCAGATGTTCAATATACAGCCATATGGAACATGATTTTTGAACAGTGTGTTTCATGGAAAAGTTGAAGCTTTGTTGCGTCGTACCTAGTTAGGTGTGGTAATGTTATATAGGTTATATCACCATTTCATAGATCAATATACTGTATACTTATATATATATATATATATATGTGTATGTATATGTGTGTGTGTGTGTGTGGGCTGTGGTAGATAAGTAATTGTATACATAAATTAAATAGAATAGCTGAAAGAAAATTAATATAATGTTTAGATTTGGTTTTAATTTAATTTAATATTTATTAGACAGTGTTTATTTTTGTCATTTATTGGTTAATTATTATAAATTAGTATACATAAAATTATACATTATTATATATGTGTGTGTTATATTTTTTAATATAAAATGTATATTGATATATACTTTGAATCTAAAATAGTTTATATACAGGGTTTATTTGTATTAATTAATGATTAATTAATTATTAAAAAATTTTTGTTCTACATAATAAATCAAATAAAAATAAATAAATTTTATATCTTTATTATTTTTATGTATAAGTTAATATATTTAATATTTATTATAATATTAATAAATTTCAATTAGATATTATTATTAAATAATTATATTAATATTTACATATGGTTTATTTATTATTTTATATAGACTTATTTTCAGTGCTTTTTCTTAATTCAATTGGTCACCTTTACATATATGCCTATTCATCTCAGGTGTGCCTCAGCCTGATATTGTGTGGTACAAGGACGCAGTACCCATAAGCCCCGTGAAGACCCCACGCTACAGAGTGCTGGCAGGAGGTAGTCTCCAGGTTAACGGCCTTCTGCCTGATGACACCGGAATGTTCCAGTGCTTCGCCCGCAACCAGGCCGGAGAGGTGCAGACCAACACCTACCTCGCCGTTACGAGTGAGTTCATCCGCCTATCCCTCTCTACACCTTTCCTCTCTGCCTCGCATGCTCTCACACACTAATGCACAAATACATGTGGCCGTTTTATGTTTTACTCTCTCCGATCTTTATCTTGCAATCAAAATGCCTTGTAATGCATACCAAACATGCCCTTCTTGTCTTCTCACCACTTACCTTCTCCCAGTCTCATTCTCTCTTCGTGTACTGATGTGCTGTTTGTCGGTGTTGCTAAAGCTGTGATTATACCTGTTGTGAGAAGAGTTGTGAGGAGGGAAGAGGAGACCGTCAGAGAAAAAGGGAGAGGATAAAGAGGGCTTTTTAGGGGAACTGACGAGCTTATCTTGCAGCTCAGAGACACATAGAGCTTCGTAAACACTAAATGCAAAGCTAGACGCCTATTTACTCGGCGTACAATGAACACAGATAATGGATAGGACGGTACTAAATTTTAACCTCTCAGAGCCGAGGAAAAAGTGTGGAAAAAAAGTTTTTTTTCATGTCTTTACATTGTTTAGACCATTAAAAATAATGTAAAAAAATATATATTAAAAAAATATTTTTCATTCATAAGTTTCGGTAGAGGACATCGGGACTCAATTAAAAAAAAAAAAAGACATGGAAGGAACATGCATAGGCAAAAAACAATGATTTTTTAAATCCCAATACGTTTTTAGTTTTCAAGAGTTTTTTTTATCAAACTTTGTATAAAGATGATTCTCAACTATGTTATGAAAAATTTTTTAAAAAACATTTTTCTTTATGCAAAGTGTGTGTAAAATGGCCATAAACGGGTTTTTTCATTATATACAATGTATCTATAAACTAAATCTAATTTGCATATTAATGTATTTTTGGGGCAACATAGAATGAAAAAAATAAGTGCAATAATGGGAGTAATAATTGACAAGATTTTCATAATAATATATAATATTTCATTTAATTTCTTTCCCTATTCATTTGTTATCTCCCAAAATGCGTAATAAACATGCTTTTAGTCCCGGTGTCTTCATATGAGGACATGTATGAAATCAACGTCCTGTTTCGTAACAGAAAGTCATATTTTGATTTGAAACCCCATAACATTTTCCTGAGATGTTGATTCATGAAACACAGTTAAAAAATTAGTCAGATTTAAATGATAATTACACAATATTATCATATTTCCATAACAGTGTCACTAAATTAATATCAGACATATCTGAAGACCAATGAGAGGGAGTGGTCATAGCGAAACATCCAAACATTTAGTATCTCTAAAAAAGCCCTGAATTTTGCTCTGTACAGGACATCCAGACTTAAAACTGTGGCATGTACAGTCTCAGAGAAATTCACAAAAATATAATGTCCTCATATGAGGCCGCAGGGTCTTAAGAGGTTAAAAGTAGTTTATCCAAAATTAAAATCTTGATGTACTTTACCTCAAGTTAATTTCATTCCAAACCTATATGGCTTTATTGTGACACCAAGATGATAGTTTGAGGAGCTATATTTGTCCAAACTGTGAAAGTCAATGGGGTCCAAAACAACATTAGACAATGAAATATTTAGTTTTGTTCTCAAAAGAAAATAATATGTCATACAGGTTTCGAATGAAATGAGGGTGAATCAATAATGACGTAATTTTAATTTTGGGGTGAATTATTCCTTTAAGTATTAAGTTGTGAGGAACTGTTTGTTCGCCCACCTCCAAAATCCCAATTTAACTTGCTTGTCTACGTTTCCCAGTGAATTGTTTTTCTTCGGTTGTTCAACTTTTAGTTTCATACCTGCTTTCATTCCATTGTTTTCTTTACTTGTTTGGTTTCTAAGCCACGCTTTGATCCGCGTGAATCGAGTTTTGTGTGATTTCCCAGCGCTTGCGAATGCGAGGAGGTGTTTGAACTTGCGTGTGCCATTATACATCTCTGTTTCTCATGCAGTTGCTGTGCTTCTCTCACAGGTATAGCACCGAACATCACGGCAGGGCCTTCCGACAGCACTGTGATTGACGGCATGTCAGTTATCCTTCACTGTGAGACCTCAGGAGCGCCCCGTCCTGCCATCACCTGGCAGAAAGGTGAACAACACATCCTTCATTGTCTACACTCACACATTTCAGAAGATCAACTACAAAGTGTCAGCTCCCAGGCTGCACTTCACCTCTGCGCCTCTCTGTTCCTCTGTTTTACCTGCTCTGGCTGGTTATTTTCTCCCACTCTATTGCACTGTTTTGCTGCAATGTCGCCATGACATGTTATACTCTTCGGATGTCATCAGGCATGAAACTGATTGTGTGATTCGAAATAGGCTACAATTATGCAAATCTACATTTAAAAATCTTGAATGTATGTACAATACAGTTCAAAAGTTTGAGGTCTGCAAGATTTTATAATGTTTTAAAAAGAAGTCTCGCCAAGCTTCAAAGTCATTGTAGAAGCTTCAAATACATCTTTAACCAGAACCATCTGAAATATAAGATATTTGTTGCCACAAAATTAAGATTTTGTAAGGAATAATTGTATAGAAGACCGACAAATTAGAGGAGAATGTCCATCCCCAGCACCGTGCTTTACATTTCATGCCAGAGCAGAAGGATAGTAAAACAAGCGTGCCTGTGGCTTTAAAGGATTAGTTCACCCAAAAATTAAAATTCTGTCATTGTTTACTCACCCGTCTGTTGTTTCGAACCCATATGACTTTTTCTGTGGAACACAAAAGAAGTTTAAAGGAATTGTTTCGGTCCCTCTTGTCCATGCAATTATAATGAGCAGGAACTGAGGCTGTCAAGCTTAAAAAAGGATGCAAAAGCAGCATGAAAAGTAGTCCATATGACTCCTTACACTTTAGTCCAAGTGCTCTGATACCATTGTGTGAGCAGTAGACCCAAATTGAAGTCATTTTTTTTTCCAATGAAAAATCGCCCTAGCTCTTTTGGTGTGTTCATGAGAGAGTAGTGATGTCTGCTTAGTAAACAAATCATTCATTCGAGTCAAACCTTTTCAATGAATCAGTTACAGCTCACTGGAGAGGAATATTCAGTTCATCATAACTTAAAATTCAGTCAGCTTCTCACACAAAACTACAGCATGACTTCAGACTTGGAATATAGTACATGAGTCATATTGACCACCTTTATTATACTTTCATAGTGCCTTTGTGTCCTTTCTGAAGCTCGAAACCTTCACTCAATACCCTTCTCACAGAGTTGACAGAATTTTTAATTCCCCTTTAACAGTAAAATAATCCTTTAAAAAGAAGTATTTATGTTTTCAGTGTATCTAATATAATATATATAAGTTTTAATAATATAATATCGTGTTGTTTAATAAATCATATAATTTTAAATAGCATTTTGAAATAATAGTTAAAATTCCTTTATTATAGGCTTTATGTGTGTCATGCAACTTGATTTTTATTTTTAACTTTTTATATAGGCTTTATTTTTGTCTTGTATCTTGGTTTAAAGCCAATAACAAAATTGCACTTTTTACATATTATATCTTTTACATATTATATCTGGGTATGTGTTCTCCACAGGAGAACGTGTGCTAGCAAGCGGTTCGGTTCAGCTCCCGCGGTTCACTCTCCTGGAGTCAGGAAGTTTACTCATAAGCCCCTCCCACATATCAGACGCCGGCACCTACACCTGTATGGCCAGCAACTCCCGTGGCATAGACGAGGCCTCGGCCGACCTCGTGGTCTGGGGTGAGTGTGTGTGTGTGTGTGTTTTGAAGTGTATAGATCACAGGATATCTTTGTTCTTTATGATGTCCTTGTTTAAGTGTGTTTGCATGTTTGTGTCATACACCTGTGCATATACTGATGTGCATTTTCTTTGTTTTATCGAACAGCACGTACACGCATCTCTAATCCTCCTCAGGATCAGAGTGTCATCAAAGGAACAAAAGCCACCATGACCTGCGGTGTGACGCATGACCCCAGCGTCTCAGTCAGGTGCAGCCCACATACACTTGACTGCAAATACCGTATTGGCCCGAATATAAGACGACCCCCCTTTTTCAAGATGTACCTTTTCGAAAAAGGCTTTTTAAAAAACAAATCTTTTTTCTCAGTAAAACACATTTTGTCTTCAATATTCATATTTTTCCTATTTTAATTTTTGTTTTGAAAGTTTGGTAAAAACTGGTAAAGTGTACCAAAAAAATCACATTTAAAAAATATACACTTTTTATTATACCATTAAAAAAAAAAAACAGGTAGCCCATCTGAATTAGGACATTTAGGCTATCCATCTAATAGTAGCCTACCAATATCTTATTAACAGTAGAAGTTAAATCTTACTGTAGTCTTCAAATCTGGGTACTGTCTTACGTTTTAAAATCACAAAGAGAGTTTGGTCCCATCAGGCTAACCTGACAGTCACGACTCATGCATCTGTAAGGTTTTCTTTCTCTTTTGTTTTTACTTGCGATCTTTACAACACGCATTACATTACGTATTTCATGGCACACTCGTTTTATGCGTATTTGGCGTCACCTATTGTTGTGGGTGTATTATTGACATGTCAAAGTCTAGACCCTGAATATAAGACGTTTTTTCAGATGTATTTCCAAGAAAAAAGCATTGTCTTATATTCAGGTCAATACGGTAATTGTTGTAAACACAAAACGTTTAGCATTTTAAAACTACTTTTATACTAATGCAACCATGTGGGTGGAGAAAAATAATATTATTTAGCTAGATATATATATTTTTAGAAGAAATTATGAGTGCTTCGTCTTCAAAATGCTATGTATGGCATTACTATATAGTTGCAAAGTGCATTGCTTTGCAGTTCCGAGATGTCTATTATATTATTTAGTCCCTAAATACTCTTAAGGTTTTTTTTTTCCTTATTTACATTGTAATAAATGTAATGATTCATCAGAGTTCTAAAAATGTGGGTTTCTAGGTTGTTTTGAAAAACAACATTCTAAAATGTTCTGGGTGATTGCTAGGCCATTACCAGGTGGATTCTAGATAGTGATGCTCCGATCATGATTTTTCATAGCCGATTCCGATTTTTTTTTCCCTTTGTTTGAGCCAGTTTATTTGTTGTTTATTTGCTCTATAACAAGCAAATTGCAAAATATCTGTAGCCATTTGAAATTACAGGCAACCATTGCATTTTAGTCGTGATCCAAACAAAGATGCTACGCACATGCAACATAAGACACCTGCAGAAAACAAAAACTGCAGACAACTGAATGAAAATGCAAATTCACTCTCTGACAGTAGGTGGTGCTTATGGAACAGCAGGACGATGGTTCATTGGTGCACTGTAAACAAAGCAGCGCTGCACTCATAAACACTACTTTAACAGGCATTAAATTGAGATAAGAGGAAAAGAAAATGCCTGAAGACAGTCAATTCCCTTCAGTTATACATTCATATACCTCCTCATCCCCAATTCAGTATTTAGGATCTTGCTCTGCCTGATACAGTATGTTCCGCGTCTATCTTCAGCGTTTCTGGCCTGTGTTAATATCCTGTTTACAGACTTAGTAATATTTCCACACAAATTACATTTTGGGAAATTTGAGATTGCAGTGCAGTTTGTGTGCAATTCCTGGAATAGAGATCGGCCAAAATAAAACTAAAAAGCCGCCGAAACACTCCAGAACTTTCATCAGATTCATCAGTCGACTGGTGCATTTCTAGTTGTACAGTGCTCTGGGTGGTTGCTAGTACATTATTAGGTCTACATTGTATTTCACTCCACAATTGTGTTGCTAGAAAACATATTTGTTGACAATCAAACAACTGCAAAGCTAACGGTATCATTGCCATTTTGTTTGCCTATATGTCTTTGAACAGCGTTGGAAATGGAGCACCTAGGAATATCTTAGTAGGAATATCTCACTCCCGACTTGGAATGCAAGGGTTGTTAAAATGCTTTACCCTGAGTATGAGCACTAGTGGTAGTGATGCATGCCCTAGCAATATCATAGCCTTCCATGTTTCACGGCATTCAAATCCTGTTGGATAAAATCGTCTAGTGTTAATGATGCCGCACCAGCGTGAAATCATGAGCCATTACATTATCTCAACATTTACAACCCCCGTATAGTTTCCCAGAATCCTTTGAATCAGCCTGCAATCCCAGTGCACTCAATTGGAAGTCTACAGCCTCGACTGTCCTCCTTTACAGCAGACCGACATTGAGGAGTGATTTGATGGCAAGATCCAGACTCTCATTTAAAAACCTGCAAACTTCCAAAGAATTCCTCCCAATGAGAACCTGAACTTCATTTAGTGACGACTTTTAAGAGTGATTTTTTTTTCAGTGATTCAGTCAGGCTCCCCCTATGTCTTCCTCTTCCGTGTCTTTCTGTCCTCCTTTACCTCCTTCCGAACACCCGTGGAAGCTTTTCTCTGATTTAGTAAAGAATGAGGGATGAGAAGAAAGGGTAATTGTGTTGGATGCAAGCAGTAATTGATAGCAGCAGTAAAAGGATTTCCAACAAGCCAGGCCATGATGCAATTAATCACGAGTGTTTGTGAATGCGTATCTGTTTCCAGCGTGTGTAAGAGAGTCTTATTGATTATGCTGAGCTTGGGCGCATCTGTTAGAAGCTTCTGATGACCTTGGATGTTCCCTGAACTCTGTACAGTGTCTTTATGATGAATGTAATATGTGGAACGGCTCAGTTAAATACGCTGATTCATACACACAGGTGTCATACGGTAACCATGATGTCTGCCAGACCAGCAGCACAAAGGAAGTCAATGAAATGATACAATAAATCATTTTTAATACAGTTGTATTATCAAATGCCATTGTGACGAGAGGGGTGGGGCCGAGAGCCGTGGGAACGGAGCGAGGCCGGTGGAGTAAATGCTAATGCACGACACCTGCGCCACTCACCGGTCTCGAGTACCACGGAGGAGCTCCAGAATGATAAAAGGAGGAGTGACGACAGTGTTGGAAGAGAGAGGACCAGGCCTGGACTTTATTTTTGTGTTTTGTGTGCGGCAGTCGTCCGCGAGGGGTTTTGTGTTTGTTTATTTTATTAAATCCTTCTTCCCGATCTACAAACTGTGTTACAGCCATGCGTTCTCTCTTTGTTCTAAACTGTTATTCGTAATTCGTCATTTAATACAGGGATTTTAGTTTTTAGGTTAACTTTAATTAACAAGACAACATCAAATCTGAATTGAACCTGTTCACAATGTCCAAAGAGTCCAAAAATGGTTGTTTTCATAATCTTTCGTTAAAATGTAATGACTTTCTCTTTCTGATATGTTTGCAAATGTTTTCTGAGGGATGTAGTATGATGTTATGCTGGTTAGGTTTTCTTTTTGGATGTTAGCATGTTCTGAATGTTCTTGAGTGTTCTGAGTGGTTTCAGGTTCAGTTTTACTAGATGGATGCTAGAACAGCCTGGGTGGTTGCTAGGGTGTTACTACGTGGATGCTAGAACATTCTACAGTAGGTGGGTGCCATGACTTTATTAGGTGGATGTTAGTGTATTAGGTTGCTAGGGTGTTGTTAGGTGAATGTTAAAATGTTCTGTGTGCTTGCTTGGGTGTTACTAGATGAATCATTGAGTGTTTTGGGTAGTTGCTGAGGTTTTACTAGATGGATGGTAGAACAGTCTGGGTGGTTGCTAGGGTGTTACTAGGTGGATGCTAGAACATTGTAGGTGGTTGCTATGCCGTTATTACATGGATGTTAGTGTATTCGGTTGCTAGGCCATTGCTATGTGGATTCTAGTATGTTCTGGGTAGTTGCTAGGGTGTTACTAGGTGGATGCTAGAATGTTCTGGGTGATTGCTAGGCTGTTACTTAGTGGATGCTAGAGTATTCTAGGGTGTTCTGGGTGGTTGCTAGGCCATCACTAGGTAGTTGATGTGTTCTGAGTGTTCTGATAGAGTGTTTACTTAGCGGTTGCTAGGGTGTTTCTAGTAAATATGTTGCTTAGGGGAAGAATTTTTTTGATTCAAAGGTTTGAAGTAATGAAGGGTTTTAACAAGCACCACTAATAACATTGTAACCTAAATTTTCACAAAAGTCCCGCTGTACAGTTTTTCCACTTAATGTTCTGTTTTACACAGAAATATGTCACATTATGCATTGCAAAGTGCATTGTATTGGATTTTATGTTATCTGTAATTGAATAAAAGAATAAATAGTTTTAAAAACAGCAATACACAATAATGGTCTCAAAATGAACTGATATTTTAAGACTTGTACAGTATTTGTAGTTAATGTTGGTGTTTGTGTGTGCATTCAGGTTCGTTTGGGAGAAGGACGGTCAGGTGATCATCCCTCAGTCTCTGCCTCGACTGCGGTTGGATGTCAACGGTACGCTGCACATCTCTCAGACCTGGTCAGGTGACATCGGCACATACACCTGCAGAGTGACATCAGTGGGCGGCAATGATTCCCGTAGTGCGCACTTACGCGTGAGGTCAGAGATGAAGACGCACTCCCATCATCCTCTCTGCTCTGTTCCCTAGCCATGCAGTCCTTCATCTCTTCTGATCATTTCTTTTTGATTTGATTTGTGCTATTGTCTGCCCTCATTTTTTTCTTTCTGTGTATCTTCATCTTTCTCTTTTATCTATCAAACATATTGTGATTCACTTTGTCTCTTTCTTTTTATTAATGTTCATGTCTCTTATCGATTGATACAGTAGTCTTATAGTCATTTTATACTCACTCATTTATTTTCACGTTTGTCAAACATCCCCATTCTCTTAAAACTCTTCTTTTCTTCATGTCTTATACAGACAAAGGATAAAGACAAAGTAATATTCTGTATTTAATGTATATGTTGCATTTACGTTGCTGATGAGAGGTTGCAGCTTGTTATTACATTCAATAATGTTGTTAGAACTAGTCAACTATATAGCATTTAACATGGATGATTCTAAACGGCAATCCTCGCTGACCTCTCTTTTGTAGACCCATTCATGTTCTTGTTTTATTCAGACATGAGATATAATGCCTCATGGAGTGCTCATTAAATGGCCCTGAAACGTCAAGACTATCTCACACTTTCCCTTTTTAAATAACATGCTACCACAGGCAGTTACCTCATGCCCCTGAGAACCCCAGTGCAGTGTTAAGCACCACAGAGAAGAGAGCCATAAACCTGACGTGGGCCAAACCTTTTGACGGGAACAGCCCTCTCATCCGTTACATTCTGGAAGTGTCTGAAAACAGTGAGTAAAGACCTCATGTGGATTATTAATCTTGGGCAAGTTGTGTGACATTGATGTAGTTACATTGTTATGAATTTCACTGATGATGTTCTGAACGTCGTAATATTTTAATAGAGTAAGGTTTATTATTATTATTATTTATTGTATTATTATTATTATTGTGTTGTTGTTGTTTGTTGTGTTGTTGTGTTAGTATTATTGTTGACCAATTATTCTGTATATTTAGTATTGTTAATAATAGTTCATACAATACTAAGAGTGAATGTGATACTACTACTAACTACTACTAACTACTACTACTACTACTACTAATACTAATAATAATAATAAATAAAACATCAATCAATATAAATTATAAAATAGACATTATAGTACAGTTAGTTAATAAATAAGGTGGGGCTGTCCTAGTGCTGTGTCGGTTATTATTAAATACTATGAACAAAATAATTACTTTATTATAACTAATAATCAAATCACATCAATACAATAATAAGAATAATACCATCGTGATGTTTGTTATTATATATTAGCCTATTATTATTATTTTTTCATAGTTTTTTTTTATGGAAAACATATAATATTAATAATAATTTATAGTAATAAATAAGTATATATATAATATATATAAAGAGTCTTAGATTTTATTATTATTATTAAATGGTAATTCAAATAAAATGAACAACAATTAACATTTAATCATAACATCAACATTAATAATCTACATAAAATAAAATAATAATATAATGTATATGAATTTTTTTTTGTTTATAATAAGAAGAATAGAACAATGACCCTACTATTTATTGCACTATTTCATATTATTATTTATTATAGGGTTCATCAAATAACAATATCCAAAATAATTATAAAAAAAAAAAAAACTAACAAGCAAACAAACAAACATGAAAAAGTAATTGATGCTATTTTGTAGATTTTTCATATCACCATATTGATAGTTCTTTGTATCACCTTCTGGGTTTTTTGAAGCACTAGTACATGGAACCGTTGAACTTGAAAGGTTCTTCAATGGCTTCATAGGACCTTAAGAAGACTGTCCTATGCAAAAGCTCTTTTTTAAATGTTGGTTTAGTTCTTCACCTAGCTCATTAAATGTTCTTCATTATCTCCTCTACACAGACGCTCCTTGGACAGTCCTGTTGGCCAGCATCGAGCCAGAGTCGACTGCTGTAACGGTCAACGGGCTGATCCCGGCGCGCTCATATCAGTTCCATCTGTGTGCCGTCAACGACGTTGGCAAGGGCCAGTTCAGCAAGGAGACTGACCGGTGAGCTGATCACAGAGTCCTAAAGCCTGCCGAGTATTACAGCTGTGCCCTGTCTGACCATAAAGATAAATCTACCACTCTGTCACAGCATGTGAAAATTGCCTGCGCTCTCGTGGGAAAGTGTCAATAGGAGGATTTATCTGTCTGAACGCTGTGTGTGTGTATACGGCTGTATTTTTCTGGGATTTGTTTATGTGTGTCAGTGTATCTTCCAAGGATCAGTGTAATCAAAGCCCTCGGCGTGTAAAGGAAGCTTTTCGACACTTAAATTAGAAATTCAGCAAATGCCCCCATCAGAACGGACTCAAATCCCTCTAGTTCTCCTGAGGTTTGAGACAAACCTCTTCTAGCCAAGATAATCCCAACTCAAGAATATATGGGGAGGGGGGGGGGGGGGGAGGGGGGGGGACGATGATACCACCCTAGATATGAGAGCGAGAGAGAGCTCATATGTGACCCGTACTGGCAAAATGAGTCTGAATGTGCACAGGGTAATTTTGAGCTACACACAAAAAAGTGAAAAACTTCGATTTCAGTCGAATTTGAGATTTTCACAAAAATGAGTTCATTAAACCCTCATCTAGCGATCCCAATGCTCCAGATAGCAATTAAACATCTAAAATGATCGTTATTTTCACGTTTTCTGAGAAGAATACCTTTTTTCTGCTGACTTCTCACACTGACTGTCATCCGAAGCGTGTGCATAAAGGCACTTCCGACAGCACGATCCTGATAAATATATACAGAATTACAGTATTTATGTATTCACACAAACATAATCTGTTATGTCTTAAGTGAACGTTTGGGGAACTGTTGGGGAAAGGTTGCTTTTGAACCTTCAGAAAAGATTGTTCTCAAAATTGACTGTGCTGACTCTATCGACTTCAAACACGTGTAGCTCAGTAATTTTTTTGTCCCGATTTCAACAAATCATACATCATTCTGAAGGTCATTTAGAGGAAATAAATGTGAATATATATAAAATAAAAAAATATTTCATTTTTGAAAAATTGCTCATTGTGACTCATTTTGCCAGCACTGGTCACATAGTATGACTATATTACATTCTTAGAAAGTCTGTAGCAGAGACCAGCCATTTGCAGAATAAGAAGAAACTGGCTAGAAGAAAGTAGTCCTGCCTTCCAGTGGGTTGGGTACCGAAACCCGTGTATACCAATATGGCACCGTACTATGTAACCGTACTACCTCTAGAACCTATTCACGAAGCATATTTCGTGCCTTATTTCGTGCCTGCCTGAGCGTCGATGTAAATATTTCTCCGTTTGCTCTCCGAAACGGACGTAAGAAGCGTCATCACTGGCACCGCACGTGAAAAATAATATGGCACCCAACTGAGAAAATGCCGAGTAACCAAGAGTCGGAAATGGGGGCTCGAATGAAGTAGCAATGGCCAACACATCTTTTATACTCGAGTGTCCATAGCGGTTTTCACCTTACCGACTTAAAAAAAGCAGCACTCGGGGAAATTGAATCTAGGGGGGGCCGAGGAGCGCGTGAATGCAGTAATTGCACTTGCTCTGATGGCAGCAGGTAGCCTTCCGTTAACTAAGCTAGACATGATTAAATTAAAATGCCTAAAGCTAAACCGCCCTTGTATTCACATTTCTAAACCTGTTGTCTAACAAAAGAGAAAATTATAACCTTTTAACTCCACAACACCAGTTAGATGCTTCCTTTTGTGATCTGATGAGGCTTCTGGTCACAGAATGAGGCAGAAAATAATGCTCCATATGCTACTTTAAAAATAATACATCGATTAGCAATAAATTAGGGTGACCATACGTCCTCTTTTCCCCGGACATGTCCTCTTTTTGGACCTACAAAAATGCGTCCGGCCGGGATTTCTTAATTGCCCAAAATGTCCGGGATTCGGCTGTTTTCTTAATCCCGCTCCCGCTGAATCTCTGACCATTGCCGCCTGCTCCCGCAACATGTGTTTCGCTCCCGCGAAATGTCCACTCCTTTAAACATTCTAATATTTTGTATAATTTTGGCGCATCAGGGAGCCACTCTCGGGATGCGGTGTATTTAAATATTTTTGAATGAGCGTTTGCACTGTTTACTTTCACTTTCGATTTCGCGATCACACGCACTCTGTGTAAAGGGAGCACATCTTACAAGATCAGATATTTGTCAATGAGCTCAGAATCTGTTGAGCAGCAAATACTCCAGCATGGTCTTGTCAGTCATCTCTCCTTATTCTCGACCTGTGATCAGTCAAAGCTGACTCCGGTAGCTCTTGTTGGATGCAGGGTTGCCAAGTCCGCGTTTTTTCCACAGAATTGGGCTACTTTTAAACTGTTGCCATGGGTTGATTTTTCCCTGTGGGTTAAAGGTTTGAAATATTGTATAAATTGCATTTGACTGAAATGCTTGTATTGAACATTTTGCATTATGATAAAACTTTCATTGACTTTTACATTAACTGTTCCCTCCTGTTGGGATGACCTGCCCAGCTCAATCCAAGCAGCTGAGTCCTTAATATTTTCAAGAAACGGCTGAAAACACATCTCTTTCATCTTCATTTGACCCTCTAACTCTAGCACTCTCTATTCTAATGCTACTTCTAATTTTATCTGCTTGTTTTTTTAATTAAAAAACTTGATCCTCTAACATTTGCACTCTCTATTCTATTTCTATTCTAACTACTTGTTTTATTAAAAAAGAAAAGAGCCTTTAACACTAGCATTCTCTATTCTTTATTTAGGCACCTGAACTGTTTTAAAAGTATCGATTTGGCACTGGTATCGAAAAAAAAAACGATACCCAACCCTACTTCCAAGTAAAAAAGCCAATGGCTAGTCAGCAGTTTCATTGTTTGGTGTTTGTGGCTGTTCTGGACTGGACTAATCTGAAGAGGTGGAAAAAAAAAACGTTTTAAGTGTTATTTTAGTCTAAAGACTAACTTTTTGATATCATTAATGTCCATAAGGCTGATTTGAAAAATATGGTGTGATTTAGTTCTGCCAGTAAACAAGGTAGTGGGTCGTGGAGGTGAACGGGAGGGGGAGCGGATACTTTCCTTAAAAGGTGTAACTTGTTGTTGTGAACATCTGAACTCCGGTCTTAAGTGACAGGAGCGATAGAGGGGATGCTGTGGCTTTTTCATTTGTATAATAGTGAATATTATATATCATTGTGTTACATAAAAAAAACCATTTAAGTTTATACTTTGTTATCACCTCTCAGATTCAGGGCAAAAATCCCGACGTATATCGTTGAAGGCAATATTACCCATATTGTCATTTTCCCATTACGTACGTTTGCCCCAAACAAAATTTTTTTATATTAAGTGTCCGAAGTGGGACTTGTTTGTTGAGCATTGATATGCCATAACACCTTGTCTTCATTATTTATAAACATAAATATAAACAAAGAAGTAACTGGTCTAAAAAAGTATCATTACCTTGTCTTTGCGAAAATTATTTACGCGTATATGATGATTATAACTGTTGGTTTAGAACATTTCTATATTGATAAAAATACTATATACATTACTGTATCGAGAAGTTCTGGTTGTTGTTTTACTTTATATATATAATATATATATATTATGGATATATATACATATATATATATATATATATTGGCTTTATATCGCCGACATCCGTCAAACAATTCATATTGGTTTACCACTGCTTGTGTTTATCTTTTCTCCTCCAGGGTGTCTCTTCCAGAGGAGCCGCCCAGCGCTCCGCCTCAGAACGTCATTGCCAGTGGCCGCACCAACCAGTCCATCATGATTCAATGGCAGCCACCACCAGAAAGCCACCAAAATGGCATCCTGAGAGGATACATCATCCGGTGAGACATGTTTACTCATGTCTGGGGACTTGTAGTATCCTAAACACTTCTCTTTTTGACGCTTATTTCACTCTCTGTCTTTTGTAGTATGTTTTTTCCAAGGTTATGCCAATATGACTCTTTTCCAGCCGGTCTAGATTTTCTTTCCCCACAGCAGGTTTGTGGGTGAATCTGATTGTATTGTATTATTTCAAGGCTACTCCAGGATTTGAGCACTTCAGGCCTTTTCCTTGCAGTCAGTGATGACAGTGAAATGGACTTTTTGTTCATTTATTTATATATTTTTCCTGTTCATCATTGAGGAAAGCTGAAGGCCGTTTTTGGTATTGCAAACATAAGTAATGGTGCCTGACCTTGGTCGCCCCATATGGTCCTCAGCTCAGCTCAGCTCAGCTCAGCTCAGCTCAGCTCAGCTCAGGGAAAACACACAGAATGCCATAACATTTCTAGAGTGGTTCTTTGTCGCCCTCTTTTGCTTATAGATGGTGCTGCTGTACAAAAACCAACAGACAGATCTGATTATGAAGAGTAGATGACAGGGTGTATTTTTAGAGATGGTTATCAGAGCCCTTCAGAGAGGGTTCTCTTGGATCAATTCTGCGCTCTGTCAAAGCTCTCTGTACGTTAAGATCAGAAGATATCTGCATCTGTCCTTGACAGTAACAATTTGACCATCTGCTAATCTCAGGTATCGTCTGACCGGTCTGCCTGTGGATATCCAGTATAAAAATATCTCTAACCCTGATGTCACCAACCTGCTGCTGGAGGATCTCATCATCTGGACGAATTATGAAATTGAGGTGGCGGCATATAATGGAGCTGGACTGGGCGTTTACTCCCATAAGGTTACAGAGTGGACACTTCAGGGAGGTGAGGGTTAAAATTCCATTAGTTGTGAAGATGCTGCTGTACCCCTTCTATAATTTGTGAAGTCAGAACTAATGTATCTTTTACATCAATTTTCTGTGGTTTAGCAGCCAGAATATGCCACCAAAAAAAGAAGTCTCAGTCTCATTTGTTTCCATCTCTGTCTTCCTTTTTCCATTTTACCTGTCAACCAGTTCCCACCATCGCTCCAGGCAATGTGAAAGCAGAGCCCTTCAACTCCACCACAATGCGCTTCACCTGGACAGCCCCGAACCCGCAGTTCATCAACGGCATCAACCAGGGCTACAAGGTAAACGCTGAAGGAATGAGAAGAAATCTGCACTCAGAACTGAGCTGCTGAAAATGCCTTAAACGCAGCTTTTATTTTTTGTTTTTTTAGTTTGTTGAATGATGTATTTCATGGTGTGAGAGTGGACTAAAGAAAGGTCCGCTTTTCAGCTTCCCGGTGCTCTCATTCCATGTGTGTTTCAAGTTTTTTTTTGGGAGGGAAAGAAGGGGGGGGGGGGTGGGGTTGGGCTGAGATATCCGTATTGATCCTCCTGTCATTCTGGTTCTTTATAGCCAGACTGTCTGTGGAAATTTTTTTTTTAGAACAATTACAAAATGGAGACAGTCAGCCGGACACATTATTCTTAATAGCTTATTAGCCAGGTTTAGGCTCGGTCCCAGACAACAACAGCTGGGACTGGAGGGAATATTTGTCGGCATGCTTTTTCTTCTCTCTGTGGACTCGTTCGAGAGCAATCTTATAACTCTCATTCCCTTTTTAGTGCCCTCATAGGAGAGTTTCAAGTGTCTATAAACTTTGAAATGCCAAATAATCTACGATAGTATTGGGAAAAGAGAGGAAATCTGTAACCATTCAGCCATTCTCAGTGGGGAATGAATCACGCGCTCTGATGGTGTTGTTTGAAATATGCAAATTAGGTAATGGTGCAAACACGCCCATAAAATGTGTGTCAATGAACAGGGCACTTCAGTCTGTATACAGTATATGTATATATAATAATAATTATTATTTTACTTCACTATTGTGACAGACATAAAAAATGCTTGACTAAACTATTATATTGCTCTTCTCCATTCTGTAGGATGCAACATTTAGACTAATTTATCTATTTATTTATTTATTCATTCATTCATTCATTCATTTAACTATTAGTTTACTTCACTGTTGTGACTTAGACATCAGAATCAACTTAAAAAAAAAAAAGTTTGACTAAACCATTATTATTGGTCTCCTCCATTTTAATGAAGAATACAAAAACAGAAAGAAAGAAACTGGATCGTTTATTTATCCCTTGCTCTTTTTAGCTGTTAGCATGGGAGCCAGGAAAGGAAGACGAGATGACAATAGTGACCGTTCGGCCGAACTTCCAGGACAGCGTGCATGTGGGTCACGTCACCGGCTTAAAGAAGTTTTCGGAGTATTTCACCTCTGTGCTCTGCTTCACTACACCAGGAGATGGTCCTCGCAGTCCTCCACGACGACTGCGCACACATGAAGACAGTGAGTGCTGTTCCTCCACACGCACATTCACAATTTGCATGGATATTGACATATTGTTGATGTTCAGTGCTTTCAATTTTAAGAACCGGTGGAAGCAGTATAACCTCTCACCCTGGTTTTAATGGAAATCACACTCACATCTCCAGGTATACTGTACCTGTGAAGGGCTCACAGTCTGATCTCTGTCCTGTATTTTCAGCCCCTGGTGCTGTGGGTCACCTGAGCTTCACTGAGATTTTGGACACTTCTCTCAAAGTCAGCTGGAGAGATCCCAATGAGAAGAACGGCGTTCTGACTGGTCAGTTATTAACAAATATTTCTGCTACGGAAGTAAATATTTTTCTTTGTTTCTCTGATGCATTCTGCAAAATCAATCATAGTGTATGAGATAGGATTTATATGTTGTTTGCTAGATGGTCCAAAGTAACTTACAGTACACTAGACTTAAAATGCATGTGATTGTGGGAGAGCAGTTACAAAGAATTATGTTGAATTGTTGTCCTTTGGTTTTGTATAACAGTTATTATTTTTTTTTTTTTTACAATTAGAGGACCTAAACATCATGTATTAACCTTACATATAATATTTAATGTTTAGTATTTATTTACTAGGTTTTTTTTCTATATTGTTATATGTATTCAATTAATACATATTATAAACATTTTATTTATTTAATAATTTCTTTTATTTAACTTCATTCACTTTCTCTTGGAATTAATATACAATGTATTTTTGTGTATTTATATTTAATTTCATATAATTATATTAAATAAATATAATATTTGTTCCTAGGGTTCGTATATCATGGGAGGAGTATAACCGTACTAACACGCGGGTTACACACTACCTGCCTAATGTTACTCTGGAATACAGAGTCACTGGACTGACCGCTCTCACCACTTACACCATTGAGGTGGCCGGAATGACCTCCAAGGGTCAGGGTCAGCTGTCATCTTCAACCATCTCTTCAGGAGTACCGCCAGGTAAAGCACACACATGCACAAACCAGTCAAAACATCAAACTAGTAAAATCAGACCGGAAAGGCTGAACATGGTTTAATAGGGGAAGAGGAAACAACATACTCTTTCCTTAAGTTCCCCTGAACCAGCTTTAGACCACCACTGGTTTTAGAGCTCCATTAAAAGGACTGCAGAGGGTTATAAAGTTAAATATCCGAGCTCTCATTATTGAACCGATGCAGCACCAACACATGCAGCATAGAGCCGCAGAATAACTGACATGAGGAGGCCCTGGCTGCGTGGAGTTCACGATTACGACTCCCACGACAGAGATCGTTTCTCCTTTATTGCTTCATTAGACCGTCTATGGCTTCTAGACTCAAACCATGCACGAGCTGCACTCATTTAAAAGTAAATGTAGACGTTTAAAGATGTATGAATCCTGAACGGTCATAGTGTCGCACCATGTTACCCTTATTACCCAAAGTTATACAGACCCTGCTGCTTTCATGACATTCCCACAGTGTTTTATTGGAGGCATATTTCATCTTCTGATAATAAGCTGGGTAGCAGCTGTGAGTGTGGAATGATTTGTTCCACAGTTCTCATTCGTTTCATGCAGATATTCAACTCTGCTTGCTATGGTTGCGTTGTGAAAACCATAGATATTTATAAGTAGTTGCCATATTTGAAAGCTCGGTACATTTTGGAACGGTCAGTGTGTCGTCACTCGCAGTAAAAATCAAAAATCAGTTTTCCAAGATGCCACCACATTGTGCAGCCTCTAGATGTAAAAACCGCCAAAATTTTAATTCCTGAAGAAATAAGAAACTTTCACAGGTGAAAATTGTCATTTATTTTTTATTTATTTCTCTGTATACAAAGCCTCATCTTACCAAAAGAGGGCGGCATAACACAGCTAAACATTTTCACAATTCAACATTTCTTTAATATTTGAGTCCTGAAACCATCTCTTCTACTCAGGATTTATTGCAAAATTATATTCAGAACTAAATCAAACTAAAAAAAAATTGATGGTTTGTGAACTAAAACACACTTTTCTCTCTCCCGATACAGAGCTTCCCGGGCCTCCCACAAACTTGGCCATCTCAAACATTGGCCCTCGATCAGTAACCTTACAGTTCAAGCCGGGATACGATGGCAAGACCTCAATTTCTCGTTGGCAAGTGGAGGCCCAGGTCAGTCACTCTTTATTCATGCGGGTGAAGTTGTAACATTCTCGATTTGATCTTTGCATGAATCTCTCTTTTGCATGAATCTCTGTCAGGTGGGTGTCATTGGAGAGAATGAGGATTGGGTGATGGTCCATCAGCTGGCCAACGAGCCTGATGCTCGCTCTCTGGAGGTCTCCGGCCTCAACCCCTACACCTTTTATAGGTGACACATACATTTATTTATTTATTACATTAATAGATTATTAAATAAGGCCTCGAGGGTGTGAAAGAAGAGTTAGTTCCTGTCTGACAGGTCTCCTTGAAATTAAATCATAAGTGGTCAGAGGAGACACATTTGAGCAGTGATTGGTCTCGCTTGACGACTTATGCTATTTTAGTATTATTTTTTAAAAAAAAAAAAATTATTATTATAAATTTTAGGTAAATTTGTCATATTGTTTTTCAATTGTTTTTTTATTTTTTATATCTAATATATATTGCGTCAACGCTTTTCTATATAGTTTTAGTATTTTAGAACTTAATATTAAACTTCATTAATTGCAGCAAGTTGACAATTCAAATTTCTGTAGCTTATTTATTTAATGAAGAATGTTGAAATAAATTGATAAATATACATTTAGATGAAATGAAACTTAAAACAAAAATTAAATTACACACACATCTACTATTATATATAGCTAATTTTTTTTTTCTTTTTTTTCAGATTTAATTTTACATTTAAGTTTTATTAATTTTGTCAGGGTTTTTTATCATTTGTATGTAATGTTTATAATATTTATAGTTATTTAATTAATTTTTATTTCAGTTTTTGTTATTTTAGTATTAATTATTTCACTGAGGAATAAATACTTATTTCCGTATTAATGAGTATTTTGGGTAATTTAGTTGCTTTGTTATACTATTTATTTCAGATAGTTGACACCAGGCAACCTTTCTAATTTTTCACTTTAAGTTTTTTAAGTTTAGGATTTTAATCTAATGTTTTATATTAATTAAAAAAATTTTATTGTATATTTTATTTTAGCTTTATTTGCATTACTTAAAATTATTTTGAATAGATTTACATTTAGTTTTAGTTAACAATAACAACACTGCTTATTATTAGATCACACAAGGCGGATGTTAATGTAAAGCAGGCCATTGAAATAAGTGTATAATGGGATTTGCAGGTTCCGTATGCGTCAGGTGAACATAGTGGGCACCAGTCCTCCCAGCCAGCCTTCCAGAAAGATCCAGACCCTGCAGGCTCCTCCTGATATGGCCCCTGCAAATGTCACCCTGCGGACGGCCAGCGAAACCAGCCTCTGGCTCAGATGGGTGGTATGTTCTAGAATCAAAGAAATAGGCACATACAGTGTGTCGCATTGAGACTGTGGCACAAACTCACTCTCTCTCTTTTTTGCGCCTGTTGATCAGCCTCTTCCTGAATGGGAGTACAACGGGAACCCAGATTCGGTGGGTTACCGTGTGCAGTACTGCAGGACTGGAGCTCAGTCCAAAGCCCTGCTGCACGTCATCGCAGATCGCCTGGAGAGAGAGTTCACCATCGAGGACCTGGAGGAGTGGACGGAGTATGAGGTCAGAGTTCAGGCCATCAACGGCATTGGAGCAGGACCCTGGAGTCAACCTGTACGGGGAAGAACCAGAGAGTCCGGTAAGGACAAACCAGTCATTTTGTATGCATGTATGTATTTTATTAGATTTAATATATGCAAACAGATTTGTTTACTGGCTTTTAATAAGGACATAAATTATAAACATAAATAAATTATTATTAGTAGTATTAGTAGTAGTTGTAAACAATAGGCATAGCTCTCATAGTGTAAGTAATAAAGTATTGAATTGCAATAAAAAAAATTGCACAAGTCACACAGTTCAGTAATGAAAAAATATTAGATATAAAAATAAATATAAAATTGAAATAAATGTAAGCTAATGTGCTTAACTCAAACTAGAACTGAAAAAAAATTCTATCTAAATAGCACATAACAAATTATTCAAACTAAAATTAAAATGAAAAACTAAAAAATATAAAAGCTAATTCAAAATGTTAATAAATACTATAATATTATATAAATAATACTAAATTAACACTGATATATTGGCTGTTTTATAGCTTCAAACGTCAGATTTTGGAGTCGGAACTGTCCATTTTATAATATGGAATGGAAAAAATGTACATTGATCACATGTTGAGGTTAATGCATGTCTTAAATCATTTATCATATATAGTACATGGACACAGGATTTCCTGTTTAAACTGGCTTAAATGGGCACATATCTGCACATTCTGTACATGCAAGGCTTTTCATTCCTCCTATCCCATGAAAAGGAAGCAAACCCGACTTCCTCTGGATCATCCTTTTTTATCCTTCTGCTCAGCTTCTTCTCCATGGTTACCAGAATTCAGGGAAACAGGTTTGGGATTAATAAGTGGGTGTTAAGGAAATTGGTAACACATGGGGTTGTACACATGACTCCCCTGTTGTTTCTTTAGCCAATCAGATTCCTGCAATCATGCCCTCTGTGTCCGGGGATTTGTGCCGGAGAGTGATTCTCTGTGTTACTCCCCCAATAATGGTCAAAATCTGGTGTCTTTCAGGCCCCACTGCATTTGTGATATGTGTCCGGCTATCAGCACACACTTAATCCCCCCCTACCCCCCACCCCCTACACACCACACACCCCCACACACACAGGTTTGTTTTTGTGAAGAGTGGGGACATCTCATAGGCGTAATGGTTTTTGTACTGTACAGACTGTATATTCTATTGTTCTACACCAACCCTACCCCTAAACCTTCCTCTTACAGGAGACTTTGTGCTATTTCAAGTATTTTCAATACACTCCATTCTGTGTTATTTATAAGTGTTTTGAAAAGTGGGGACATGGGTTATTTGTCCTGAAAAGTCACCTTCTCCTTGAATACCCATGTCATACCTTTGTCATTATACAAATTAATGTCCTCATTTGTCACAAAAACGCGTGTATACACACACACACACACACATAGATATAAGGCACACATTTCAACCCCATTAAGGACTTGGAATGCATAGACGTATACAGACGTATACATTTAGCCATATATGCCTTTAGCTAACACATTCATCTGTATGAACCCATCTGTCTGCCTTTGTTTTAATGCAGTCCCATCTTGTGGCCCCACGAATGTTTCTGCATTTGCCACTACCTCCAGCAGCATTCTGGTCCGCTGGTTTGAAGTTCCCGAACCCGACCGGAATGGACTCATCTTGGGCTATAAGGTCTGTGAGCACTTTCAAGTGAAAAAAAAAAAACACCGTTCATTAAAACTATAAGCTGCGGTCATTTGTAACTTTAATTTTCAAGGCTTTCGTTGACATTTGCTTCAGATATTTTACCTGTACTAAAACTGCTTATATTGCAAACTGATATTTTGTTATCATATTATTTTAACTTCTTATCCTAATCATCAGACTGGTTTGTAGCACCCGTGTTTGACCGTTTACTGCACTTTGTTATTCTTCTAGTTATTTACCTAATGAAATTAAGTCTTGCACATTCAAAGAAAATAGCTTATTTCCACAACGCAAAATAAGGTTGATACAGTCTCTTTTTCACTTTCAGGTGGTGTATAAGGAGAAGGATTCAGACTCTCCTCTACAGTTCTGGACAGTGGAAGGAAACGCCAGTCACAGTGTCCAGCTAACCGGACTAGGCAAGTATGTTCTGTACGAGATCCAGGTGCTCGCCTTCACCCGCATCGGAGACGGCCGACCCAGCTCTCCTTCAATCCTGGAGCGAACCCTTGATGACGGTGAGCATGACAGTACACAACAAATAAATAGTTGCCTTATTAAATAATCAGATGTGTCTTTAAAAGTTCATGATGTTCTTTTATCAGTGCCCGGGCCGCCTGTCGTCATTCTTTTTCCTGAAGTCCGGACCACCTCTGTCAGACTCATCTGGCAGCCACCTTCCCAACCCAACGGCATCATACTGGGTACAAGAGTTTGTTTATTTATTTGTGCATTTGAGTGTGCATGCATTTCTTTTTTCTGGCTTTTATACTCAAATGCTTGTCTTCTGAATGATATCTTTTTACCATCATGAGGTTAAACATCCCTGAATACTTTCAATAGTGACTGTTAACGGATCCTACATGTGCAAATATACACAAAAATGTACAAATATCACATTAAAATAATTTATCCTGTTTTTCACCCATACTTACACTACCTTTCAAAGTGTAGGATCTGTATGATTTTTTATTGTCTTTTATGCTTACCAATGCTGCTTATTTGAAAAAGGTCACTAAACACTGTAATATTGCTTAATATTATTACAATTTAAAATAGCTCTTTTCTAATTTATTCCTGTGATGGCAAAGATGAATTTTCTGCAGTCATTATGCGCAGTCTTCAACTGTTTCCCCCATGATCCTTCAGAATCATTCTAATGTGCTGATTTGATGCCCAGGAAACATTTCTTATCATTATCAATTTTGCAAACTGTTTTGCTGTTATTTCAATGTTATTTTTGTAGAAACTGTATTTTTGTAGGAACTGTTTTTCAGGATTATTTGAGCAACTGAAAGTTCAAAGAACAGCATTTAGTTGAAATTGAAATTTTGTATGTCAATTGTGATCAATTTAATGCATCTTTGCTGACTAAAAGTATTAATTTATTTAAAAAAAAACATCTTACAAGCAAAAAAAAAATAGTGTAATTGCTTCCACTCCTAAGCGTCCCCATTGTAAACAAAATCACATTTGTTTTGCCTTTGTTCATTAGCTTGCGTTTCCTCTAATCAAGAAACGAGCCAAATATGTTACATTTCCTCAATTGCACGCAAGGAAAAGCACAGTTTGTCCTGTCCTGATCTCTGTGATGTCATCGGTTCCCTCTCCAGCCTATCAGATCACATACCGCCTGAACTCCACCAATAGCAACACAGCCACGTTTGACGTCTTGAACTCCAGCGCACGGCAGTATACCGTCACCGGACTGAGGCCGGAATCCGTGTATGTGTTCCGTATCCGAGCGCAGACACGCAAGGGTTGGGGAGAGGCAGCGGAGGCTTTGGTGGTCACCACCGAAAAGAGAGGTAATGCATATTGTTGTCACTCATCAACAAGATGCTTAATGTCAACACATCACAGTGTGTGACATTAAGCAAGAAATAAATTATAAACAGTTCAAATTAAACAGTAATAGGCATCCATGTGCCTTCCCCATCCATATGATCTCTTTGTCACAGGTTCACGTAATTAGATCTAAAGTGCATGTTTGTGTGTTCATGTCTCTGAACGGAGACGTCTATGGTCCACTGAGGTCAAGTTCAAACCAAATCAATCCCTTCTAGCCAGGCCCGCTTTGGTGTGGTTTGAAACGTCTGGAGAAAGTTTTGCTGCACTGACTTCCACTCAAGCAAAGGCACATTCCTCTTACAGAGTATTATAATCAAACTTTAGATTATTTATCCAGTGCACTGATCCAGCGTAGATATCAGAGGTTTTGAGTTGTAAAGTGTTCTTATATAGTGTAATATGAGTTTCATAATGTATTTTTAAAAATGTTAACAGTGTTCTGCAGGATTATAAGTGTGCAGTGAAGCATTGATCATATTGTATGGCTGCACATATAAAACCAGTGTTGGAATGATAATTTAAAGCTTGCTTCCCAGGCTACAAGTAAAATTGCTTACCAAATGTATAGCTAAACTAAAAATTAAACTACATTGAAGCTTTTTAAATCACCATTTGCTATTGCTAGTCTCAGGGTAAGGGCACAATCACTTCCTAAAGATAACTTTATGGACAAAAATTTGAATATACCTGAGAGATGATTTTAAATTTTTTTTATTTTCATGTATCAGATTATATATTTGAAATGTATGTCATTTAATTCCGCTTTCAGAGCACAAAAAAAAGATCTCTGTTACAGTTAAAAGCAATATGTTTAAACAGATAAATTGCAATAAAAGGCAATACGCTGTATTAAATAAGAAAAGTCATAATGGCTTGATTAAAAACTTTTAAATATTTGGCTTTGTTTAAGTTTTTTAATGTGCTTATGCTTGACCTTTGACCTCCAGCTCGGCCCCAGCCCACCAGCCGTCCCACGGTCCCTCAGGAAAACGTACAGGCACGCAGCGTGCAGTTGTCATGGGAACCCGGCAGCGACGGTTTATCGCCGGTCCGGTATTACACGGTTCAGGTCAGAGAGCTGCCTGAGAAGAACTGGACGGTTCATTCTGCATCTGTTAGCCACGAGTCCAGCTCCTATATTGTTGACAGGTACAAAAGACATCTGCTGGGAAGTTTTGTGTGATTTGACTTGAAAGTCCTTCATGCATAAAGTCACAGTACTTCACTGCACAGATGTTCCATAAACAAGTGACGATACTTGTAACTTTATACTGGCTTTACGCAAAGCATATTCCGAGCAGCAGCCTGTGTTTTGACTTGTGTGTGATTTTTATTATTTTTTTCAGACTGAAGCCCTTCACCTCCTATCAGTTCAGAGTGAAGGCCACTAATGATATTGGAGACAGTGACTACAGCGAAGAGAGTGAAGCCATTACAACACTACAGGACGGTTAGAACATTTAACCCTTTCCTCTTCTTTCCACTTCTATTGTACTCTTTATCAGTGTTTTATTGTGGACTGTACATCCAGCATTTCAAATGTTCTTACCTTGTGTCCAAGACTGCCCAAACTAGTCTTTAGTAGGTCAGGCAAATGGTCTTCCAACCTAATCAGCTGACAAGTGCCACAAACCCCTCTAAAATCTGCAAACCAGACAAACCCGTGCAGGTTGGGAGAACCAGCTTACAGTAGGCTGCTTTAAACTGCCTTTTTCAGCAGTGTTGTTATGGCCAATATTGAAGTCAACAACTCATATGTTCTATAAACAGTGTGGCAAACAACATTTTTGGGAGACGCTCAATTAAATTATTTAAAAAATGAACAGATGAATTACTGCTTACAAACAAACGCTTAGCAGCATCATTTGGTTCTTCTGGCACACTGGAAAAGAGCTGTAATAAATTAGTGCTTTATTCGATTTGAGGCTAAAAAGTCTTGTTATTGGCGGAGTACAAAAAAAAACCTTTCAGTGGACTATTTCCCCAAGTGTGTGTGTGCCCTCTCTTGAATCCGGAAGTTTTTTTTGTTTTTTTTCTTTTTTCTTGGACAGGAATAACTTTAGTTAAGTATCTAATGTACAGTTAAGTATTCAGTACACAACTAATGTAAGCAGCGATTAGACACTTTAACAATTATAATACAAACTTTTTTAGCACCGTCCACATATTATAATGATTTTTGAAGGGTCATGTGACATTGAAGACTAGAGTGGTAATGCTAAAAATTCAGCTTTGCCAAAGCAGGAATGATACATTTTAAATTGTGATAATATTTTACAGTATTACTGTTTTCACTGTATTTTTGGCAGCCTTGCTGAGCATAAGAGACTTCTTTCAAATTCACTAGTCATATTATAGAAGTGTCTTTTCAGCTCACTAGGTTGTTGTGGACTGCAGCATGCGCCCCTTATCCGTCTGACGTACTACATGGTCCTCTGCCTTCTTCTTTTCTCTGAATATAGACAGCCAATCATTCTGTATTGATGGGGGTTCTGAATTGACGCATTTTAATAGCACACAGATCTATGTTCGTGGCGGTGCTTACCTCGAGCTTGTACCTTCAACAACCTGTCATAGGCGATAGCAGCCAAGCTCTTATTGTAAACCCAGGTGATGCTATTGTGTTCCAGCGATGATGTCATTGCTGGAGGCAGTAGAACAAGTGAGGTAATACAGTATCTCTGGTTGTTGTGAAGTAACTTTAGTGAAGCGAGACAGGCCATGCATAATGCCTGTTTAAAACCCGACACAACAAATCAGGCTGTAAGACAGGCTTGGCATGTTTAGCAATGCAGTGTTTATGTAGCGTAAGACATTGTAGCTGATGCAGCAAAACATTCAAAGAGATGCCAGGTGCACAATTATCTTTCTGTCCCTCCCTCTCCGTTTAATTGTATCTCTTGCATTCTCCAGCTCCTGATGAATCTCCCACAATCCTGACTGTCACGCCACACACCACAACCTCTGTGCTGATATGCTGGCAGGTAAGTGGGCAGGGCTTTTCACTTATAGCACTTACATGCTCTTCCATCAGCGGTTTGTAATAACAGAGCAGGAGGGCACAGTATGTATCTAAAACACATATTCTCAAAGTCACTCCTGAATTACCCTTTCAAAGAGGGCAGGATGTAAAAGCCACTGGCCTCTAGTTCATGTCTTTATCCATTCAGGTGGAAAAAAAGGTGAGTGAACTGGTTCCTCCCCCAGAACCAGTTAATTCACACTTTACTGTGGGGATTTTCCTGATTTGCTTATTAAACTTGAGCTTAGAATTAGCAAAAGCTTGATTTATCCTTGCATTTATCCAGAGTATAAAGATGTCTTCCCTCTGGCTATTAGCAACGTACATGTTTACACAACCTCCAATTACACGTACTCAACATGACTCAATGCTAGACACAAATCAAATGGCAAAAGCTTAAAAGGGGCGGGACTGTCTTTTTTCTCACCAGTAGCAGAAGGAGCAGAAGTGGCTCAGATATTCCGCACTTCACCTTTAATGACACTGTTGATTATGTGTGGTGACATTCGCTCAGCATGTCCTGTCGTCCTTAGCCCCCTCCTGAGGAGAAGATTAATGGGATCCTACTGGGCTTCCGAATCCGATATCGGGAGTTACTTTACGATCGGCTCCGAAGTTTGAGCACTCATGATATCAGCAGCCCTTCAACCAGCTGGGCAGAACTCACATGTAAGCATAAGACATTCAGTATCACTAGTGGCATGTCTCTCGATGTGTGCCCTAAGCGAGACATGACCCAAAAATAAAGTATACATATTTGGCCAATACGGCACATCTCCTTGTTTTATTTATTTGCACCTAACAAAGAAAATTTCTCAGAGTCATTTCTCTTTAATGTTCATTATTATTTGTCTTTCATAATAACTAATGTTTTAATTGATTCATAGCCCAAATCATACATATGTTTAAAAAAAATTAATGAACTATTAAGATATACAGATTAATGTTAATAATCACTCACTTTAAGAATAAAATGTGTCATAGAGCTAAATCTAGAAACAGTGTCATTAATGGCGCTCTCATTTCTATTAATCAGGCTATCTTTGTCTATCCTCAGTTGAACATTTTAGAATATTTAAGCTCATTTATAACTCATTCTTTTTATATTAACTAATATTTTAATTTATTCACTGCCCAAAACAATAAATATATTTGAAAAATGAATTATAAAGTAAGGAAAATTAAATAATTTGTTTAATTAATATTGATATTAATCATTAATTAAGAATGAAATGTCCATACAAAAATGAAATATCTTCATTAATGGCCTGTTTGTTCAAAAGTATCATTTTATTAAACCAAGCATAATTTTACATTCAGTATTAAAGGGGTCATATGATGCAATTTCAAGTTTCCCTTT
The DNA here is from genome assembly GCA_018155175.1 of Sinocyclocheilus anophthalmus. Taxonomy (NCBI): domain Eukaryota; kingdom Metazoa; phylum Chordata; class Actinopteri; order Cypriniformes; family Cyprinidae; genus Sinocyclocheilus; species Sinocyclocheilus anophthalmus. The sequence continues at coordinate 392,387 of JADLZN010011910.1, read as the reverse complement.
CTCTTTTGGAGTGTTACAAGCTCTTGGTGCATAAATAAGATCTGCTTTGCAAAGTGTCACAAAGTCCCAAAACCCAAGAGATATTCTTTAGCAAAGTTAAACGACGCTCCACACTGCCTCGCCCCCCCTAAAACGGCTTGTTCTATCATGCCCCCACATATCTACATCACTATGAGGAAATATTAGCATAATGCCGCCCAAACAGTTCACGCAAAGAACGAAGGCGTGGTTTCAGTAACCGCAGTTAGTGTTGAAGCAGCCATGTCAGGGAGACGCTGTGTGTTTCTAGATGCATTTAGGAATCTTTACGATTACTTACAACAGAACAGCAAGCATTTTAGTGGTCATCACTGCTCCCCGTGTTTCGTGAACATATGAGAGGAGGTAATTCTGACTTTGCTAGGACAATCAGGCGCTTTTGAGTCAGCTACTGTTTTGTTATTAGTGTAAGTATTTGCTATTGACTGTTTAAATGCGGAGTTTTGCGCATCCTGTGTGTGTGTGTGTGTGTGTGTGTGTGTGCGTGCGTGCATGCGTGTGAGAGAGAGAGCGAGAGAGACCAGCTTTATCACTGTGTCTGTCATGCGACTCTGTTCACCTTTCGGGCTCTGTCTTTACATTTATTTTGAAAGATGAAGCACGCGATTATGGTATGGAGACGGCTATTACATTACATTTCCGACGTGTGCTTGTGGTGTTCGGCCAATTACTATGCACTGGGTCAGCTGGCCAATCAGTGCTGACTGCGCTTGTCGGAAGGAGGGACTTTGTAGAAAACGAAGCGTTTGAGAGAGGCGGGGCATAGAGGACCTACAATAATGTACAGTATTTGAAAAAGAATGTGTTTTTTGAACATTAAAGCATGTCAACATATTCTGTTACACCAAATACACAAAATATTTGATCTTTACAAAAGCATCATATGACCCCTTCAACTATTTTAAAATATTTAAGCTGGTTTCTCACTGTCATTATTTTTATGGTCATATCTTCTTTATTTATGTTCTCCTCGTCCTGCACTTCCTCTTCTGCAGCTCCATACAGCATACAGAACCTCAGCGATCCCTCCCTCACTCAGTATGAGCTGGACAGTAAGTCACTTCCTGTTTCTTCTTGCTATTTTTTCCTTTTTGTCTTTCCCAGTCCATAAAGTTTATATATGATTGTGTCTAATCCAGTACATGTCAAGCCTTACTTAAGAGTTGAGAATAGGCAGTCTAGATGTTTGGGCTAGCTGCTGTTCTCACCTCACGTCTAGAGTGCTAATGCATTAAAGAGCTGCATCTGGTTTCTCTCTGCCGTTGATCTCTGCTGAAAGAGCAGTGTGTAAACTGAGTTTAGATAAGCAGACTGACTCATCTTTCAGGATGGGAGCTGACACAGTTTCCAGGGAAAGTCTGAGTCAAAGTTAATGAAACAAAGATGGTTGAGAAATTGTTTTAGTTTAGTTTTTTTGAAGTAGATAAAACTTGTTGTAAAGTGCCAACCATGGATGAAAGAAAAAACTGCCATTTTTGCTCTTCTGTAGATCTTATGAAACACAAGCGCTATGAAATCAGAATGAGTGTCTATAATGCTGTTGGTGAGGGACCAACTAGCTCACCACAGGAAGTCTTTGTTGGCGAAGCAGGTAAAACCTTTATTACCTTTATGAAGTTTTTCTTAGCTTACAAACAAAAAGGAGCAAAACTTCACCTCACATCGATGTTCCCTCACAGTTCCCACTGCCCCGCCTCAAAATGTGGTCATCCAATCAGCTACTGCCACACAATTTGATGTGACATGGGACCCGCCTCCGTTGGAGACTCAGAATGGAGATATTCAGGGTTATAAGGTCAGACTCTAATGACTATGTGGAAAATGTTTTTAGTGTGACTCCCATCTACATTTTCTGTATGATGGTTATATGTTGACCTTCTATGACTCATGGGATTTTCTGAATTCTGTTTACTATTACATTGAAACTAAATTATTGTGCAATTTATGTGGAGAAATCAGTGTGGTAACACTTTACTTGAAGGGGTGTGCATAAGACTGACATGGCACCTTCTTAATCATGACATGACACATGTCATGAATATGAAGGAGGTTTTATGCATGTTTATGACAACTGTCATTAAGTGTCATTCGCTCAGTTATGTAATTTTTAATGCAAATATGACATTATTTGACCTAACCCTAAACCTAACCCTACCCCTACCCTTACCCCTAACCATAGCCCATAACAAAGACATCTCAAACAATGTCATCTTTGCATTAAAAATTACATAACTGAGCGAATGACACTTAATGACAGTTGTCATAAACATGCATAAAAAACCTCCATATTCATGACATGTGTCATGTCATGATTATGTAGGTGTCATGTCAGTCTTATGCACACCCCTTCAAGTAAAGTGTAACCATCAGTATCAGTAATTTGCTTTGTACCTTGATAAAATCTATATGTGAAGGTCATTTTTAAAAAGTTGCAAAAATACATGATGAGGCTTGGAACATGTTTCCAAGACCTTTATAATGTGACCTTTTAAATAAGAAAGGAAATACGTTTTTTTTTTTTTTAAATCAACCCCTGGGACATAAAAGTGCATGAAGCTAAAGAAACGCCTAAAACAGACATGCAAAACAATAATATGAGTGTGACCTTTTCTTTTATTCTTGCAGATTTTCTTTTGGGAATATCAGCGGAAAAACGAGACTGAGAAACTGAGGACTCTCTTCTTGCCAGAGGGAGGGGTGAAGCTCAAGAATCTAACGGGCTACACCACCTACATGATCAGTGTTGCTGCTTTCAATGCAGCCGGCGATGGGCCACGCAGCCTACCGACCAGAGGAAGAACCCAGCAAGCTGGTGAGGAAACTTTACAGTTAGTTCTGTCCTTACCTGTCTTGTCCAGGACCTTCATGCATATCACAATAGTTAACAAAAATGCTTGTTCCAGGTCATTTGCTAAGCATATGATGTGCTAAGTATTGGAAGACCACTCTAACTGCACTAGATAGATTTTAAAGCTGAATGCAGTCATTTTACTTTTAATAGCTATCTAAATTAACACAGGCATAAGACTGCAACTTATTTTACTGTAAACACACGGGGAGTCAATCAGAAGTTTGTAATGATGGAAACTATTTCAAATGATTTAATTATTTATGAGTCCAAGAACTTCTGGAATGTGAACCGCTGCTGACAACAGGCCAAAAAATATCAAAAACTCAAGTTATCCTTTGCTTCTAATCAGTAAATCTGCTATCTGCATTTGTTTGTGTGTATAGAGTTCGGTCCGATGAAGCGCAGTAATTTCTGCCTTATTCAGCCTTGTGGTTTTTATTTGGCATGCCTGTGAGTTGGCACGCGGCTCAGAGCATGTGTGGGACACAGTCTCTAGACTGTTCTCTCTTTCAGGAGGAAATGTTTCCCTGGAGTCTGAGTGAAATATGCTTTTCTTTCGATTGCCACAGAAGTGACCGTTTTTGTCTTCTGATATTGTAAAGTTGGCCGTGTTGAGCTTCAGTGTCAAAATTAGTTGATGGATGAAATAGCTTTCCAGGCTATTTTGTTATGTGTGGGCTTTTTGTTTTCACTTTCTTTGCTTATAAAATTCAAGAAGGGGAAAGACGAGGAACAAAGCAGTTTGTATAATAGGACAGAGGATGTATAAAAATGATATTCTGAAGCCTCAAAATCGAATGGTGGAAACATACACTAGGTTTATTCTTTATTTTTCTTATGAAGAAAAGATGATGTGACAAATATGACAGAATTCACCACTAGTATAGATTGATTCTCAAGCGAGTGATTCTTGTGAACTGGTTCTTTTAAAGAATCAGTGGAAAAGACTCAAAAGTCATCGATTTGAAACAATCTAGCAAATTAGTTTTTGAAACATCAGAGCGTTTAATGAATTAAAAGCTAACTTACTGACTGGATTTGGAGATTTGTTAGATGGTTAAATTAAAAACATTAAAATATGCACAAAAAAAAATTTATTGTTTGGTTTAATTTGCAGCTAAAGGATTAGTTCACCCAAAAATTCAAATTAGCCCACAAATTACTCATCCTCAAGTCATCCTTGGTGTATATGACTTTCTTCTTTCAGACGAATCCAGTCAGAGTTATATACATTTTTTTTTTTGATCTTTCAAGCTGTTTAATGCCATTCAACGGGTGTTGCATGCATCAGTCCAAAAAAAAAAAAAGTCTCATGCCGTTAAAAAATGTCCTCACAATTGGCTCCGGGGGTGAACAAAGCCGCCTGAGCGAATGATGGCTTTTTGTAAGACAATTATTCCATATTCCAAACGAATAATCCTTTAAGTCCTTGCGCACAAAAGTTGGTACACCGAGGGCTTATGACCTATGGCCCGCGTTCAGCCATGTGCCGCTCAGACTTTCCGAAACTCGCGAAGCGCCGGGTGGATAAAAAAACCAACACTTATTAGATGTACAAAATGAGGATTTGTAAAGAAGTATGTCGGAGGATTTGGATATAAGCCAAGCGGAGATTGTTTTTTCTTTGCTAAAGTAAGGAAACTTGGCTTCCTTTGCTCCTGTTAACAAACATTGGTTTTTACGAGACTCACCGGCGCATGCACAAGGCTGAACTCATATGTCATCAGCCAAGAGCTGCTTCTGTGTAGGACTGTTGGCGCAAGCTAGATTAAAGTGATTGTTACGTTTTGAATATGAATATTTTTCTTTAAAAAACGCATCGATTCGCTACAGAAGAATTTTGTTCACCCCCTGGAGCCGTGTGAAACACTTTTTATTATGAATGGATGCGCTTTATTTAACTTATTTTGGACTAATGCATGCAACACCCGCTGAGTTGGCATAAAGTTTGGAAGAGCCAGGACATTTTTAAATATAATTCCGATTGGTTTCGTCTGAAAGAAGAACGTCATATACAGCTAGGGTGACTTGAGGGTGAGTAATTTTCATGGGCTAATTTTCATTTTTGGGCGAACTAACCCATTAAGCCACTTATTATTTGTGTTGAAGTACTGGTTGACATACTAACGAGTATTGTTTTTGCTTGTGGATTTTACACTACATATACAGTGGGTACGGAAAGTATACACACCCCCTTAAATTTTTCACTCTTTTTAATATTGCAGCCATTTGCTAAAATCATATCAGTTATTTTTTTTTCCTTCTTATGTACAGCACAGCACCGCGGCATATCTGACAGAAAAACACAGAATTGTTGACATTTTTGGAGATTTATTAAACCGACAACTTACATAGTCACTTATAATGATGGTCCTAATATTCCCAGAAACGCGGCTCTTGCTCTCTTCAGTATTTAGTATAAGCACCCTTTTGATCTAATACAGCCTTGAGTCTTTTTGGGAAAGATGCAACACCTGGATGTTTTTCACACCTGGATTTGGGGATCATCTGCCATTTCTCCTTGCAGATCCTCTCCAGTTCCGTCAGGGCCAATTGTGGATGGTAACGTGGTGCCTGTGGAGCATCCTTTTGTAGGTCTCTTCTCTAAGAGTTGTACTTTCAATTGGGTTTAAAGGTCAGGGGGCTGCTGGGGCTGGGCGCATTCAAGAACAGTCACAGACAGAGTTGTTTTGAAGTCCCAGAAACCCGGCACTCCGTGTCATTATTATTAGGCTAGTGTGCTTAGGGTGGATTTGTGCTTTTGGAAGGTAAACGGCCTTGCGGCCCCGATCTTGAGGTCTGAGGTGCAGTGTCATCTGGAGAAGGTTTTCGTCAGTGATTATCGTCCTCCGTAGCTTGGGCGGGCAGTCATGCTTTGCGGGCTTCGATGGGCTACGACCAGTCCGTCCTGTCCTGCAGGGCTTAAAAAAAACAGCGCACCGCACATCCTGATGTCTGGGCGCACGTCACCATGGCTTCCACTGTTGGGACTGTCATTGACTAGCCACGTGATGCTGGCTTGAGTGCTTGGTTTTTCTCGGGCACACATAGATCTCTCTATAGAATTAAGGCCAACAAGTTCTATCTTGGCCTCATCCGACCAGAAAATCTTATTTCTCACCATCCGTTCACACACCTCCATGGGCTGGTACTTTGGCATGTTCTGGCACGTGGCTTAAGGAGAAGCTTTTCCCGTGCGGGCCAGCTCTGGCCTAATAAAACGTCTCTCAGGGCATGTTTTGAGCGGGCTGCAGTGCTGGTTGACTTTCCTACAACTTTCTCTGTCATCTCTCGACTGGCATCTCTGAGAGGCTCAGCCGACAGTGTATGCTTGGGGTCTTCTTTACACTGGGCTCTGGCACTCCGGCTCTTCTCCCGCCGATAGCTGCCGGTTTGGGGGGCCGGACTGGCCATGGCCTTAGTAAGGGTTCTGGAATCGTTTCCCCAAGCGTCTTTCATTTAAGGATTATGGAGGTCACTGTGCTCTTGGGAACCTTAAGTGTAGCAGAAATTTTTTGTAACCTTGGCCAGATCTGTGCATTGCCACAATTCTGTCTCTGAGCTCTTCAGGCAGTTCCTTTGACCTCATGATTCTCATTTGCTCTGACATGCACTGTGAGCTGTAAGGTCTTATATAGACAGGTGTGTGGCTTTCCTAATGAAGTCCAATCAGTATAATCAAACACAAATGGACTCAAATGAAGGTGCGTCAGAAGGCCCATTTCTCAAGGATTATCAAGTGAAGAAATGGGTTCACAGCACGTTGAGTTAAATATATGAGTGTCACAGCAAAGGGTCTGAATACTTAGGACATTGTGATATTTCAGTTTTTCTTTTTTTAGTAAATCTGCAAAAATGTCAACAATTTCTGTGTTTTTCTGTCAATATGGTGTGTTGTGTGTACATTGAGGAAAAAAAATTACTTAAATGATTTTAACAAATGGCAGCAATATAACAAAGAGTGAAAAAATGGTTTAAAGGGGGGTCCCTTGAACAATTACTTGTTTCCCCGGTGCCTAACCCACTAGTAACAGCTTGACAGTTTTTGTCGATATCTTAAATTGCTCTTCCAGAAAACACTTTGACTGACATTAAGACCTGTTTTGTCTCAAGCTGTGGAGCTGAAATACATATGAAGGCAGCACAATAAATCCACAAGAGTCTGACAATCTTCTCACAAGCTGTGTCTATCTTCCTCTACTTTGTCTAAAAAGATTTGTCTCTATATCATGTATATCATGTCTGCTCTCTTTTTTTCCCCCCAGAGATAGAAACAGGCACAGAATGACAGGTAATTTTGTTGTAGCCATTTTTTGTTCCAAAAAGGGTTTAAAGTCTTAATTCCAGGAAAGGGAGAGAGGCAGACACGTTTAAGTCATTGAGACTGTCGGTCGTGGTCTCTCCTGACTAGCAGATGTTTTCTCTTTCAGCTCCCAGTGCTCCCAGTTTCATCCATTTCAGTGAGCTTACCACCACCTCTGTCAACGTGTCGTGGGGCGAGCCTGTCTTCCCTAACGGCATCCTTGAGGGTTACAGACTTATCTACGAGCCCTGCATGCCTGTTGATGGTCAGTGCCTTTCTTTTTTCATGTATAGATTTCAGATTTAATGCATAACAACACCTTTAGCTTCAAAATGTATTTTCCTAAAACCTTACTACCATTATTAGATAATCATGAGTTTAATTGATATAGTCAGTTAGTAGTCACAGAATAGAGAGAGAGAGAGTGTGTGTCTGTGTGCGTGTCTGTGTCTCTGTGTGCGTGTGTCTGTGTGTGTCTCTGTGTGTGTGTGTCTTTGTCTGTTTGTGTGTGCATAGTGGTGTTGAACCCGGGAAGAAACTTTCCTTCCAGAATTGTGCGAACATCAAATTGTGAATATTATAATCAATCAGGGTCCACAATACTCCTTTCTCCACACTTACTGTTAGGCCGAATGGGTGCGGCTTAATTAAAAAAAGACTATTCATAAATATTGAACCTGCCCATGAAACCATATTTTGCATTATTCTTATTCTAAAAACATATACTTTTTGAAAAAAAAAAAATAAAAAAAGTGTATTTAATACTGTTATTTAAATATCTTGGGTATTATTTATTCTTTGGCTTATTTCTGAAAACATCACAGCATTGTAACTTTTTGGGTTATACTCGCACAAACAGTATTATGTTGAATATTTATTAGTACCTATTATAGTATTTAATATATATTTTGAATTATCTTTTTCTAGATTGTTTTTTAAATCTTATTTTATTTTTTATTTATATTTTTATATAGTGAGTAATCTTTGTTATGTGCTTTTGTCATTGTGTTGATTAGTTTTTTGTTTATTTTTTAAAAAAAAAAAATGCCGCGAACAGTTTTTTGTTAATAAGTTAATTTAGTATATATTATTTTATTTTTACAGCTTGAACCTTTTATCATCTCAATACTTTTATACTTTATTATTACGCTTGAAAAAAAAAAAAAAAAAAAATTTCGATTTAAAAAATGATTTACATAGTTTTAGGGGGGTGAACTATAGATAGCCAGATAAACTATTCTCTGTTGAACACAGGTGCAGCCTGTCACAACTCAAGAAAAAAAACGAAAAGAAATTTGGTTTCTTATAGTGCTGGTTTAGACATATTTCTGGAGAAAGCTTTCGAGTCTTTAAAATTGTATAATGTGGGCATCAAATGATCATTCTTTCCAAGTTCACTTAAAGCGCATCAAAACTTATCGAAATTACGCATAAATTATAAAATTATAAAAATAAAAAGCCTTAACAACATTACCAGCCAAATTTTTAACTGGCCAAAGCCATTTTGCTCGCATTTAGCTTGATGAGTGTTCATTTTGGACCTTGCAATCATTATTCAGGGGCCAGCAAAATTGTTGAGATGAGATCTACACCCACGTGTGAGTGTGTGTTGAGCTCCTGTTGCCTGAACTAAAAGTAGTGTGTTTGTCTAGAGTCCTCAGTGGCCTGTGTCGACTGTCTTCACTCCCACTGCGGCTCTGGCCCGCTCCCCCCTCATGGGCGTCAGAAGGATCGTGACGGTGGGACGTGAAGGGGCCACTTGTCCCGTGGCGTCTGTGGGCTTGAAAATTCAAAGACCTTGGGGATGGCAGTGCAGAAAAAAAAAAAAAAAAAAAATAGCTCAGAAAAAAAAAAAAAAAAAAAACATACAACTTCCGCATATTGACTCGTGCCAAAACCTTCACCTACGGTCCAGAGGTGGAGGCCAACATCACCACAGGACCTGGAGAAGGTCTGTCTGCATGCTTTCGTTCTTCATTTCTGTTCCCTGTACCGTCATTTTCAGCTAAGGGGCCAACATCTCAGTGAAGGTGGCTTCTTGTGATCAGGAGGCCCGCGGGCCGCTCCCCGGATCTGGGCCTGTCATCTCCAGATATGGCTCCGGCCCTGCACGCATACCACCTGACGCAATGGGGATCGCGCGGGCGAGGCACGGCTAGTCTGCACCCTGTCAGGCTCTCATGTTATTAAGGCCAGGGAGCGGCGTCGGTGAGGTTGATTTAATGAAACCATTTGGGCACTATGGCAAATTTTGTGTGCACTTAATTACTTTGGCTATTGTCTTCAAATTTCGGCGTCATTTGCTTTTAATGTGTGTCTACGAAGTGTGGCAAAATGGCAAAATAGAATTAGAAATGGTTGGCCTGTGCAAACCTAAGGTTTTCGCAGAGAAAGTGCGGCAGCTGTCGTACTCATTTAGCACAGCAGAGCAGGGCTCATGAATCGCAGTGCTTTTCGATGTCTCAGAGGCAGCTCAGTCTGTGCACAGTGTCTGAAATTCTAGCTCAGCCGGTACACGCGTTGACACAGTGATCAAAATGAAAACCGCTATAATAGATATTGAGAAGCTGAAATAGTGGCTAAAACTGTAATTTCAGTACATTTTTATGTTTAAAGTGAAAATAACTCAATATTTGCTGATTTAGAAGAGCCTCAACTCAATGACTTTTACTTTCAAGGAAATGAGTAAAGCCCATAATGCAACATATTGCATAACTCAAAAAACAAAAAAATCACATGCACACACGGTCAAGCACCTCCCGTCCTGACTTTAAGGGCCGTCATTGCTTAGGGCCACGAGGTCGCCGTTCTGTCAGTGGTGCATGTACATTCATCAACCAAATTCCTAGATACAAATTCTTCCAAACAATGAAGAGTGATTCCATATGCCTCAGTCTGGAAAAAAGATGCTGACGGCAGCTTGTGTCCGATGAAGGAGATATATTGATGTGAGCGGTCCAATTGAGACAAAGCAGATCAGATAATCTCCCGCTCATGTGATACATCGGAGAGCGTGCTAGAAACGAATGAGAAAAGAGTGAGTTCTCTGGGGAGAAGGCAGATGGGATTGATTTGAAATGACGCCATACATTAGCCGTGATGATGTGGTGCGCTATGCCATCTTTGCATGCCATTGCACTGTGGCCGTTAAGGATGGAATATTATTTTCAACACTCGTGCGCGCTGAAGATCTAATCCTTTCATTTTCTATCCAGGCTGCTGGGCACAAATGACTACTAGGTTGCACGTGCTTTCTTTCCCAAAAAAAAAGACAGCTCACAATCTTCACTGGGCTCGCTGAAGGCACTTGGGGTTCTTCCGTGGTAGCAGCAGTAAACAGGCACTTGACTAGCTGAAATGATCAATGTGTTACTTATATTGTTATGAAATTTTATTGATGAGCGTCTCACCTCTGAATTCGTAGCTCTGAGCAGCTGTCTGGGCTGGCCAGGATGTTAAACACACACACGCAAAACACCTTGCATTCTTAAGAGCATTGTATACTTCGCGCAAAACAAAAATGTGGTAATTATTAAGCAATTTTTTCAACTGACGCGCATTAGCGCTGTGTTTCAAACTTGTATACCGCGGGCCGGTCCTCCGTCCTGTTCCGGGTCTGCTTTGCCCCGCAGCCCCGGTCGCGCAGGGGGGCCTGGCTGTCTGGGACCGTCCCAACCGCCCCCTGGCTCGTCCCCCACGGGATTAGAATGACTATGAAGGTAAGAAATACATGACATAGTTTTGCATGATTTGTGTGTGCTGTTTCTCATAAGGTGACAGACTCATAGAGACTTATGAGCGTTATATACCCTATGTCGGGCAATAATGATCTACGCCATTTTTCTACATTTTAACAAAAAAAAATTCCATGATGAAGGCTTGTGGGAACATGCTTAAATCAATGGACATCGCAGGAAGTGACTTAGCTATACCTTCAAGGCATGGCATATCTATAATACAACAGGGAGTAGTGCATACAATTCGGTCTTCGCGGTCATCGGGGTGAATGATTAAGGCGGTACGGATCTCTCTAAGCCCCTCCTGTCACCGCTGTCCACTATCTAGCGTTAGATTTCAAACGCATTTCAAATGAAAATCACTCTGAAAATCATAGCCAAAGTCACATTCCTCTACTATAGATACATTTGTTTTTAATTCGCAGCCAAAAAGTGGCGCGAAGCACCTCGCCCTCGTTCTATGAGGAATGGTCGGTTTCGGTGGTGGTTGCTCTGGTCGGCTCTGCATTTTTTCACATCCTGCTTCCTATTTTCATATCTCATCATCTAGTGCCAGAGCTAGAAAGCTAGTGCGCTAATACAGAAATGCTGACCTCAAGTAACTGTGCCTGTCGTGCTGTCTGTCTGTCTTTCTGTCTCTGTCTGTCTGTCTATCTGTATGTCTATCTATCTATCCATCTATCCATCAATTCTATATATAACTATACCCTGCACGCCTATATGCTATTATATTTTTTCTTCTGTCTGTTCTTGTTTCTGTCTATAATGTAGTTATGTCTGTTGTGTCATCCATACGCATTATTGTTCAGGATCTAGTCTGTCATTTTTTCGCTATTCATTATATTGTCTATTCGTTCTTATGGCTGTCTTTTTGTATGTTTGTGTGTGTGTCTTGTTTGTCAGAAGTGTCTATTGCAGGTAGAGGCGTGTTGAATGAAACAGCATTGTTGTTTCTGTGACATCATCAGTGTGGAATGTGTGTAAGTGTGTGGTCAGCATTTCTGTAGTAAGAGCAGGCAGACCACAACAGTACTGAGGGGTGGGACAGTCATGTGGGTCACTAAACATGCTAAACACACTGAGGGAGCATGTGAGGCCCAGTTTTTGCTTCCACACAAAAACACACTACATCACACAAATGTCCAACACACACACACACACACACACTTTTACATTTACAGTGGGGCAAAAAAGTATTTGGTCAGGCACCAATTGTGCAAGTTCTCCCACTTAAAAATGAGAGAGGCCTGTAATTTTCATCAGAAAAAAAAAAGGAGGTATATACCTCAACTATGAGAGACAAAATGAGGGGAAAAAAAAAATCCAGAAAATCACATAGAAGGATTTTTAAAGAATTTATTGGAACCAAATATGGTGAAAATAATTATTTTGTCATACAAATTTCATCTCATACTTTGTTATATACCCATTTGTTGGCAATGACAGAGGTCAAATGTTTTCTATAAGTCTTCACAAGGTTTTCACACACTGTTGCTGTATTTTGGCCCATTCCTCCATGCAGATCTCCTCTATAGCAGTAATGTTTTGGGGCTGTTGCTGGGCAACATGGATTTTCAACTCCCTCCAAAGATTTCTATGGGGTTGAGATCTGGAGACTGGCTAGGGCACTCCAGGACCTTGAAATGCTTCTTATGAAGCCAGTCCTTCGTTGCCCGGGTGGTGTGTTTCGGATCATTGTCATGCTGAAAGACCCAACCACATTTCATCTTCAATGCCCTTGCTGATGAAGGAGGTTTTCACTCAAAATCTCAAGATACATGGCCTCGGCTAATTTCATGCTCATTCTTTTCTTTTACAGCGGATGCATCGTCGGGTCCTGGTCGCTTTGCAGAAATATTACAGGCCCAAGAGCATGATGTTTCGCACCCCATAGCGCTTGCTACAGTATGGTATCGGTGTTCTTGGCATTGCAACTCAGCATTCTTCTCTCTCTGCAAACACGACACAGGTTGAGTGGGGGGGGGGGGGCTTGTTTCTATTTTTGAAGCCAAAAAGTTCTATTCTGGTTTCATCTGACCATATGACATTCTCCCAGTCCCAATCCTCTTCTGGATCATCCAATGCTCTCTAGCAAACTTCAGACGGGGCTGGACATGTACTGGCTTAAGCAGGGGGCAACGTCTGGCACTGCAGGATTTGCGTCCCTGGCGGCGCAGTGTGTTACTAATGGTAGCCTTTGTTACTTTGGTCCCAGCTCTCTGCAGGTCATTCACTAGGTCAGGCTGACCCCGTGTGGTTCTGGGATTTTTTGCTCACAGTTCTTGTGATCATTTTTGACCCCACGGGGTGAGATCTTGCGTTGGAGCCCCAGATCGAGGGAGATTATTAGTGGTTTTGTATGTCTTCCATTTTCTAATAATTGATCCCACAGTTGATTTCGTCACACCAAGCTGCTTACCTATTGGAGATTCAGTCTTCCCAGCCTGGTGCAATTTTGTTTCTGGTGTCCTTTGACAACTCTTTGGTCTTGGCCATAGTGGAGTTTGAAGTGTGACTGTTTGAGGTTGTGGACAAATGTCTTTTATACTGATAACAAGTTCAAACAGATGCCATTTAATACAGGTAACCAGTGGAGGACAAAGGAGCCTCTTAAAGAAGAAGTTACAGGCCTGTGAGAGGCGCAGAAATCATTGGCTTGCTTTGTAGGTGTACCAAATACTTATTTTACGCGAGGAATTTACCAATTGATTCTTAAAAAAGCCTACAATGTGATTTTCTGGATTTTTTTTTCTCATTTTGTCTCTCATAGTTGAGGTATACCTATGATGAAAATTACAGGCCTCTCTCATCTTTTTAAGTGGGAGAACTTGCACAATTTTAGTCTGTTTGGTGCTACAAATATCTTTTTCGGCCCATCTGTCATTCGGGGGCACTATTCAGCGACATAGCACCACCTGGCCGAGCCCAGAACCCAGTAGTTTAATCTAATAATGGGGTTTGAGCTCCAAAAGGGGGGGGGGGTTGTAGAGATTAAATGGCCTTTTGGTTTTGGTGGCATTGTATCCTGTTATTATGATCGACCCCATAACAAAATTAATTTCTGTTTCAATTAATTTAGTAAGACTTAAAGCATCACCTTCATCAGATCAAAATTTGTAACATCTCAGTTTTGGTTCAAACTTTTTAAGTCTTAATGATCTCTTAATATCTCCATATCTCATCCATGCAGGCAGCAATTCCAACTGCAATGCATTGACACATGGAGAGATGGTCAGCCTGGACGAGAGCCGTTTCCCTGCCTTGGAACTGAACAATCGACGACTGTCCGTCAAAAATTCCTTCTGCCGCAAAAATGGCGTCTACACCAGGTCAGTGGAAGTTCCTCTCAGTGAAAGTGTCTCTCTTTGACTGCAAGTTTTTAGTTTTTTTTAAATATGAGCATGCAGGTTTTCGAGCTGAAATATGAAGTATTACAAAACTCATGGTCATAACAAAAATTACTCAGTCTAAGTGCAGCAGTAGCTGCAGTTTAATACGCTAATGTTCACCTGTCACTTCATCTAGTAGGTTGGGTAATGTTATATGAAGTAGTAAATCAATTATCATGTGCTTATTTTGTATTATTTTGCAAATATAGAACTATTAAACTCCCATAAAGCTTCAACCACTTGGCAATAATGTGGCAAAAATAGCCCAAAATATAGGAGTTTCTCATTCATCATGGAAAGATTGATGGGATTACCAAATGGCTCTACCTTCATAAGATCCTGCTTTCCATCATAAAACTCAATATAAAAAGTTTATGTTTCCACTAATGAGAGCATTTCTTTCTGACAAGTCACAGGCTAAGAGCAATAACAGATTCTGGTTCATGACCTCACCTATACTGCCGCCGTTCTTTCTAAAATGGGACTGTTTTAAAATGTATGCACAAAACATCTATTACTACAACTAAAACTATGCTAAATGAAAATGTGGATTGGGTGGCGTAGGTACTGCATTTGAAACTAAGAATTTTAATTTTATTTTATAAATTAGTAGTTATTATATTTAAGTTGCACATATCATTTAAAATATTGCAATGTGTTATATTTTAAGAATAGTCAAGCAATGTCATGAGTAGGTGCTCACACCTGTAGTAATATATCCAAGTGTGCCAGGTGTGTAGATCCATTCCCATTTGAGAAATCTGCCCTATTATCACTCCTTAGTTCTCAGCCTCTGCTCTCCTTCATCCTGGGTCACCTTGAGGAGGATCAAAGGTCCTCTGGTCTTTGAGGGGATGCCAGGCTCTTTCCTCTGGCCACAGATTAAGGGAGAGGTGTGGGAGGAATGTGCAGATGAAGTTCCACAGGCTTTGTTCTCTCCCGGGTGGAGGGTCTACAGAGCCTGAATTAGATTGTGGGCTCACCGACTGAGAGGATCAGGAAAGTGAATGAAGAACCTCAGGAAAATCTTAGAGAAGTGACAGGAGCATCAAGGTGGAAAGAATCAAAGACCGTTGATGTCTGCCCACTGCAGAGAGCTGGTTCAAGCGTGCTGTCTTGCTGTTATAACCTCAATAGTTATGACATTGCATAGCTCCAGTAACACAATACAGATAGCTTCTCTTCTCAAGATACTGGCAGGATTCAAAGACTGCCTGCTGAGAAGGAGGTCTGTGATTTAAGATCTAAAAGCGAGCCTTTCTTTTAAAATTCTTCTGACTGTCTGTCATGGCATGTCTGCGGTTTCTCAAACACAATCAGAGCAAAAGTTTGAGTACAGTGTACAGAATTTGTTTCCCATTGACATTTTGTCATCATTTCCATACCCTTATTTCGTCAAAAAAGAAAAAAAAAAATCAGGTGCACCTGACTTTCTACTGTGGATCACAAAATAAGATATTTTGTGTTACTTTTTTAGTGCTTTTTGTCTTGACTGTTCCCATTCACTTTTATTTTATGGAAAGAGAAGCAAGGACATTCAAAATATTTTGTGTATGTGTGTGTTAATGTAAATGACAATACATAATTGAAATAGAAACATTAATAGAAATGTTAAACATAAAGAAAGTAGGTGGCAGGAAGGTGTCTATAGCCAGCGTTGTATGTTTTCATGTGAAGCAGGGGTGGGGACACGCACAGTCTATCTCGTAGGTGATTATGGAGATCTGTTGTTATTTTAAAAGGGGCAGGAGAGGCAGGTATAATGGGCAAAACATAGTTTTGGGAAAAACAAAAACAAATGTGATCAATATCAATCGTTGTTGTGTATAAAGTATCGGCATTTAACAGGCACTGAGTGAAACTTGTACAAAACACTTAGAGTAAAATTATTTTTAAAGGTTTCTTAGAGAGTAACAGAGACATACTTTCAGAGGGTGCAAGCAGGGTTTGCAGGCTGAAAACTCTCAGTGCCGGTAACACTGGGTTTTTATATTTTTAAAAGCTGCTGCATAATCCAGAATTCACACGTTTTTTTTTCTTAGCTGCTCTTCACTGCTGCATCACAGAGACTTAATTATGCAGAAACCCCTTGGAGCTGGCATCTTACAGTGCTCCCATGATACTCATAAAGAATCGCCTCTCAATACAAACACACACACTGTACTTCATTCACCTAACAAAGAGACAAGTGTCTGCAGTTGGAACTACTGCCAAACCTTTTCTAAAGATGCTTCATACTTCACTCAGAGATTGCTTTTTTCATATGTGTGTGTGTGTGTATAAAGTAAGTAATATATTAAAAGTAAGAAAGACATTTAGACAGTATTCATCCTGTGCTTATAAAACTGGTGTTGTGCCACGTCTTTTGCTCAGGTCACCTCCTCGACCCAGTCCAGGCAGTCTGCACTACTCAGATGAGGATGTCAGCGCCAAATACAATGACCTGATCACAGCAGAGAGCAGCAGTCTCACGGAGAAGCCATCAGAGATCTCAGATTCACAGGTAACAAGCATTCTGTCATGAGATGTTATCAGTCTCTTTGTGTGTAATATATATTAGAGGGACAGTTCACCCAATAATTCTGTCCTCAATGACTCACCCTCATTTCATTTCAAGAGGCTTTAAAGCTTTAAAAAGGATGTAAAAGCATTGTGCATATAGACTTATGGACTATTTTTATTGTACTTTTCTGATTATGGTGCTTTTGCCTCATTTCTGAACCATGAAAGCTTCAGTTTTTGTGTTCCTCAGAAGTTCTGAAAACAACATGAGGGTGATTAAATAATGACAAAATCTTAATTTTGGGATAAACTGTCCCTTTAACCTCCAATCAGGATTTCTAATGCTAAATCTAGTCACATTCATTTAGAATAGGACCTGTTGAAATTCCCTTATCACACACTTTTATTAGGACTAGGACTCGCTGTGCTGGAACTTTCTCAAAAGTAGGATATAGCCCTGCAGGAAAGGTCTGTCTTACTTGTGCATGGCTTCAGTCCAGGTTAGGTCCTGTGGGTGGTTAGTTTTTTTTATCATGTCCAGAACATTCTGCTGCATCCTAGATCATTCTCTCCAGTCTTTGTGTCCTGAGGCCCGGGTTGGAAAATCTGTGGAAGACTTGAGAAGAAAACACAGTGTGCAGCACACAGGAACTGTAATCAAACAAAATACTCACATAAATGCATAAGGATTAAAGTGTGAGAACTGGAAGGCTTTGGTTGGACTCTCTCCACATCTCTCAATTGACCATTTAGCTGGCATGATGAGAAAAAGCTATTCAGTTTGAGTTGTGTGTGAAAGTCTAGCATTGGCATTTACTAAATCAAACTTGAAAACTGGCAAAGAGAGAAAGAAACACGCACACATCATGCTGTTTTCTTCACATTATATATAGTTGTCGTTAGTGAATTTTAATTGATTCAGTGTATGTGTATGTGCGCATATATATTTCAGCTTTAAATGTAGTTAATGCAATCCCATTTTTGAGCCAGAAATATATTTTATAGCAGCATTTTTTTCTATATTTCTTTCCTGTTATTCTTACTAACAAATACTAAAATAAAATATTTAATAGTGGGAAATGGTTTATTTCCCAAAGGATTTCAAGCATTTCATTTTATTTAAAATGTGTGCGCTGTCACCATCACCCTGTCAGAACTCCCAAAATGCACATCATGTCAAACAAAAGCTCTACATTTTTAATCTCCTCCTCGCGAACCAAACACACCTCGTGCGACGAACTGGCCGCTTCCATTCTACAACTCGCCTCCTGCCCACCCACTTTGCTAGAGCCTGTCTGGCATCTGGCCACCGTTTGACTCTTGGTTGGAAACAGAGCATCTCCTGTTCTTCGCTTCTGCTGGGCGACTGTTAAAGTCTGGTCTTATCATCACATCAGCGCAGTAGTGAGGAGAGTAGAGATGGAATGCTCTCTTGAAGTTTTAATGCAGGCGGACGCATAACTCAGCTATTGCAGATCCATTGAGCTGTCTCAAAAGAGACAGAGGCGCCAGAGAGATGTATAATACTGTCATTGTTGCAGTGAACTCGTAAGATGTCGGGCTCGATTCACTTTTGGGCCAGGCCACAGAACTCTGAGCTCTATCATGAGCCAGCTGCTGCCTTTAAATTAATCACAGTGGGAGATGAATGACGTATTTGGAGCAAGGTGTACTTATGTCTAGATCCTGTTGTAGGTGTTGGAGTCCAACAGTTATTTTTAAATTGATTTTGAGCCATGCTTTTGGGTTGTTTTTTTTTTGGAACGCTGGCGCTAACGCAGCAGGGATCTGATGTAGGGCAGCTTCTCATGTCAAAGATTCTATGCGTTTAATTAGGGCTCCTGATGGATCATACCCGGGCATGCCTAACTCTGTGAACTATTCGTCCGCAGCGCATGGACGGTGTTTTCTTCTCATTGCAGTTACTCTTATGTCATCAGGGGAAAATTTAATTTTAATTGTTGGAGTTAAAGTGGTGTGCATTTCGACAATATCGGTTTGTGGCGTAAGGGGCACTTGGGTTGGATTCGGCGTATAATGGCAAGTATCTAATAAACTAGTAGGGCATTTGTGCTCTGATTTTGCGCTGGCTCGGTGGGGATTGTGCTAAATTAAGATATTTTATCTTTAAATGCTTGATCTATTTGGTCTAATACGTTTGAATCTTGCTATTAAATTTTGTCACAATGTCAAAGGCCTAAAAATAAATTGAAGTCTAAGGCGAAAGTAGTTTGGAATTAGGCCCGTTAAAAAACGAAAAGGAGGTAGGTCTTTATTTGCATAGGACTGTACAAAATCAATTTTTTAATGTATATCATTGTAATATCCTTAATCTATGTAGATTTGTAAAATTAGTTTGTGTTGACATAGTAGCTTTCTTACTGACCTTTATTTCCTCTCAGTTAACCGTTTTGAAACTTCTTGGTGTATACATAATGCATAGTTTCGCAAATGGTCCGCTGATTGGGGAAAAAGATCAGCCTTTGCAGAATTTCAGAGGCTATAAATATCATAAATACTGAGAATGTTAAGGTTTTCATATAATAAAACGAATAAGCAACTTATTTAAAGGATTAGGGTTATTAGCGACTCTTGTAATTGTTTTTGAAAGAAGTTGCACTGTAGGCTGCGATTTATATTTTGATAGAAAAAAAAAAAAAAATACAGCAAAAACTAATATTGTTAAAATGCTAAATAACTGTTTCTGAGAACATTTTAATATACTTAAAATGTAATCTTTATACCTGTAATGGACAAAAATGTAATTTTCAGCATCTTTACTCAAGTTATTCAGTGTCAGCATGATCTTTCAGAAACGGGCCTTATTTATTTACATTCAATATATATGCTGATATGGCTGGGCTCATAGAACTTTCTAACGATTATTAATGTGAAGAGCTAATATTTTTGTTAAGATTCCGTGCTGATAGAAAGTTAAGTAGCACATTTATTTGAAATAGAAATATTTTGTAACATTATGAATGACTTTTCCAGTTTTTTTTTTTCTGCATCAATTTGCCAAACCGTTTTTTGTTTTTTCCCCCCCCTAATAAAAAATGTACTTCCCTTTGTTTTTTCCTTACAAAAAATTTTGTGTTGAACGTAGGAAGATTCATAAGTTTTTTTTTCGTTTTTGCCGTTCTTTTGTCCCCCCCCCCTGTCCAAACACGCCCTTCTGTTGTCTGCTGTTTAACAATTTCTAATTGGATCGGTGGGAAATGGAAAAGACCTAAGACACTTAAAACCATGCTCCTCCCTCTCCTTCCAATTTTTTTAATCCCATATCTGTGCTTTGCAATAAGATTTCGCTTCTCTATTTCGGTCACTGTTCTGCGATCGCATATTCTTGCGCCGTCTCTGTAGAGAGATGAGTGGGGGGGTGGGAATTAGTTTTCGGTCAGTCACAATAGGTCTTCAAAAGCTAAACTCCTAGATGAGCCGTCGTTGGCTAAAATTACTCTCTGAGGGGCTATTGTTTGAGGCAGTATTCAGACTAGGTAACATTATAATCAGCTGATGTACATTCGCTCTCTTAGTGATGCCGTCCAAGCAACCGTCCCTCCAATCTTGTTTTTGGGCAAGAAAGAAAACAGCCCATAATCTTTGTGTAAACATATTTAGCCCTGCCCATGTAGTTATCAGTATCACAGAGGTCCAGGCGTAAAAAAAAAACAAAAAAAAAAAAGGGACTGTCTCATATTTAAATGTACTGATCGTCAGGGCTAGATGGTAGAAATGTGAAGTACTTTCAGGATCTAGCATTTAATAGGTGATTTCATCGTTGCGGGCAAGGTGCTTATAGCGTCAACACCTAGGATTTTTGGCCGGGAGATGGAACATACTGGCTCGGGGCTCAACAAAAACAAACGGCGCAGCTTCTCTGTCTGCTGCCAGGAGACAACAGACATAGCGTGGCAAACAGCGCAAGTTGTCCTAGTTAACTTATTCATGATCCCCCCGTCCTCGAGCCGGCATCTGAGGAGTGCATTAACTGTGCGCAGACGTAGGCTTATCACATACATGTTCACAGCCTTTTATCTCTGTTATTATTTACTTTTGTGTTTGTTGAATATGGGCCTGCGGGCATTTCAGCTCGTTTTGGAATTGTTGTGGCCTGAAAGCTCTATCTTTAGATCGTCGAACACTTCATGAAGGTTCATGGCTGGCACACTAGAGCCGCTTGGGCTCTTGACGGCAGTAAAATTTGTTATTTTTTTTTAAGTTTGGTGTTCTTTAACATACTATTTGGTTCCCCATTAACTTTACGATAAAGATGTTGTTCCCTGAAAAATAAGCCAGTCCCCAAACACCCTTAGCAAGCCCAACCAACTAGATAATTGTTTATTTTTTTTTTTTTTTTTATTCAAATTTTTTATATTTTTTTGTTTTTTATTAATAACTTTTATTATGGTTTTTTTTATTGTTTAGAAATTGTTTTTGTTTTTCTTAAACATATTCCCCCTTTGTCCAAAATTACATACATTTTTTTTTTACGTTTATTTAATGAAGTATGCGATTTCTTCAGTGTTTAGTGTGTTTGTTTGAGTGAAACGACAGCACTGAACGTACCAACGAAGCGTTTTGAAAACTCTTCTTTACAGTGTACCTGTCACATGTGTAAAAATCAGCAGCTTAATTGGTTTTAAGTTCCATCTGGATTCTCCCTTCAGGTGGTTTGGCATAGCTGCCCTTTACAGCACTAATATCACGGCTGATGTGCTCTGATTTGATTATTTTCATCAAATAGATTTCTGTAATATTTCAGTTTTCTGCTGTGCGTTAAATGTAACGCATTATACTATCTTAGAGACATATTGTTGTTGTTTTTTGTCAAACAAGCTTGAAAATAGTATTGGTATGGATCATGGCTAGATGGAGGAGATAGAATAACAGAGGAGTGGATGAATGCAAACAAACATTTTTTGGAGGAGAGAACAGCTGTCACGTCCTGCATGTGTCAGCAGGGGAGGGCAGGAGTAGGTCACGGCGCTCTGTCTCAACCAACATGTTTTGATGACCGCACACACACACACACACTCACACCGATGCACACACAACAGACACAAACACACACACACTTATCACATCTACAACACACACACATACTTGTATTTGCAGTTTACAGGGACTCTCCATAGGCGCAATGGTTTTTATACTGTACAAACTCTAATTTCTATTGCCCTACACCTAAACCTACCCCTTACAGAAAACTACTGGCAATTTTTGAATTTCATAAAACACTGTTTTGTATGTTTTTTAAGCCTTTTGTTTTACAGGGACACAAGAAGTGTCCTCATAAACCATGTTCACATTGTAATACCTATCTCATTATACACATTTGTGTCCTCGTAATGAATTGTAAATAACAAAAACATATATAGCCAGTACATCACACACACCACTACACAAAACCAGCATACACACAGCCATATAGTGTGGCGACACCATGTCAGCATTCCCGGCATGCAGCTTTAGTTTCTGAGCTTGTCTTTGCTGTGAGGTCACGCTGAACAGAGAAAGCTTTCAAAGCTGAATTACAGATTACAGGGCTTTTGTTTGCTGCTTATTGAGTTGTTGAATTTGCTGGTATTACTGGAATGTCTCATTAAACCACTGCAGTCGTATGAGAAGCTAAAATCAGCACATGTTCAATAATAGAGGCATGATGCTACAAAAATCCATGATCAATTCAATAATATATTGTGTATATGCATGTACTGTATGTATGATTAAATGTATGCATGATTAAAATATGATTAAAAATTCCCTTTTTTCTATTATAAATAAATTATCATTAAAGTTATAAGTCATTATAAAATTTCATGATAACAATGTAAATGGAAAACACTGTAATTATGTGTGTATTATTATAGACATGATATGTATCTTGATCATTGAATAAAAAAGTGAAAACATTTGAATTCCTGAAAAATCTAATTTTTCAGGAATTTTCTCTTATGCACAAAGATACAAAACAATACACAAAGATACAAAACAATATGCCCTACTGTATTTAATCATACTGTTTTTTTTTTCCTCAAAGTTTTTTTTTTGCCATTTAAAGAAAGAAAGGATGAAAGAGTTTCAGCAGGTCATTGGCATGAAATCTGCAGCTCTGATTTTAAGGGGATGTGGGGCTGATTTGGGGGAAACTGCTTTCCTCTCTGGAATTTGAACAGAGGCATGTGTGTCACATATGTGTGTATGTTACAATAATGGTGGACTGGAGAGATCTGTGCATTGTTAGTCTTTTCACTATAAAAGAGAAAGGCGAAGAGAAATGTTGAACTTTTTTGCCAAAATATGTATTTAATGTAGTGATCTTATCATCTATGTGTTTTGCAATAATTCAGTGAGAGGTAGAAGTGTAAGATAATTCTGTAGATTCTGTTTGTTTGGTTTCATTCATTTCACATTGTCACACAGTGAAAGACTTCAAATGACAGTGTTGCTCTTTAGCTCTTTTTGTTGTTGTTTTTAATAGCAGACTCAAAGATTGTGTCAAATAATGGAGCAAGAGTTTAGCCATTCAGAAAGAACAGAATCAATCCCTAAACGTAGCATTTGGAAATTCCCAGATTGAATTTCTCATGGGGGATTGCAGAAAGTGGTGGTGAGGATAGATGAGTCTTCTTAAAACGATATGCAAACCCTAAAAGCCTGAGCTATGATGGTTCTTATTTTCATCCTTTTCCTCTCCAGTTGGCAATTGGCAGTTGCTTGGTACTTTAGCATTCAACTGTGGTGAACTTCATCAGCCAGGTCTAGAAGTGTGAGCCAGATATGTCAGAATGAGGAGAGCGAAGGTGTTGTAATAAATGTGGTGGTGGAAGACAAAGATTGATGGAGAGCAGATCTTCATACAGTTGTCCATTGTTCTCGTGCAGAGAACTGTCTCAACAAAGAGTGTAGGAGGCTGCCATGAGGAACCTTCTCAAGATTGTTCCAAGAAATGCATTAAAATGTCAAAGAAAGTTGAGAAGTATTCTCAGCCTGCATTACCCTTACAAAAAAGTATCATGGTACTAGCCTGCTGATCAAACTTTCCAATGGTTCTACAGTAGGGGACAATAATGTATACTATAATGTATATTATTATAGAAAAATTAAAAACATAAATATGTATTTCTATTTTATGCCTTAAACTTTAAGTAAAATAAAGACATTACACTGAATGTTAATACTGGATATTATTTTTCTTTGAATGTTTAACTCAAATTGTTATTCTGCTAATATGGGTTTGTTATGAAATAAATTGCATTAAATTCATATTTGAAACAAATCTGATATTACAGTACTTTTTTGTAACAGTAATGCACCATTTTTAAAAAGAAGCCATTGTTTGTCCCATGCAATATGACTTAGGGCCCATACTGCACTGCTTTAAACCCCATGTCTCTGTTTACCTCTAGGAGGCGCTTGTTTTCTCCTTTAAGACTGGGGGCCTCCATACTCTTCCAACTCAAAGGGTGAGGATATGCATTGTGCATTGACTGACAGGAAGTCGCCTCTTAGTGCTTGTCCATTCCTATCCTCTCCATTAGGTTCATACATGGTAAAAACCCCACCACATGGATATGTGACCCCCTAAACGCAGCGTGTGTTTGGTATCCGAGGGTGCAGTGGTATAAAGCAATGAGGTTATTTTTAAATGATAGATAGAGCCTTTTTTGGTTCTTCCCTTTTTTTGCCTTTTCTTTTCTTGGGTCATTTATGACAGATTCAAAAGTAAGGTGTGTGGTCTGTTGCATTTCAAGACTTCTTTCCTACAATAAATAAAGCTTTGATGGTTTGTGGAAAGAAATTAGAGATTGTAAATATAATCTAATGGAATAATTAATTGGATTTTGTTTTTTTAATCAGGTTACCATCATGTCTGTTGTTTGATAAAACTAAATGAGCTCTTGCTAAACAAGTTCTAATGGTCTTGAGAGCTTGTCAGTGTCCCTTTAGATTATAAACACTGTAAAATTTTACAGTATTTTACTGAACATTGAAGTGGTAACTTGAAGTTTGTTTTACCTAGATGCAGTGATAATCGGATTAAATCAAATGTTTTGGAACCAAATGAATTAAGTAACTCAAATCAGTCATTTTGACCAAACTCACACTTGTCAGCCATGATTTCTGTTCTTTTAATCTTTATTAACACTCATTTTAGCCAATGTTTTGTCAATTCAGAAACAAACTGCTACTGCAAATCGCACACATGATAGTCAGGTTACTTCTTAAGAAGAACTCACTTCAGATGTTATGAATTATTATTTATAATTATTGCAAATATTCTACACTGTATGTTAATATATTTTAACATTTAATTTATTCCTGTGAAATCAAAGCTCATGGCAAAGCGTCACATGATCCTTTAGAAATCATTCTAACATTTTTTTATATTATCATCAATCCTGAAAACAGTTGTGCTGCTTAATATTTTTGCGGACTCTGTGATTTTTCAAGAGTAGAAAGTTCAAAAGAACAGCATCAACAGATGAATTTCATGCATTTTTCCTGACCACAAACTTTGAACTTTAGTGTCAAAAGTGACGAATAATGATTATTTCCAGTGCAGCCTCTGATTCTGTGGATTGATCCCGGACACCTACTCACATCATCCTTCCTTAAAATTGAGATTGTTGAAGTGATTCTGTCTCCATCGCTCATTCTTTCTCTCTTTCTCAACCACCAGGGCAGTGACAGCGAATACGAGGTGGACCCCAACCGCCAGAAGACGCATTCATTCGTCAACCACTACATCAGTGACCCCACCTACTACAACTCCTGGCGCAGACAGCAGAAGGGAATCTCCCGAGTGCAGGCCTACAACTACACCGAGTCCGAGTCCGGAGAGCCCGAACCCTGCGCTCCTCCACCGCCTCTGCCCCCTCTACCCCCGTTCCCACCGCAGCTCAGTTCCCCTACTCCCCAGAGCCAGTCCCAGGCTGGCAGCCTTTTTAGACCCAAGGGCAGCCGGACTCCCACTCCATCCCAGCAGAGCTCCAACCCACCCAGTCAGCAAGGCACACTTTATCGGCCCCCGAGCAGCTTGGCCCCAGGTTCCCGGGCCCCCATCGCTGGCTTCTCCTCCTTTGTTTGATTGAATGAAGATATCGGTACATGAAAATACAAAACAAAGGCAGGGGATCGCTTACTTTCTCCAATGCCTGATCAAACTCACGTCTATAGAAAAAATGACAACAAACATCAGCCTGGATTTGTTGTGCTTACGTTGTCATTGCAAGCTGATTTTTGTTTTTATATACTTTCTTTGATCACACATTTTGTTTTCTTTCGTTTAGGTTTTTGTTTTGTTTCTCTGCTTGTGTGTTCAAAGTGTTTCACTCAAAATGAAAGACAATCACTTGGAAAGACACGTAAACGCATTGGTGAGCTTTGTTTGTTTTGGGGTTTTTTTGTGCTGCTTGAACAAACTGCATGACTTTTTTGTTCAAATATTTCTTTTCGTTTGCTTTTTCATTTTGTTGTCATTGGTTCTTTTTTTTTTTTTTTGTTTAACACCAGCACTAAGTTACGAATGCTGGACAAAGGCACTGACACATGAAAAATACATTTAAAAAGGCTACGGAGAAAATATCAGCACTTGGCCACATCAAGAAAAATGCTAAATGGTGATTTGTACGGTGGTATTTTTGTTCTTACACAGATGACAAAGTACTGCAGTGACTATGGGAGGTTGAAGTTCATTTGACTAAAGACCTGCCTGCACTTAGCACATGTTTGAGTTGGAAAGCCAGCATCATTTATTGATGTTACAGGTCAGTTTTCACCAGTGCTCTGAAAAGGCCAAAGGTCAAATTAAGTGCTTCACACTAGTCTGTGTTTTGAATGTTTTTCCGGAGGTGAAATGTAGATTGTTCGTAAAGTTGAACACGAGTATATTTTCCCTCGTGAAACTTATGGAAGGCCAAATATGTAAGAGTCTGATTCACTATGATATTATCATTCTATTGCTCTGGATTCTTTCAGATTCAGAGTCATTCATGTTAGCAGCAGGTGTGTATGTGATGGGCGGGGTCATTTGTTGCTCCTTTTGATTTGACTCTATG
This sequence comes from Sinocyclocheilus anophthalmus, assembly GCA_018155175.1. Taxonomy (NCBI): domain Eukaryota; kingdom Metazoa; phylum Chordata; class Actinopteri; order Cypriniformes; family Cyprinidae; genus Sinocyclocheilus; species Sinocyclocheilus anophthalmus. Next base: position 365,502 of record JADLZN010011910.1, on the reverse strand, counting down.
ATGTCATCCTGAGCTTCAGGTTGCACTTCCGCCGTGCAAACGGTAACGTCGGACACAAACGTCAATAAACGGCAGCGGATATCGGATATTTGCCAGCATCTCAGGCGGAGCTGGATGTCAAACATACCCATCAAAGAGTTCCTGTTCAAACACCTCTCCGATTTTCCCTTTCCTGATCATCTGGCGAGACATAACATCATAGAAGCTGACGACATTTCAAAGATTGTGCAGCCAAGCAAATGTATTGTACCTGTGAACTTCAGATTTTTCACCACTTCGCTTTGACACGGCTATTCAAAGTAACTGAAGATAAAAGAAAATGGACTAAGGGACCCAACACAATGCCAGCAGAGAACTAAAAGACACTTGCGCAGCTTACTTGTGAGGTTTAATGATGTTGTTTGCTCTTTCTTTTCCGTGAAGTGATTTTACTGTCTGTATAAACAAGGTCAATCACATGCTCAGTCTGCCTGAACACAGTATATTCCTAAATAAATTATGTTTTCTGCAAACGTTACTGGTTTGAACATTGAAAAGGGCCATTTGGCTGTGTGAAAAGTGAGCATTCAGGGGTCATGAATGACTAACATAGGAGAGGAAGTGGGTAGTGTCCTTAAAATGACATTAGTTGTTGAAACATTATGACAGATACTATGACTACATCTTAACCAGGAGCAACACGCAATTTAAAGGTTCCACTCCTATATAGATCTGAGTTTTTGTCCTAACCAACCCTTTTTATTGGTGCTAGTCCAGCTGGTAAACCAACATAGCCACATGAAGCTGGACCACCATCAGCTTTCCAATGAAACTGGTTGACCAAGCAAGTCTTGCTGGTTAAAAATTGACATTCTGTCATAATTTACTCATAATCATGTCATTGCAAACCTGTATGAATTTCTTTCTTTTGCAGAGAACATAAAAGAAGGCATTTTGAAGAATGTTGGTAGCCAAGTTTCGATTTCCATTAACTTTCATTGTGTGGACAAAAAATACAATGGAAGTCAATGGAAATCGAAACTCTTTGGTTAGTGTGGGTAAATTTGTAACGGGAAACTTGTTGCACCTGGTAAAGTCATTTGGCATTGAGAGCAACAGAGTTCGCCACATATTGCAAATTCGATAATAAAAAAAAAACACATTAGTTTACCATTTTCTTAATAATTCCATGTGGACCACCTTCAGCTTAAGTTATGCTTTAGACAGATGAGGATAAATATGCATAGCATTTATTAGAGTTGTTTATTTTTAAGGCGCAATTACTATCTTTATCGAACAAAGGAACTTGGAGTTATTGGAAAAGCACTATCAATGAGTGGATGAAAGGTTTTGCCAGGTAGGACGTGTTCCTAGACCTTTTGTTGGTCCTGGAACAACTCTGTCTAACTGGGCCATACCTTGGCCAAGTGTTCAAGTCTGCAATTGCATATTTGCAAATACGTTTCTAACTTAACCCTAACCATAAAGTCTGATAGGATTGCTTGGATTGTTGTTCCAGGACCAACAAGGATGTACTTGGCAATATAGCGATCACAGAATGTGTGTAATTATTTCATCCTTTCGTAATTTATAGATGTTACAATGTGTGAAAATCCATCTTAACCCTCTGATGGACATATATGTGGCCTGTAACTCAAAGTTTCCCATCCTGTTGCTCTCATTGGGTTAATGCGTGTGGATAAATCGGATCAGCAGACCTGTGAAATCATGTTATGTTGGAAGCATCTGTTGCCTCCAGCCAGAAGAGAAGCACCATTTATTTCTCCATTTCCATTATTTTTTATCTCCTTTTCTTTTTGGGGTGACAACTGCAAAAGTGGTATGAAATCTTTCCTCTTGTTTCTCCCTTTCCAAATTCCGAATTTTCATCCTTATTATGGCAAGAATGAGACAGAAACCCCTGTATTTATACATTAATGATGGCAGAGACAGAACTGGACAGGAATGTGTATAAATGGAGGGAGATTCCACATCATACCCATCCCAGTGTAAGTCCATTTTGTGTCCTATTAAACCTCATTTCAAGTGCAGAGGAAAATTCTTCATGTTTTATTCGAAGGTGCTAGTGAAGCTCTGCAGCTGCGATTCTTGCTTAAACCATGCATCTGCAGTCACTTCCTGTTTGAGGTTACTTCTTAGAATCTTGTGTTAATTATTAAATTATATTATTTCCCTCTTTCACAGAAGGGTAATAGGCACCATTTTGAGATCAAACGGCTGGATAAATGCTTTTGATGGCAATTATAGAGTAGGGTTTTACCACTGGATATGAGCCCATTGATCAGCCCGTTTGCTAACACCATAAAGAGCATATTAGGAGGTAATCACCTTTTTCAGAAGTTATGGGAAGTTTTTGACCACTTTGGGGGTTTTTTATAAGCAGGATTGAAGGGAAGACTGACTATAAAAACAGCTCTAGTATATACAAAACATACATATTCCCAGGTTCATAAACTTTAGGTGGGCCATTTGGATTTGGATCTTACATGAAATATTCACTGTCGTACTTGGATGCTATTGGATAATTTGGATGTTATTTAGCTTGTTTTTAGATATTTTATCTTTTTGAATCCTGGCTTGATGTATGGTTGGACTGTGTGTGTGTGTGTGTGTGTGTGTAGGATGCAATGAGAAAGTGAGAATGACTGAATGTTTAAATGCACTATATTTTTTTCTTCACTGTCTGGGTGAGGGAGATTTGGCATGCAAAATATATTGTAAAGAATAAGCTGTTTGTCTCTTTTTGTGTGTGATAGTGGGAATTTTAACACATTTTGCCTTTCAAATCTGTGTAGGACTTAAACCAAAAGATGTGTTTTAAAAATAGCGAGTGGAAATAAAGGTCTATTCAGACATACATGTTTATTTTTTATCACGTAAAGATGTTTAAAGGGCCCGCATTTCATTGTATGCCAGTTTGCAAATATGACCACTGGAGTCATATGTCCCTGTGAATCACCCGGCTGAAGAGGATCTATGTGGTTGGGTTTGTCCCATTTGTTTAGTGTGGTTATTGCGTCAACATCAATTCACTTGGTAACTGTAACCACAGCTGTAATCAAAAATAAATTTAGCTTTTTTTTTAATTCTCAGACAAAAGCTGATCATTGTTACTTTTGGCCTGGTTTTAGTTTAATTTTTTTTTTAATATTATTTTTTTTACATATATATGTGGTTATTTAAATGTTTTTTTTGTGTTTTCCTGGGGTCTGTGGATTACTTCATCAAATAATATACCGTGCTGAATCAGGACTTTTAAATGCCTAAACTGGATATTTGTATTCTATACGTGTTTAGTGCCAAGGGTGTACTCTGTGATTAAATATGTATATTCTGTATTAGACAATATATAAAAAAGAAACAATCACCTGAAGGAGTCTTGATCTTGTCCAATGATCATCTGGCTTTGGCTAAAAGTTTTTTGTCTTTTGTAGTAACAATATATATAAGAAGATGACCTGATGAACAGAATTATATTCTTTTCTAAATAACGGAATTGAAGTCAAACAAACCAATTTGTGTAAATTATTTGATATGTCTTTAACTCACCATCTATGTTTACTATTATAGAAATTATATAATATCGTGAGTTGTATATTATAATAGATATTGTCATTATAAGAAACGATGAGTGTAAATTCACTGTCTGTTTGGGTGTTAATAGTTCTGTACAAATTGTATAATATAAGTGTCTTAGGGTTGTAAGTTTGGGGTGTAAAAACCTGTGGATATATATATCACTTAAATTAATATAAATGACGCCAAATACAATCTCTCAATATATTAGACTACAGTTGTGGATTTGGTTGTAATTTCCAAACTGGTTCCTTTGGAGGCAATGGGAGACTGAGTTTACATTGAACGGGCGGAGCGCAACGCTCATGCTGATACAAGGAGGCGGGGCGCGGCGGGGTCGGTTCTGGGTTGCGGGCGTCGACACAGGACAGTGAACGCTCGAGCTGCATTAGTGCGCCATCGCGCTTTGAACAGTCAGTACGTGAAGACGCGCTCGTCAGGATTCCGTCCTATTTAACAACTTTTGATTATCTATAAACGCGTGATTGCAACATAAAGCTGTTAAAGTTTGAAGGGTATTGGCAACAAAGCCTGTGTTTTGTTATTCACTTCTCTTTTGTTTGAAGTGTAATTCCATTGAACTTGGTCCATTGTTGTTGGATGAGAAGCTCAACTTGGCGTTGAGGCTCCTGGGATCCAATACTACGAGCAAACAGTGGTAAGACTTTACTCTTTACATAAATTCATTTCTTTGTGCGACATATTCCAGAAGGTCCCACCAGAACTTAGAGATACAATGAAGCATTTGCTCTTCAAGTGTCTCACAATGATAGGAGTTTTCATACAGACCTTTCTTCTGTCCTGCAGTTTAAATCAATGGCCAGTCAGACAGGTATCTCATTCATTTGAATGTCAGATTGGCTTCACAGCTCCAGGTGGTCCCAAAGAGAGTCTTACCATTTTAATGTGTCAGTGCTCAGACATTCCTCTACTGTGTGTTTGCTTTGTAATGTGCCTATGACCATAGTGTTTCCCTATTTTAGGTTTATTTTACCCTACACTTTATGCATTCAATTATTAACTGCATTATGTTAGAACTGCATTTCTAGAATATTAATTAGGTAGTAAATACTGTTATAAATGTTGATTATCATTTTTAATAATAGTTTATTTCATTATTTTTGGGCTTATTTTATATAATTTGATATGTAAAATGTGTGCCATGTGCATTTGCCTTTCTCGTGGCTTTTGATCAGCTATTTGTGGTACACTGACCTTTGGCTTTTTTATACTTCATATATGGAAAGTTTTTCATTGTTCCTATTAAATCAGTTAATTACAGCTCTTCTGTTTTACAGCCAAATCATGTTACCAAATGTATCTGCATTTCACTGTTCAGATTGGAAGTTTTGTATGCTACCAATACACACACACGTGTGAAAATGAGTGAGCAGTTAACAAGTGATTGCTAATGGGGGTCTTTGACATGCAGACTGTTGGGATTGCTAACTAAAAGGAAAAACGAGGAGCTTGTGATTTTGAGGCATTGGTATAGTGGTGTTAAATGCCTGGTTGGAGCTTGGAGCTGATGTTAGGCTGTTAGATTGCTACTTGCATCAATTGAAGAAAATGTGGTAGAATTGTTGCACTTTAAACAGAATGAAGCATTATGTAACTGCTCGGAGGATTGCAAAGTCCACATTGCAATGAAACAGGAATCCAGTGAAGTATTCCAAGAACCTCTTGTGAATTTCCAGATGCATTTCCCATATACATTGTTCCTGAACCTACAGTATTGGTCACATCTCTTGCATGATACATATTGGTCAAACGGCTGCATTTTCACAGTTCGTTACACTAACGGCCCAAACTGTTGTTTGCACAAAACTGGCAAGCACTCTGGTATTGTAAAAGGTTATCAGAGTGAAATTGATTGACCCTAATGGGTTGTCTCAACAGTACAACCTACTTTTGGGTATCCTGGGTAGACTTTTTATTTATTTATTTTTTTATTTTTAAGTATGAATGCAATATGTTGCTCAAAGAAGAAAGTGAGTTTTAATTTCTCATCTAAACCTCCCAATTCATCTGAGCAAATAAGTAACCCCACAACTTAAGTGATTTTAATGAAATTGATAACTTGAGTGTTGTGTGGTCCAGACTCCAGAGCATTGACCCTTAACCTTTGACATTTTTGTCATTCTTGGTATCAATATTTGTGAAAAGGTGCGTTAGTGTCTCTGAGAAATCCTGCTGCCAGAACTCTAAGGTCAGTATCTGCCCCGGAGAGACAAAGTGATATGCTGTATACCTGGAGTCAAAGCTGCCTGGTTAATATCCTGAGCTCATTGTAATATTCCAGTTAGCAGAGCAGGCAGGCAGAGAGACTTTTCTGGTCTAAATTGTAGCATGGGTGTAGATATAGGCCAAGGTCGTACTGTGTGTGTGTGTGTGTGTGTGGGTTGGACTGTGTGTGTGTGTGTGTTTTAAGGCCAAACCTGTATATGGATGGATAAATGCAGTGTGTTCTTTTTCCATTCTTTTTTTCCTCATTTTCTCTGTCCTCCTAATTCTCTGCCCCATCATTTTGCAGCCCCACTCCCTCTTTTCTGTCACTTTTAAAATGGGTTTTCATTCATTTTTCAGCAGATTTACACAGATACTGTAATAAAGAGCGACAGTGTCTTTACCCCAAAATGAAAAACTTGTCATTATTAGTAGAGGTTGTGACCGATGTATCGGTTTTGCCGATTAATCGGCACCGATAGTTTTTTGCTGGAACTATCGGTTATCGGCAAAAATCCATGCCGATAGTTTTCCGGGTTGCGTCCGTTGCTGGAACGGCTGAGAAGGGTCTGCTGTCATTATACAGTACGAGAGCGGTCTCTAGTGGTTGAAATCACTGACAGCACATGCTATTTGTTTAGGCACGTGATACTGCACGCTGAACAGAGCAGGAAACTTCAGACGCGGATTTAAATGCAGCCGACAGAAAATCCTGCCGTGCCACAGAGCGCCATTCACATAGTTTTCCATTAAATTACATTATATTTGTCCCGAATTGTTGTTAATGCTTAATTTATAGAGCTATAATATAGGTCGCGCTTTCTCTTTCCGTTTGCTCCGTTTTTTAAACACCGAACTTCAAACTCATCTATGCCTCATTGTTCATTCTTGAAGTAAACTTGTGTCCGTTTGGTGATTAAATAAACTGTTTTAGACCGCTGCTCGAATTGAACGCGATGTGTCCGGAGTGTGTGTGATACCGGTGAGTTCTCCTAGACTCAGCGCTGCGCTTTTATTTTGATTATAGATAATCATTAAGTGTTCAAGAATAGAAGCAGTTCAAGTCTGATAGTATACATACAATATCCATATGTATATAATTTTAATGCTATGGCCTTTGTGTATATATTTAAAGATGTGCATCTTTAAACATGACTGTTGAAATTAAATGGTAACACTTTAAAATAAGAGTCCATTTGTAACATTAAGATTAATGAAAGCTGTGTAATGAAAGTATTGTTCCTTGTTAGAGTGTGTTAATTTCAACATTTTTATTATGATTATTACTACTACTACTACTACTACTACTAGTATGGTTCAGTACTGTTTTTTTTAATAAAGCATTATTTTAGTTTTTGTTCAGTATCCATTTTAAAAACTATCGGTTAATTAATCGGTATCGGCCAGTGTGGTCCAACCTAGTTATCGGTATCGGCAAAATCCACTATCGGTCGACCTCTTATTATTAGTCATCTGATGTTATTCCAATATGTGATTTATATAGGGCTGCACGATTTGGGGAAAAAGTCTAATTGTAATATATATTTTTTTCTGATACAAATTGCAATTGTGTTTTAAAATACTATTTAAAAATCTGCAGGTTTGCTGTGTCTGTTTGTAGGGCTGCATAATTTGACCAGAAATCATGGCTATATATTTCAATATGGCTATAAAATAATGATAGAAGTTGTAGTAGTGGAAATTTCAGGAAACAAATAAGGAATATTTCTATTGTAATATTTCAAAATAAATAGTTGTAAATAATAATATTTTATCTTACAATACAGCTAAAAATTACAATACTTAATTTCTTAGACACTAAAAACACTGGATCATCTTATAAAGGAACACAGTGGCATGTTTCACTCTGAAACACAAAGCAGATACATTTAATAAATTAAATTGCAGAGATTCGATAATTGCACTAAGCCATATCACGATACCTGTATGCTGTTATTTTTTTTCCTTAGAACAAAAATAAAATTTTCCAAGAATCTTCATGCAGCTCACTAGTTCATAGTGACCATAGCTGTTAAGCCTCAAAATAAAAAAAAAATGAAATAAAAAAAAAACCTGAACCCTTGGTGATGGCAGTTTCAGAGTGGAGCAGGTTATTACATTGTGCTAATAATAAAAAAAAAAATTTTTGTGTAAGTATACATTTTGGATTTCATGTTGACTTGAAATGCATGACTGTGTACAGCTCTAGTGAGTAAGTGTGTATGGATTTGCAGCTGGCTGCCTTCCCGTCCACTGCTGATGCGATTTATCTGCAGCACTATGAGGTGTGCATGTGAGTGTTTGCATCAATAATATGAACAATTCTTAGTGTACGAACATCGCTGTGGCCCTCTTGTGACTCAGCAACATGAGTCAGTTGTGCTCTCAGACAGCTCATGCCCCCTGTGATGTAATCAACCCAGCTGTCGACACACTCTATACGATAGATCGGATGTCTGCATTCAGCAAGGGGGGTTTTGAAAGCTTAATCTTCCTAAATTTAGCCCACAGGTCGGTGTGTACGTTTTTCGTTATGGTGGTTAGATAATCATGGGTGTTCCTGGCCTTTCTAGATAACTAAACTTCAACACCCACCCATCCAGTCTGTGTCATAGATGTTTGCTATTACTTTTCCCCTGAAGTTTCCCTAAAACACGTTAGGTCAAAGCTATAGGCTGTAAGAATTAAATGTAATACCAATATTTTATAATACTGGTTATCCTGTAAAACCATTGTTGAACTATCGTTCAAAAGTTTGGGGTCTGCAATATTTTATAAAATGTATCTTATGCTCACCAAGGCTGCATTTATTTGATTAAAATAGTTAAAGAAAACAGTAATATTGTAAAAACTACCTCCATTTAAAATTACTTAAAAAAACAAAAAAACAATTAATATATTTTAAATGCAAACTTTTTCAGAGCCTATTACCCAGTCTTCGGTAACCTGAACCATGACAATAATGAATAGAAAGGAAAAGTCAAAAGAGCAGAATTATTGAGAATGAAATTATGGTAACATTATAAATGTCTTTAATATCACTTTTGATCAATATAATGCATTCTTGCTGAATAAAAGTAATAATTATAGTATTAGTTCTTTAAAATATTTTACATTTCTTTGAGGATAGACGGTTTATATATTTATATTGGCTAATAGTATGTGATGCCAAATCACAATAATATTAAGCCTAGATAATATGATAAACAGTTGCTCATCATAAAGAAATGTAAAATTGATTTTTTTACTTTATTATTTATCTACCGCAGGTATTTATTATACAATGTCAGGAAATGGTGCGAGATATTGTTAGCTTTTATTTCGAAGACATTGAACTGGCGAGAACTGTATTGCATTCATATCAGAACTCAAGGGAAAGTAAAACTATTTTAACCACAGCTCTTGCCAAGAGTCAATATTTTTGCACTGTCTTCTCTCCTCGTGAACTTGAATAAGACGACCCAAGCTCTTTGCATCAAGCCCAGCTGAGGCCTCAGGAATCTGACATACTAGAGGCACAGAAGCGTATTCCTCTGAAACCGAACCTCCTGCAGTCCTACAGGCTGACCCCCACTGACACCAGGCAATGAGCCAATTCTCCTGATTCCAAGAAGACCAAAGCCCTGTAGCGTCTAGTCCGTAGAGACTAGGAACTCTGTCATACGACCTTGTTTAACTTTCTGTTAACTATAGTGTAGCTTGCAGTCTTTATTAACTGAAGTGATATCAAGCTGTGCTGCTTCTGTGTTTTCACAACTAAGGAAGCTATATGCATTCCTGGAAAATGATTCACTTTCTAAATCAACGTTTTTAATAAAATCTCGACCAGTGGTTAAAAGTTGACCAAGATCATGTAGACATTATAGCTTTAGATGGCACACTCACAGACCACCCACAGCTCTTTCACTGACAAAAACAGCAGAAAAAAAATGCAGCTGCAATCTGATTTGCTTGTAATTTTCTTCCATGTTGGTCACTTTCACCAACTGTTTCAGATAAACCTGCATCTAAACGGCTCATAAAACCAAAAAATAACTGTGGTTGGTCACTTTAAATGATGGTCTTTTCTAGTTCTTGGACAGAATACGTTGTACAGTGGACCAGTCTTTATCCTGGTAGTCAAAAGCCTTGACATGTGAGACTTTGGTAACTTTAACAATAGGCATTATCAGTAATGTAAACTAACCGTTGATATTATAGCGAAAACTATTGGTGGACTAATCATTTTCTATGTGGTGAACTCATGTTGATGAACACTGATAAGGATCTAGTTTCTTCACATACTCCAGCCTGAAGTAACCCATGTGCTTAAGTAACCTTTGGTTTAAAGATGAGGACTAAGTTTCTGACTGAGATTCTTTGTTTACCTTATTTCAGCCGCCCTCATTTTTGAGATGACAAAATCATGATTACTGTGTTTTTTTTGATAGTGTTGAAAGGTGTAAAACCGGTTTAATCGTGTAACAGCTAAAATATACTCCTTTGAGCTGAAGACAGGTGATTTTTCTAAAGGTTGAGCTGAACATTTTTTGGAGTGACCGTATCGGCATCACTCCCTGTCAAAGTGGTGTATATTGTTTCTTATTTCTCTTTAAGTGCAAACCTCTAAGAACATTATTTATTTCTAATAACTGGCACAGCCCAACAACTAGTTGGGCCACATTTCACACAGATTGCCTTGTAATGTTGTAGCCATTTTCTGGATTTAGCCCTTTGCTCTTTTGTCTTGTATCTAAGCTGGGAATGATGCCATTAGTGTGTTCATCGCCTTTATTAACCTCCAATATTTCCTGATAGTTTATCAGTGTTGGTCAATAATGGTGCTTGTGTTTATCCTGAACTAGATAACACCAGAGCCAATGATGAGAATCGCCATAATTTCCAATGCCACTTTGTGTGGACACTTGCTTGTGGTAATTGTTTTTACACAGTGAGAAAGGAAAAAACATTCCTTATGTTTCTCTTCTTTTATGCTTTACATTATCTTATGCTTTCTCTCTCTATTACTCACTTTCAATCAGTTTCCTTCTTTCTCTTGAATAGAGTAACAGGTGGTCTCCCTCAATCATGTGGCTGGTGAAAAGAGAAAAGGAGGAATTATTTTCTCAGTTAGTGTCCATTCCCATTCCAGATGCTCTTGGCTTCACTTGAGTAATCCATTATCCTTATAGATCCATAACATATGCCCTCTGTCACACAGTGTCATTATGCTCAAAGTAACCCACAAATGTGGCCCGAATTCATGGACACATTACCCATGCATATGTGGAAAAATCATGTGTGGTCTTCAGAATGTTTATATTTACATGGATTACTAGCAATTTAGCAGTTGTGTTTCTTTCGAAATAGACCAACAATTGACCTTTCACTAAGCTCTGCCCACCTTCTAGTCACCTAACTTGCCATAGAAATGAAGTGGTGACTTCTGTTATTTTATTTGTGTATTACTGTGTGGATGTGATTATACTATATATATATAATTATATTTTATTTTTCAAAAGCTGGCCATACGGGATCTAAGGAACCTGTTCCAGCCTGTGCACAGAAAGAATGGATAACGGATAACAAATGTAAGTTTATATTAAATTTTTTAATTTTATATTATTTTTACTATATTTTTTTTATTTTATTATAATTTTTTTGTTTTTGGTTTATTTTGGAGCTATGACCATATTAGACACCTTTCTATCGCACTTTGTTTGTGTAAAGGGTTTGGCTCATACTTCAGATTGTTTCTTCTTTAAGCGCAATTTCTGTGGCCTGTTTATTTAAGTCTATTGTGATCGCTGTGAGTTTACTTCCAGAGTTTCAGGGTCTTTGAGGGCAGACAGTTGGGCGTTTCCAGAGGCCTTGTCCTGTCGAGGATCACTTATATGCTTCAGTAAACTCAGACAGTAGGTCGGCGTGTGTGTTGAAGGTAGAGTGTTGCATTGATTGGCTCAGACATACTTCCTATTTTTAAACGATTGGAATCAGTCATGGTCTTTAAGTGTTGTTGATTTCAGAATTAGTGCTCTGCATTTACCCATCCAAAGTGCTCACACACAGCAGTGAACACACACAAACTGTGAACCCGGAGCAGTGGGCAGCCATTTATGATGCGGCGCCCGGGGAGCAGTTGGGGGTTCGGTGCCTGGCTCAAGGGCACATCAGTCGTGGTATTGAAGGTGGAAGAGAGAGAGCGCTGTACATTCACTCCCCCACACACAATCCCTGCCGGTACGAGACTCGAACCCATAACCTTTGAGTTACGAGTCCGACTCTCTAACCATTAGGCCACGACTTCCCCATTAGTCTGGAAGATAATGCCATGGTGATGCTATTGAAACTACATTTACCAAAGGCACTGCCTGTACTATCAGTCTAAAAGCTAAAACATCAAATCCGTAGAGTGTGCATTAATCAGAATCAGATGAGCTTTATGCCAGGTATGTTACCCTCATAAGAGGAATTGTTTGGACAGAGCTTCCACAGTGTAAACGATGACAGGACAGAACAAAAAACACAGGAATGAAAATAAAAATAGAACAAGTAGGATAAGGAATAGAAAATATAATGGACAATTGTGTTCTGTGCAGGTATATTAGCAAGGTATATATATATATATATATTTTTGTTTGACGAGGTACTGTATATGATGTGCAAATTTGAGGTGTAGGCTGAGTAGGAGTGTTAGATAAATAAGTGTATGAGTGAATAAATAGGTGGTTCCATGGTTATTGTGCAAGTGTCATGAGATGGATTGGCGGGGAAGAAAGAGAAACTGGTCTGTGGTGGCCGTTTGTGCTCAGAGCTCTGTGCGCTAGACCAGGATCGGCAAGCAGTGCATATAGAGGGAGTGTGCTGGACTGTTGAGGGATTGCCAGCCCTTTTGCTCACTATGGATAAGTACAGTGTCTTGGAGAGAAGGGAGGTTGTACCAATGATTCGCTCAGCAGTACGGACTACCCTCTGTAGTCTTCTGAGGTCAGAGTTGGTAGCTGAGCTGAACCAGACAGTTAATGAAGTGCAGAGGATGGATTCAATGAGGCTGGAGTAGAACTGTTTCAGCAGCTCTTAAGGCAGGTTGAACTTCCTCAGCTGGTGAATGAAGTACAACCTCTGCTGGGCCTTTTTCACAATGGAGTCAAGGTGAGTGTCCCACTTCAGGTCCTGAGAGATTGTGGTGCCCCCCCAAGGAACCTGAATGACTCCACTGCAGTCAAAGTGCTGTCCATTATGGTGAGTGGGGGGAGTGCAGGGGGATTCTCCTGAAGTCCACGGTCATCTCAACAGTTTAGCGTGTTGAGCGCCAGGTTGTTAAGACTGCACCAGACAACCAGCTCTTTAACCTCCTATCTGTAAGCAGACTCGTCACCGTCCTGAATGAGGTCGATGAGTGTGGTGTCATCTGCAAACTTAAGGAGATTGACAGAGGGGTCTTTAGACGTGCAATCGTTGGTGTAGAGGGAGAAGAGCAATGGAGAGAGTACTCAACCCTGAGGAGCTCCGGTGCTGATCGTACGGGTGCTGGATGTATATTTTCCCAGCCTCACTAGCTGCTGCCTGTCTGTCAGGAAGCTGGTGATCCACTGACAGACGGAGGTGGGCACGGAGAGCTGAGATAGTTTGGGCAGGAGGAGGTTTGGGATGATAGTGTTAAAGGCCGAGCTAAAGTCCACGAACAGGATCCTCACATAAGTCCTGGTCTGTCTAGATGTTGCAGAACAAAATGCAGTCCCATGTTTACTGCATCGTACACAGACCTGTTTGCTCTGTAGGAAAAAGTGAAGAGGATCAGCAAGGGTCCAGTAAGGTCCTTCAGGTGGGCCAGCACCAGTTTTTCAAAAGACTTCCTGACCACAGACGTTAGAGCCACAGGTCTGTATTCATTAAGTCCAGTAATTTTGAGTTTCTTTGCAACAGGGATGATGGTGGAGCATTTGAAGCATGAAGGGACTTCGCACAGCTCCAGTGATCTGTTGAAGATCTGTGTGAAGATGGGGGCCAGCTGGTCAGCACAGGATTTCAGACAGGCTGGTGTAACACAATCTGGGCCTGGTGCTTTTCTTTGTCTGCGGAAGACCTGGCGCACCTCGTCTTCGCTGATCTGAATTGAAGGTGTGGGGGAGAGGGGGGTTGCTGGAGGGGTGAATGGTTGTGTGGAGAGGTGTTCAAGGCGGGTGTGGGGTGTCTTTTCAAACATGCAGTAGAACTCGTTCAGATCGTCTACCAGGTGTTGATTCTCCACAGTGCTGAGGGATGGTTTCTTGTAATTGGTGATGTCTTTCAGACCATTCCACACTGAAGCAGGATCACTGGAAGAGAATTGAATCCTTATTTTTCAGAATAATTCCTCTTTGCCACTTTGATCTCCTTTTCCAGTGTGTATTTGGTCTGTTTATACAAGACTCTGTCCCCATTCCTGTGGGCATCTTCTTTGGCCTGATGGAGCTGTTTGAGTTTTGCAGTGAACCATGTTTTGTCGTTGTTGTAGGTTAAATGAGTCCTGTTAGGAATGCACATGTCTTCACAGAAAATGATATAAGATGTTACAGTCTCTGTGAGCTCGCCCAGACCGGTGGCAGCAGCTTCAAAAACACTCAAATCAGTGAGGTCAAAACAAGCTTTTAAAACCTGCTCTGCTTAATAGTCCAGTCGTTTACAAGTCCTTAATAAAGTTAGCTGAGTTCAGTTTCTGCCTGTAGGTCGGTATATGATGAACCAAGCAGTGATCAGAGAGCCCTAAAGCTGCTCGTGGAACAGAGTGATATGCATTTTTTATTGTGGTGTAACAGTGATCCAATATTTTACTGTCTTTGGTGGGACATGTGATGTGCTGTCTGTTTTTTGGCAGTTCACGTGAGAGATTTGCTTTATTAAAGTCACCGAGAATGATTAAAACAGAGTCCGGTTGTTGTTGTTCTGTGTCTGTGATCAGATCAGCGAGTTTCTGTAAAGCGGAGCTCACGTGCGCTTGCGGAGGGATGTAGACACTGACGAGAATGAACGAGCAAAACTCCCGCGGCGAATAGAACGGCTTACAGTTAATGAAGAGCACTTCTAGATCTTAACAGCACATCTTCTTTAACACAGTTAAATCTGTACACCACCTCTCATTGACGTAAAAGCATGTCCCACCGCGTGATTTCGCCGTGGATCTGACGTGCGTTGCTCTGAACCGATGAAAGCCGCGAGGACTCAACGCGGCTGTCCGGAAAGGGCGTCTTTCAGCCAGGTTTCCGTGAAACACAGAGCAGCAGAGTTTTGAAAAATCCTTATTTGTCCGGGAGAGTAGAAGGAGTTTGTCCATTTTGTTGGGTGGAGAGCGGAGATTTGCCAGATGGATGCTAGGGAACGGCGTTCTGAATCCGTGCTGTCTGAGCTTCACGAGTGCGCCGGCTCTCTTCCCCTGTCTGCGTGTCCTGAAGCGTTTGATCAGTGCCACAGCTCCCCCGACAACAATGTCCAGCAAAACATCCGAATAGTTGAAAACCGGTGAAATATCGGGTGGTGTGTACTTCCGAATGTCCAGCAATTCGTCTCTGGTGAAACTGATTGCAGGGATATAACTAAAGACAGGACAAACTAACAAAAACATAAAAACAACTGCGGAGCACGCCACGGAGGCAGCCATCAGCGTCGGCGCCATCTTAATATGTATTAACCACCATTGTCATCGTCATTGTTTTCTTGGCAACCAAGGTAAATGTTTGTAATGGTGACTGAGCATTTGATCCTGCTTTGAGAAATAGTTCTTAGTCACTAAACTCTCAGATTTGGGGATTTTCTTCTCTTGTGACCAGGAACATCTGGTTTAAGGGTGTAAAGTGAGACTTTGCTCTTTTTAGACCTGCTAGAGCTGAACTGCACTGACAGCTGTATGTTAGCAATAGTTAATTGGTATTTCGTCATTGCAGGACAGTTGTGATTGTCTAATACTTTGTAGACAACGTCAAGTCAAAATTACTGTAATTATGAATTTCTGACTATAGTAAAACTTGAAGTCTTTTTCAGTCTCTTAATTATAAGGTAGAACAAATTTAATAAAAAGCTATTACTTCTTGTTTGAACGGTTTAAGGTGGTTATGTGGTTACCACTATGTATATTTGATTTCCATGCCTTTTATTAAAGTGTTTTCTTTGTGTTTTTTTAGGGTTTTGTTTTGGTAAAGAATATAGAAATGAATAAATGTGGAGAAATTAATGAAATAAATAACTAGTAATCTAACTATTTAAGACTCCAATTAGGCCTGGGCGATAAAACGGTGTCGATATTTATCGACGGTACACCTTCTTCGATAACGATAGAAAAAATGTTCGATATAGCGCACGATATAGGCATGTGCTATGAGTGACGCAGACCACACACACAAACATGAACACATGCTGAAATGAGTGCTGTGCCTGCCTGTGATGAGGAGATTGTGAATAAAAAAATAATAATATTAGTCGAATTTAAAATAAACATTTGCATTTGAATGCAAAAATAGTACCATCAAATGTCAGGTGTCATTCGAGCGTCATTAGTGGAGCGCGAGGTGATGATGATGTAAGTGATGTTATTGCATTTTAATGTTTTATAAGTCTAGTCCACAAGGCGCGCAGTTGCTGCGTTTTCATTCAAACTTTAGAGAATAAATAGTAGCTCAATGCATAGGAGATCTGATTAGGTAAAACTGAAACCAGCCATTCACAGAAGCATAGTCAGCGCATTTTTTTAGACCGACACTGCAATTCTACTTTCAATGGATCATGTTTTTAAAGGCAATCTGTGTGATGGGCGATTCGGCTCTTTGTATTAAGCAGTGCATAAATAAATGATAAAGTGAAAGTGAAGTGACATGTGGCCAAGTTGGGTAACAATTACTAGGAATTAGTGCTCTGCATTTACCAATCCAAAGTGCACACACACAGCAGTGAAAACACACCCGGAGCAGTGGGCAGCCATTTATGCTGTTGGGGGTTCGGTGCCTTGCTCAAGGGCATTTCAGTCGTGGTATTGAAGGTGGAAGAGCACTGTACATTCACTCCCCCCCACCTACAAACCCTGCCGGACCTGAGACTTGACACTGCAACCTTTGGGTTACGAGTACGACTCTCTAACCATTAGGCCACGACTTCCCCCAGATGCTGTTTTGTTCATAATTGTTTATGCAATTTATGAAATTATGTTTGATTTATATGAGTTAATTTAGACAGAATGCATGTTTTTCTTTTTATAGACAGTTATTTCTTTTGCGTTGGCAATTTAATGTGCTGCATTATTTTGCTCAATGCGCCCTCCAGTGGCCTCGGGAGACAAGCCAAAAGTTTCTTTCAGACCTATTTAATCTGCATATAAAACATTTTGTTTTTGACTGTTAAAACAAAAAATATTTTTTGTGTTTGTGTAAAACTCGCACAGCAGCAACGTTGTATATCTGTGATGTTCCCAGTAAGTTTATGTGTGTTTCAGGTGCAAAGGATTGTGGGAAGTCTTGTTGTGGGCTTTGAGAATGTATTTTTAGGCCATTCAGACTGGATTGTTTCAACTGTAAACTATTCACAAGTATTCGGTGGTTTCTTTATAAATGTATAATAATGTTCCTGTGGCTCAGTGGTAGAGCATTGCGTTAGCAGCGCAAAGGTCGTGGGTTTAATTCCTAGGGAACACATATACTGGTAAAAAATGTATAACATGAATGCACTGTAAGTCGCTTTGGATAAAGAGTCTGCTAAATGACTAAATGTAAAATAAATAATGCTCATCTGGTTTCGTCTTGAGACCAGTCTTTAGAAATTTCTCAGTTAGAGGAACCGGTCGTTGTCAGTCCGTGATCATTTCACTGGGCAGTTTGGGTTCTCAAGGTCCATTGTATTGTGGTTGTTGTGTGGGGGAACCGACAGTTGTAATGATAGACCTTTCTTTTCATGGTGCCGTCTTGAAAAATGCTGCTCGACTGGTGTCTTGTGTACCTGTGAAGAAAATAGTTTTGAAAGACGGGCTTTATTACGTCTGTCAGTATAAACCTCACCCCACTTGCGCCCTCCTTCGTCAATTACAGCTGTAGCACCGTTATGGCACATACATCTCATTGTAGCTCGACGAATTGGTTGCATATTTCTGTTCCGCTTCAGCAGTATTTCATCTTGTCTAAACTGGTTCAACTTTTGAACCCAGACAGAAAAGATGAATGACCACAAGTTGTCCAAAGTCTGTATTTCACAATTTGAAGCTGTTTGAGAAGGTCAGCCGAGAAATGTCCTCTTTATCGGTTTGATTTGAGCAAAGTGCTTCATAAATTGTAGCTGTGTGGAGAACTGAGCAGGGTGGAGGAACACTTCGGACCACAGATGGGGAGAGTGGGGTAAGCTGCTGTACCATTTTTTACATAAGTTGCCAAATACACCTAATTATATTTCAAGGTGAAATAGAAACTATCTGTAACATGGGGCATGGCTTGTGCTCTTACTATATTTTACTATTTTATTTTACTATTACTATTATAATATACTGTATATAATAAAAACTCATTTTAAGACAAAAATAAATATTTGAGTATTAATGAGTATTTTTTCTAAAGTGGTCATGTGACAATCACTGCACAGTTTGTTAGATTAAGAACTTACACACTCTCTCCATCAAAACTGTTCAGAGACACGTACCATTGGCCTCATTTTCTCTCAGTCTAATGAGATGTTGGATGGAAATGCCCAATGAGTCGAGGACTGTGGCCAGCCTGCTGGCGCACCATCATGTATTGCCTCTGCCAAGATGGTACCACCCAATGTGTGTCTGCTTTTCTTCAACACTCTCATGCTTGTGTCTCAGACACACGGGCCCCAAGACTGCCGGCAACACCCAGGGAAGATACAGCACTGCAGGCTCTCTCATTCTCATTCTCGTCTGTGCCGTTTGGAAAGGGTTATGGGCCTAAATTCCAAGCAGACTTGGTGGTTCAAACCAGATTATGATTGCATTCTCAAAATCAGTTCTTATTTGCTCTCTTCTAAGCCTGGGTTTGACGTTTTCTGTTTGTATGCAGAATTGCACAGCTGTGAGAGGATTGTTGGCTGGATCTGAACCCATGGGCCTTGGCAAAGGAAGACGGCAGGAATGTGGAGTGGAAAGGATGTGGAAAGTTAATCATCTGCTTGATTAGTAGGGCACGTTCTGTCTGTTTTTACGCCGTGATTACAGAGCTGCAACCTTCACCTTGCAGAAAAGTGACTGACAAAGTAAAACGTGAGCCGTAATAGTTGCTTTGAGGAAAACATAAAGCTTTTAGAGGTATATTGTTAAACGTTAAGTCAGACTGAACGGTTAAAAGAACTGAAGGTGTGTTTGTGTGTGGCATATGAGGCCTTGCTGGTTTAAACACGGTTTTTAGTGTTTTCTGCCTTCTAGTGTGTAATCCTTGTGGTTAGTTTCAGCATGTTTGGCAGAGAAACTCAAAGCACAAACACACACACACACAGTATATCTGTTTACCCCGCTGGCTGCTAAATGCCAAATAAGCTAACGCATAATATCCTGCCTTGGCCAAGCCAAGAGAAAACTTTCAGAAACTAGACTGGGAGGCTGATAGTATTACTCTGCACTGTGGTTGAATTCAGAGTTGTTTTGTGTGTGTTTCTTTGTCCTTCAGCTTGTTGGAGTTATAATCTGTTAATGGTACTGTAATAATTTAACCAACAAATCAAAATACAGTCATCATTTATTCACTCTCATGCGCTCTTCAAACCTTCCTTTATCATGAAACAAAAAGGGACTTGTTTAATATCCTGGTCATTCGTTTCAGTATTATGTAAGTGAATGAGAACTGGTCATATTGATGGACATATTGATATGTTTCCGCTGTCTTCTGAAGCCATACAATAGCTTTGTGTAAAGATCCAGACATCCACCCTTTTCCTTGATTTATAAACAAACCATTCAGATTTTTTTTTTTTTTTTTGAAGACTTGGAATATAAGACCGTTTTATGCTGCTTTGTGTATCTTTTTTATCTATCTAGAAGCGTCAGGGTCTTTAGCCTTCTCTCACTTGCTTACTGACTGTGTATCAACACAGTGTATTCAAGTGTCTCTCTTGTGTTGGAGAAAACAGATATACACACATTATATTTATCAGTTTTCTAGAATCATGGGGTGAAAAGAGTCCATTGGTGATGGGGGTGTCTTCATGTCTTCCCTAGATTGTATCTGTTTGTTTACACTTTATATCTGTGTCTATATGAGGCCTCAGGCCTGTGGAAAGGTTAACAGGAAAAACAGGTTGTAATTGTAGCCAATAAAAACATCTGAGATCTGTATGGCTGTTTAATGCTTTCAACCAGTTCCTGGTTTCAATGAAATAAATAAAATAATAAAATAAAATTGCATTTTAATGAACATTTTTTCTTTAAATATTTAAATACAAGGCATGTTAAAGCCCCAGGAGTTTAATAGATAAAAAAAAAAATGTATGGGTTCATTGAACAGCACACACACAAAGAACACATAGTACTACCTTGTTTTTTGGGCACTGCTCCATTATGATATAATGGAATACAGTGGTCTGTTTTCTTTATGGTCCATATTTTTTTCCCCTTTAGGACATCCCCCAAATATGTTTATTCTCTCCATATTTTGCTTTTATCTTGGTATGCTTCAGCTGTTTTGTACCGAGAAGTAGAAAAACACAGACATGGGAATCTAGAGTCGATGTAATGCATTCACATGCATGCTTGAGGTGTAAAGAAGAAGATATTTATATACACTAACAAATATATGGACATATATGTGAAAAGGGCCGTGTTTACTGCGATAGGACCCTAACCAACCACCAAGCGGCATGAAATTAAAAACATTTCGATACTTTACATCTGCATACAGAAAAAATATATCACAATTTAATTATTTTCTGGCAGATAGCAGCAGCACTCAGAATGAATGTGTGTATCACACTGTGGTGTGGATCTCTTGCGTTGGATCATGAAGATGAGTCTCAGTGCAGCAGTGCTGTACTTTCTGGAGTAAGTCTACCCTTGCTTAAGTTTACAGTATAATAATCAATATGCTTAACAGCAGCTAAATCCGCTGTATTGATTGTTTATGGCTGGTTTGACTGCTGTTAAGCATTTAATATGAGAGACATTGTGCCAGACAGACAGGAATCCTCTGTGTTTTACAGTTGACACCAGCAACCTCTCTAAGAGCCGATACTCTTAAAGGGATGTTAAGCCTTAAAGAGATTATTTAATGTGTTGTCCGGACATTAATCAAATGGTTTCTGTGCCTCAATCCTGCTGTCCTAGATCTCAAAGAATCACAGGCCGGTTTAGGCCTTTTCTGCATGTTACTAAGACAAATTGCTTTTAGTACAAATATAATTTTGGAGCTTTTCATTCAAGTATGAAATGAAATGTATGCTCATATTATTTATTAATTTGCATGCTCTATTTAATTTATTTTTTTAAATTTAGTTTCCTTATCTTTTAAGTGTTATTTATTGACATGTATTTACTTAATTTTATTTATTTGCTCAATTGCTTATTTTATTACTCTTTTGCATACTTTTTTCTTTATTGGCCACATGCCTAAAGCACATGTAACATTTAGGCTAATATGTAAAATTGTAATAAATAATAATAAACAATTAAAACTGTGATTAAAATTATTAACTTAAGGTCATGCTGTAATGTGAAAAGAGACATCACTGACAAGGTTACAGTCATTTAGTCATGTCTAAAGCGTGTCTATATTCTTATATAATGTGTAATGTCATAGTCATTCATTTTTGCTTAAATAAAGAATGCTAATGGATTCCAGAGTTTTGTACTGTAATAACAGAGCTGTTGTTGTGATGGAATAATAATTAAGATGTTTTCCAGAGCACAGTAGCATCCTGTTTAATAATTAATGATCACTCTTAAAAGATTAAAACGGATCTATGAATAAAAGTACAGTAACATTAAGTGACAGCTGGCGGTTCATTCAGCGGAGCATCATCTGATGACTTCCTTCCATGTGCTTTGCATGAGATTACACTTTACGCAATAAATTGTGACATCATGAGTTAACAGCATGAGATGAATGATGCTTGTGGTAAAGATGTGAATCATTTATACCATGATTGCTTTATTTTCCTTGGTCCTAATCTCTCTTTGTGCATAAAAGTGCATTATATAAATACAGCTGTGGGTTTGATGGCCACATTCATACTCAAACCGCAAAATATTTCTCCAACCCTTGTTTTTCTACCATCATTGCCACAAGGGCCTCCTGCCAGACGAGACAGACTAATATATTTTTTTCTTGTGAGAATGTTGTGTGCTTCATACTTAGGAATGTTGACGAGACTGAAGCGGGTCTCCTGGTATCCCGATTTGGAGCCTGTGAAACAAGGCCCTGCAGATGTGTGCTTAGACTCTCACTGAGTTTGATCACGAGGGTCCGGGCAGCTGTGAACTTGTAGGAGGGGGAGAGAGATCTTTAGCTGGTGTGCTGTCTTTCAGAAGCTGTTAGGATTTTTGTACTGATGTGTAATGATGCTGAACACTAATGACATGCTCTGAAATCCCCAGAGTGGAGCTGTTAATTAAGCGTTTAGATGCTGTGATTGCTGGAAACAGGCATGAACAGGTCTAGGCATGGGCCGGTATGAGATTTTGACGGTATGATAACCTTAAGCAAAAATATCACGGTTTCACAATATCACGGTATTGTCGTTATATCTATAAAATGTGTTATTTTCAAATGACTGGGTAAAAAAAACTCAAAAAAATTCCGCTGAACACAATATATTTTTAATTAATATATTTTTGAGCAACATACAGAATATTAGGAACAGTAGAATTTGTTTATTTTTTCTTTGATTTGTTTCCTAAAAAAGAAGAAAAATAAAGACTGACATTTATTTAACTTAAATCTGTAATTACAGTTATTTAATTTTAGTTATATAATTCATATACTTAATTTCATATCATTTAGGTATATTAATTTCATATACACATAATTTGATTTATAATACACCCAATTGAAGGCAAAAAACAGAGTGTCTGACTGCTGTGAAACAATACTACATGCCTGAAAAGAAAGCAAACAGCAGAAGAGCTGATGAGACGCAGTTCACTCTCTTGAAAGCAAGGAGGCGCGTCTGGACCACCAAGATACGGGTGGCCTTCGTTAACGCTGTAAACAAAGCAGCACTGCGCTGAAACACTGCTTTAATATGAACTATACAGAGGACGAGATTAAAAGAAAATACCCGTAAACGTCCCTCAAAAACACAGTAATTATAAACCCCAAATCAATATTGTTGCTTGCTACGATTTTCTCTGTGCGTCCGTCTTTAGCGTCTCTGGCTTGTGTTAACGGGCGTTACAGACTTCATATTTTCACATCCCCCCCCCCCCAATTACATTTGGAAAACATTTGCATTGCAAACGCAGTTTGTGCAAGTCCAGAACAGAGAAGAGTTGCTTGCAATAAGACAAAAAACGGCCGGTTGCCGATCACGTAAGTTCCAGGGGAAGCTCCTTAAGTTCGCCATCCTACACACACGTGACTGACCGCTCGCTCGCACCGACAGGAGGAGGAGGGTCATGTTATTACTCTCTACTACACTGCACTCAACCTGAGGGATTCCTACACTTTCAGTCTTTGAGGAGACATGAAAAACAGCGCATACCGCAGGAACGGTATAACGGAAAATATTAGCGGTTTTGAAACCGTGACATTTTCAAATCGCGGTATACCTTGAAACCGGTAATCGGCCCATGCCTAAACAGGACCAAAGACTCTCTGTATTTTTGTGAAGATTGGTTATTCAATTCATGACATTTGACAACATAAGGTGAATGTGTATAAAATAATAAAAATGATAAATAAATAATATTACAATTATATGTATTATTATTAGTATTAGTATATTAATCTAAACTTGTTTTAATTACTCCTCTTTTTATTTTATTTTATTTTTGTCATGAAGCTTCAATTCCCATTAAGTCAAATAATATGGAGATATGGATATAATAGGATATTTATTTTTATAATTGTATTTATTTATTTAATTTTTAGTCAAGTAGACTATATATTTTTAGATTTGTATTTAGATTGTTTTGGAAAGGTATTTTATAAGTACATTTTATTTATTTATTTTGTATCAAAAAAACTGCTTGAATAAATAATAAACTGAATTAATGCATAATGCTAGAACATTTTTATAGGCGCTACAAACCAGTGTGCAGTGTTGGGGAAAGTTATTTTTAAAAGTAGCGCTTTACAATATTGTGTTACTCTATAAAAAAGTAATTAATTAAGTTACTTAGTTACTTTTTATGGAAAGTAATGCGTTACGTTACTTTTGCGTTACTTTTTAAATCTGGGCTGGGCTTATTTGTTTGTTTTTAATATAAAAAGTTATTTTACAAATGTAAAAGCCCTTTCACAACAAAAGTGAAATGAATGAGCCTCAGGCTGAAGGAAATGTAAATTCACATCTGTAAGTAGAGGGCGCAGCTCAAACAAACCTTCTGGATTACATGAAGAATAGGACGCAGGAGAAGAAAAGTTCAACACTATTCAGCAATAACAAAAATGAAACACAAATGTGTAATTTTTGCTTAGTATGGCTGAAGTGGATCATCGAAGGTCAGCAGCAAAGACATTAGTTAATAAAATGGGATTAAATACATAAATTATATTTCTCTTATTTAACATAATTATTGCAGGTTTGTATAATATTCTGAGTTTGCATTTGACTGTTTTTATTCATTTTGAGGAATACTGAATCTGTTCATATTTAGTGTAGAACTACAGTAAGCATCACGTTCACACAGCCCACACAACGCCTCTGCACTTACTCCCGATTTCTCTCAATATGGCAACACGAGAGCTGGCAGTCCGTACATGGGGGAGAACAAAGTAACTGGCGTTACTTTTTTGAAAACGTAACTCAGATATGTCCTTCTTAATTAAAAAGTAATGCGTTACTTTACTAGGTACTTAAAAAAAGTAATCTGATTACGTAACTTGCGTTACTTGTAATGCATTACCCTCAAGTGCCCCAACACTGACCAGTTGAATATATTGCAATTAATCATGCCCCCTGAGCCATATATACTGAACATAATTAGGAATTTTCCTACCATTGGAGCAATAGAGCTGTTCGCTTGTGATTTATGACATCAATTTTCAGGCCAATCCCGAAGGCTAATTCTGCATGGGTTCCCTTGGGAATTTTCCTTGCGGTTTTCAATTTATGAGTAAAATGAGGTCTGAGATTATTATTACTTGAAGAGACTTTCACATTTTGTTCTACAACATACAATAAATAGCATATAGTCATACCTCAAATGTGATCTTGTTTATAAGCAAACATTGCATTTTAAATGTAAGTTGCTAAGCAGTTGCCATATAAGAGCTATAATGTAAAAAAAAAAACTTATTTTATCATTTGAATCTTTTAAAGTGTAATGGCTTTGTCTTTAAAGGATCATGAAAGCCCAGACTACTTTTTCTGAGATTTTAGCAGAGGTGTTTGTGTTGCACATCATAGAAAACAATGTTAGCATCCAATAATTTTAACTATTGGAGAAAAATGTTAAGCTTTTTTTGTGCTATTTTCATCTTCCAGGTTTAAAATCTACAATGTGTTGACGTCACAATTTGTGACGTGGCAATGCACTCTAGTACATCGATGACGCGTCGGTGTCTATTAAATTATTCATGAGACTGCGTGTTCTTATCCTATGAGAAGATGCTTCGCTTAATTATTCACAACAGCATGTGTTGATTTGCTATGACAGACGCTTCAGACTGCGAGACCTCGTACATTAACTGAGAGAAACATTCATGGATCAAAGGAGAGTGTTTGTTTTTGCTTTGTAATAAGAGTTCGGCACAAACGTGATTCATTCATTTAGTGAGTGTAACCGTTTTTACAGCGCCATGACACAACCCGTCAAAAGGCTTATAAAAATGCAGCAGAATAAGCCTAAAGTTATCAGAGGTGCAACAGCACATTCATATATATGTTTTCGTTGCAGAGTGCAAATGGCTGTGCATTTATTTGTGTTTTTAACTCGATGGGAGCGAAATGAAACCCTGAACCCAAAGCTGTGTGTGTTGTCTGTCTCCCCTCTTCCCACGCCCACTTTTTTAAAACTGGTGAGAACTAACCAGTGCTGAAACAGGGGGTTTCATGACCCTTTAAAATGCTTATAATGCCCCTTTTCGTGATTCTGTTGATTTATCAGAAGTCAGAAAGAGCTTTATTACCAAGTATGTGTACACACACACAAGGAATTTGACTTGGCGACAGGAGCTTCCAGTGCAGAAGAAGGTGTGGACATAGTGCAGACATACATAGGAATTACACAGTAGAGGTGGAATATAACACTAAAAAACTGAAAATTAAATAAATAAATATACCGAAGTATGTGATCAAAATCCTTTATTTGGGAACTAGGCTGTCTTGCATTACTGTGCATGCATGCGAACACACACACACACACAACACATCTATCTAGAGACATCGGAATAGGGCGATATTCTGTGATTCAACAATGAGGTCAACCTGCCAGCGGGCAGAGCTGAATCCTCCACAGGGACACCCAGTTGTTTGACTCAAGTGGGGAGCTTATTGTTTATCAAACCCTCTTCTGTTCTCTCACAGCTACAGTCGCTCAATGGGCTTTTGTTGTCAGAGATGCAAATGTTTTGCTGGGGTGACGTGTCTTTGGAATATTGTTGCCTGGATCTCATTCATCCAGATGGCATGCACACAAACCAGGGGTGGCTATGAAGTCATGTTTGAAACCATGGAGAATTGTGGACAACTGTCTAGACGGCAACAAGCAATTTGTTGATATGTTTCCATCTCAGTTTCAGAGAAATCAGACTTAGTTTTTATGACTAGAATTATGTCTGTTGAACTACTTAGTATCTTTGATCATGGTTTGTTTGAGGGATTGGTGTGTCTCAAGTCTTTTGTTTGCTGTTGGTGGTCAGTGAAAGCTAATAGGCCTCCCCTGTGTAAAGAAGCAGATAATCAGATTATTAAACCATAAATCACAGCGCCCAGCTGGGAATCAGAAAGTTCAGTGAACTCAATGATTAAGAGCACTTGAATTATCTCGTATGTGTTCAACTTTTCACTTTCCTTTTTTTCATTCCCTCTACAGTGACATTACAATAAGATGATACAACCGTCATTAGTCTTCCAAGACATGCAAAATGATTCACTTTAAGAGAAAGGACAAAAAATGCAAAGGACAAAGTGGTTTCAAATAGAGCTGGGAATCAAGAACTGGTTCTTGTTCAAAACAAAATAAGTCCCATAAAAATAGAAATCTGTACAGTGGGGAAAAAAAGTATTTAGTCAGCCACCAATTGTGCAAGTTCTCCCACTTAAAAAGATGAGAGAGGCCTGTAATTTTCATCATAGGTATACCTCAACTATGAGAGACAAAATGAGAAAAAAAAATCCAGAAAATCACATTGTAGGATTTTTAAAGAATTTATTTGCAAATTATGGTGGAAAATAAGTATTTGGTCAATAACAAAATTTCATCTCAATACTTTGTTATATACCCTTTGTTGGCAATGACAGAGGTCAAACGTTTTCTGTAAGTCTTCACAAGGTTTTCACACACTGTTGCTGGTATTTTGGCCCATTCCTCCATGCAGATCTCCTCTAGAGCAGTAATGTTTAGGGGCTGTCGCTGGGCAACACAGATTTTCAAATCCCTCCAAAGATTTTCTATGGGGTTGAGATCTGGAGACTGGCTAGGCCACTCCAGGACCTTGAAATGCTTCTTACGAAGCCACTCCTTCGTTGCCCGGGCGGTGTGTTTGGGATCATTTTCATGCTGAAAGACCCAGCCACATTTTCATCTTCAATGCCCTTGCTGATGGAGGAGGTTTTCACTCAAAATCTCACGATACATGGACCCATTCATTCTTTCATTTACACGGATCAATCGTCCTGGTCCCTTTGCAGAAAAACAGCCCCAAAGCATGATGTTTACACCCCCATGCTTCACAGTAGGTATGGTTTCTTTGGATGCAACTCAGCATTCTTTCTACTCCAAACACGACAAGTTGAGTTTTTACCAAAAAGTTCTATTTTGGTTTTATCAGACCATATGACATTCTCCCAATCCTCTTCTGGATAATCCAAATGATCTCTAGCAAACTTCAGACGGGCCTGGACATGTAATGGCTTAAGCAGGGGGACACGTCTGGCAATGCAGGATTTGAGTCCCTGGCGGCGCAGTGTGTTATTGATGGTAGCCTTTGTTACTTTGGTCCCAGCTCTCTAGAGGTCATTCACTAGGTCCCCCCGTGTGGTTCTGGGATTTGTGCTCACAGTTCTTGTGATCATTTTGAACACACAGGGTGAGATCTTGCGTAGAGCCCCAGATCGAGGGAGATTATCAGTGGTCTTGTATGTCTTCCATTTTCTAATAATTGCTCCCACAGTTGATTTCTTCACACCAAGCTGCTTACCTATTGCAGATTCAATCTTCCCAGCCAGGTGCAGGTCTACAATTTTGTTTCTGATGTCCTTTGACATCTCTTTGGTCTTGGCCATGGTGGAGTTTGGAGTGTGACTGTTTGAGGTTGTGGACAGGTGTCTTTTATACTGATAACGAGTTCAAACAGATGCCATTAATACAGGTAACCAGTGGAGGACAGAGGAGCCTCTTAAAGAAGAAGTTACAGGTCTGTGAGAGCCAGAAATCTTGCTTGTTTGTAGGTGACCAAATACTTATTTAAGAGAATTTACCAATTAATTCTTTAAAAATCATACAAAGTGATTTTCTGGATTTTTTTTCTCATTTGTCTCTCATAGTTGAGGTATACCAAATGATGAAAATTACAGGCGCGATCTTTTAAGTGGGGAGAAGGAGAATGTGCACAAGGGTGGCTGAACGCGTTTTTTCTTTTGACTAAATACTTTTTTGCCCCACTGTATATTCACATTATCTTATTTAACTTACATTAACCCTATTTACACTAACCCTAACAAGTTATTCACATTAACTTATTCACATATTTAAAAATGCCAGAAATTGTGATTTTCATTAAGTTTAAAATGATGCTGTTCCATCAGTGGAAGAATGCAAGAACCACCTTAAACCATGTTTAGCCATGGTCTTAATACTTCTGTTTAATTTTGTCTGTGCAAATGAATCCAGAAGCTTTCAAACACTAAATGCAATAAATGCAAACCAGTAATTATGGGAAACAGAGTTTGTATGTTGTTGATTTCAAGAGCTATTGGCAATTTAAAAGTAGTTCTCATCATTTGACACCAGCCTCCTAAAGACAATAAAAGCAGTAAGAATGGAACTATAATCTTTAAAGTCCTTATATTCCTATACCCAGTTACATACAAAAAGGAAGGAGTGTTCAAAAAGAAGGGTGAAAAATGCAAGCAAGTTGTCTGGGGAAAAGGAAAAACTACATTGTCAGCACAAGGCCTGGAAGGAGGCAGCTGCAGTGGAGTACAACAAAGAGTAAAGGTCTAGATTTCCTCATGATATAAGAGTCTGGCACACTACAGATAATTCTGCACTGGATGGAGTTGAATTTAAGAATAAATGCAACTCTTTACAGCTCCCAGGATCCTCTGAGGTTATGGTTATGTAATCACAAAGTGAATGTGGATTTGGAAAGAAAGGGGATTTGTGCCTTGGACCACATTACTACCCGAAATCTGCATTGCAGCCTTTTATTTGTTTTCATTTGTACAATCTGTCTTATTTTTTTAAACAAGGCCACTTTAATTCAAACGTCATGTTTTGCAGAACTCAAATAAAAAAAATAACATTGTTATTTTACTAAATTACAATTGCAGTTACTATCCAAATATAAGTATATACTCACAGGTTGACGAGAGGAGTCTTTTGTGTGCTTTTCCAGGATCTTTTTTTAGAGCACTGATGTCCTATGGCAGTATTAATGCTAACATGTTAATAGAAGTCAGTAATAATAAGGACCTAGAATTTGGTGTGTAATTTGTGTGGTTTAATTCCTGCTTCATCTGTTTCTTTTGCAAAGCCAATTTTCCATTATAATTAATCCTTTAAAACAAAGTGGGACATCAATTTAATATGCGATATCATTGTGATGTTGCATAGGTGAAAATTCCAAATATCATGTATAATTCCAATAATTTCCACTTGTAATATATTCCATCAGCTGACGGTTCAACTCAAGTTCTAAAATTAAAAGAGAATCTCCGATTCAGTAATAAAATGTCAGCCTTGAAATAAAATGACATTTATTTTGTCTTTTCTCTTCTATCATAGGTCAAATTGCAGATGTTGAAGGCTGGACACTATACTTTAAGGATAAAAATGGCCGTGTGTCCTGGATTCTTGGAAGAATTTTCATCCTGACCACTGTCCTGGATCTATACCGTCATAGGAAAAAGTGACTCATCTCTTGGCAAAGAAAGACTTTGGTGATTTTATTTTTCTGTGGACGGTATTTGAGAAGTCATCATGCCTATTCTGAAGCAGCTTGTGTCCTCGTCCTCCCAGTCGAAACGGCGTTCTCGTGCTGACCTGACTGCGGAGATGATCAGCGCACCTCTGGGAGACTTCCGTCACACTATGCACGTGGGTCGAGGAGGCGACGCGTTCGGGGACACCTCCTTTCTTAGCAGCCGCTCAGGGGAGCCACCAAAGGAGCCGGAGGTACAGCAGAGCTCACCTAAACAGAGCCTCCTTTCTCGTACTTTCCGAAGCAGCAAGCGCTCGCAGTCGGCCAATCGTGACAAGCCCGACATATCCAAACTGGCGCCCACTGGTGGCTCGCCGAGTTATGTAAAAAACGCAATCTCACTGCCATATTTGAATGACGATGACACAGGACGAGCTACTGGAATCCACTTTCCCAAGAGCGTGTCCTCAAGTCCTTTAAATAAACTTCCAGAAGACCAAGTAAAGCCGCTTAATGGAGCCACGGCGTCCACTGTATCAGACGTAGAGCTGGACGGGAGGAATTTCGGAGAGCTGACTGACTTGCGTCCATCAGTTCCTTACACCGGAGGCATGAAACATGCCGAGTCCATCATGTCCTTCCACATTGATCTGGGTCCCTCCATGCTGGGTGACATCCTGAGTGTGATGGACAAGAAGGGCATTGACGATGACGATCTGGGATTTGAAGAGGGGAAGAGTAGCGAGGGACGCAGCTCGCCGCCCCAAAGCCCTCCCAACGAGGTGGAAGAAGAGGACCCTCTTCCTCCAATCCGGCCCCCACGCCAAAGGGCAGGCATCAACCCTTACACTCCAGAGCTCCAAACCAGGAACCATCAAAACCTGGACAGCTGTTCCCTCTCCAGTTCAGGGTCCACCGTGCTTGATGAAAAATCCCACAATCAGATGTATGAGGGGAACACGAACAACATCAAGTACAGCTCACCTCGAGTTCAAGACGACAGGGACTTCTCCTACATGGATGATGATGACGATGATGATGAGATTAGGGTGTAAAATGAACCATAAGGTGCCAGAACAGTCTCTGCAAAGACTAAAAGAAATGTTGGAGGTGGGTTGTGGTCAATTAAAGCTCGTACACTGACTTGGAGGACTGATTTTATAATGGAGATGAAAGGGAAAACGTATGTTTTAGCCCTTGCTAAAGGCTTTTTCACTACATTTTCTAGATCAGGTATATAAACCCTCTGTTACTAGTGACTTTCACCAGAGCCACCACAGCTGTGAGAGGAATGTGCTTGCGTGTTTGCATATGCCATGGCGAGGGAATTCCATTTCAAATGGTAATTACAGTCTCGTGAGTATCATTAATGAATTCCAGTGTTGACCACTTGGAATGCTGATACAGGAGGTTTGTTTGGAACCAAGCCTCACATTCTCCCATGATCGACGCAGTGCTCATGCTTATGCCTTTAAACTTTAAAATATATAAAAATACCAACGCCAACAGTCTTAAGTTTCCTACTGTATGTTTTACAGCTTTTGATTCCATCTTTAAGTTACATCCTACATTTTAACATACTACATACAAAACCATAATGATGTAAATGTTGAGATGATTGGAATACCATAAACGTGTTTGGAGGGTCAACAGAACGCTTTATCTCTGGCTTATGTTACCTTTTTCCCACCGAAAGTTGTTTAAGTTGTAGATCTGGACTTTGTCATGTGGTCCATGCATGTTTAAGAGGATTTCCTGTCAGGTATCATAAAATTCTCAATCATGGAGATTTCAGATTGATGGGATGCAGAAACCGAAAGCAGTGGTGAAGTCGCATTACTTGTAGGCAGTAGAATCAGTCCAAGTGGAACCAATTGTCAATTTGTTTGTGTGTGTTTGAATGAGGATTGATGTCAAGAGGGCTGAGGAGTGTGTTATTTGATTATCATTGTAAAGGCTCAGAGATGAAGAGTGTAGCTGTCTTATTCAGCATCTAACGTAGTGCCTTGAACTTCAAACTGTGCTCATCAGCAGAAGTGGCTCTGGAGGGTTTTCATCTCTGAATGGCTTTCATAGTTCTTTGTGTTTCTGTATTTAGGTTTGAAGAGAGATCAACACCCCATGATGAGACTGTAACTTGTATAGCCACTCTGTGAGTTAGTGCCATACCCTTTGCATCAGTTAAATGTAGACAAAATTGTACTTTATTAAAATTCTTTAACATGTATAAAATGAGCAAACTCGATCCACCATCCAAATTTATGTTACAGAGTTATGTAAAGCTTTCACAAATTTTCCTTAAAGGTGAAATGTGTCATTTCTGCACCATCAGCAGCACTAAAATGGAATCTAAAAAAACCACAAAACTGCAGTTTTCCCCTAGTTGGAATCTTTACATATTTTTCAATTCCATAACAACCAATCATGAGAGTTTGAAGGCGGGGCTACGCATTTGTTTGACCAGTGGCAGTCTTGTAATGCTTAAAACTGTATTTTTGAAATTCTGTTTAGTGCCACAGAAATTACACACTTTACATTTAGGTCTCTATTATGAGACTTTCACAAACTATGCTAATAGCAAATGTGCCCAAATACTGGCAATATACTTAACATTATTATAGGCTGTGGTTTACCACTGAAAACATAAACTAATTACCATCTACTAAAGCAAGTATTAACTGTTCATTGTGCACTTTCGGAATTGAGATTTTATTTTATTTTTCCCTATGACACAAAGTTATGTTTTGGGGAGATAATTTAAAAGCATTCCACTCTTGATATATGTACATCATGTTCAGTTATTCATTAGTCTTGTGATTGATTTTATTGTTTAGTCAACAGTGTTGGCCCTGTAATCTGACATTTACTGTATATAAGCACACTGCACTCAAGAGAGCACCATTTTGTAGAATTAGTTATTTTTGTAAACACTTGGTTTCAGTGGTACCTAATTGTTTGTACAGATCTCTCTGTGGCCTTTTACCTTCACTTTGTGAGCTTAGTTAGGCTTTACATCAGCTTTAACACTCCCAAGACTACAGCTACATTATGTCCTTGCTCAACTGTCAGTGTTTTTTGTTGGTTTGTGAAATCGGCATGTTTGTACAGAGGAACAAGTAAGGTACGGTTTGTAAGAAAGATGTTTGTAATGCTGACTCCATGTTTCCTAGAGTGTTTTTCAGTGTGGGTATGTAGAATGGTTTGGAAAGGGCTTTATTAATGGGGTACAAGGGGCTTGGGTTGCCTAATATCTGGTCAAAATGCTGCATTGTGCTGTTTGGTCTGCGAGCACAAATGGAGGATAAAGAAGTTAAAGAAGTGGTCGTGGAGATATCACACTGCATGCAAAGCTTTTGAAGAAGACCAGATGTCCGGAACTGGATTTGTGAGACTGAAAGTGAGCTGGAACGCTGGACTGTAACAGGTTTTTAGAGCAGCAGGGCTCCCTCTACAGTTTCGGAGTAGTTTTCTTTCAGGACATTAATACTTTTACTTGTGTCTATGCTTACAGAGACAAAACTCTACCGCCCATATACAATAGCATAGTATAATTTCTTGCTTGATTATGCACACAGGTTTATAATAATTTATATTACCACATCTTCCTACAGGTGCTGCAGAAAATGGTTGACAAAACACTAAAATATGGTATAAAACCATTTCCAAGTATTTGCTGTTTATCTTTTTTCACTTAATGTCTGTATCATTCTGTACTGAAATGATATAAATATTGACGTGCCTTACTTTCCCTTGCAAAATATTTTTCAATAAAAGAAAAAGCTGCAAACTTCACCAGAGGGCCGTAATTTGTACTTATGTTCATGCAAATCATAATTTAAGAGTAAAACAAAATATCTGAGCTAGTTTGGTCATGTTGTAGTTCCCCAGTGTTGTAGATCCACATGCGTAATAACCACCATCAGGCTAAAAACTGTATCACAGCTATTCCAGTGTGTTGAATTTACCTTTGCACTATTTATGCTGATGCAACAAATCTCTGCAAACAGGATTTTTATGGGAAATGCATTGGGGGAGTGGATTCAAGGTGAACATGAACAAAAAGGTAAGAACACCATGATGTGACTTTATGCATGGATTGACTGAAAAAAGCATTTTTATAATAATTACATTATATTATATTATATATGGTTTGTGTTATACACTCTAAAAATGCTGGGTTAAATGCAACCCAGAGCTGGGTCAAATAAGGACAAACCCAGCAATTGGGCTGTTTTGACCCAGCGGTTGGGTTAAATGTTTAACTCAACCTTCTGGGTAGTAACCCAACCGCTGGGTCAAAACAACCCAATTGGTGGGTTTGTCCCTATTTTACCCAGCACTGGGTTGTATTTAACCCAGCATTTTTTTAGAATGTATGCTTCAATCTAGGCATATAGCATAAATGTGTTCCTACTGCCATCTTGTGGTCAATCCTCATTGAACAATTACAGTTTAAGGCAATTGACAAGCAATAGCTAATATTTGGTGAGGCAATCTCCATCGTATTCAGCGTTAAAAAAGCAGTTTTTTCTTTTCAATGCACAGTTTATTTACAAGAAATTGTGTAAAAATCTCACAATTGTTTGCGAGGTCACCTACTGAAAAAGTGCAGACAAAGCCCGATTAATAATATTTGTATTGTGCATATTGTCACTGATTGATTATTGACTATTGAAACTACAAAGTAAATAGTTCCTAATCAAAATAGCTAAATATATAACCTTAATTAACCACTATACCCCTTAAAATATTAACTGATGTGCTGGTAGCATAATAATAATAGCTAATAGGTAATGTTTTGTGACTGTTCATCTTTCACAACAAACAGGCTATGATCATTTCCCCCTCTGTTAAATAATGAGTTAAGAGTGAAGGAAACAGTTGGCATTTAGAAAAAGCATACACAACAGCCAGGTATTTGCATGCAACCTCACTCCGGTACTAGTCTTCATTTTTCGGAAATTTCCAAAATGCAAGAGGATCCCCTCCAATCTGCAACATTTTCTTTTCCAAGTATCTCTTCAGAGCCATATCAAAACTATCCGGCTGTCGGAAACTTCTCCCTTGATTCTCTTCATTCAGGTGTTCCATTTCAGCAATGATCCTTTTCCTAATGCGTGTGAAAGTCTCCTTCTCAAAGAGAGTGATGTCTCTATCTCAGGTCAAGTATGGTGCTCAATGTCAGCCAGTCGTTTTCCTTGGCTCTACTGAAGTGATGATTCAAACGATGTGCTAATTCCTTAGCAAACTCATTTCTGCTCTGTTGCAACTCATTTAGCTTCTTCCGTATGGCTTCCACCTGTGGTATAATGTATAATGACAGTGAGTGGTATCGTTTTGCTGGTGATATGACATCCTGGAATGCCTTGAGGGGTGATATTGTCTTTGTTTTTATTTTCATGCTTGCTTAACAACGTCAAATTCAATTAGCACTTGGTGTATGGCCTAATGCTGCTCTGAGATTCTTTCTAGCATATTTAGCTTAGAAAGCCATTTATCACCCTTAGTCTCAGCCAGGTTATGTTGCCTTAACCACAGCTTCTTTGTGCCCTCTTGAGGTGACCTTGTGCTTCAACATTAGAAAAATACTCTAATATTTTACAACATCTTTGCACCAGCTCTTTCCAGTCAGAAGATGCCTCGAGCATCTCCTTGAAGACCACATCCAGTGTGTTGGCGAAGCAGGGTATGAGATCCCATCCTGCTTTTTTGATGTCTCTCTTGATCCCATCTTCATTCGTCACTACCACTTTAATCTTGCTTCCAATTTGCCATTTATCTGCTAATTTATCTGCTATACTGTTGCACTGTCTTCTGTAGTGTGGAACACCACAGCAGATAAAACCTATATGACAGCTACCTGTCACCTGATTGAAAACACATGACTGCTGGGTCCATGCGTTATCAATCAGGTGACAGGTAGCTGTCATGTAGGTTTTATCTGCTGTGGTGTTCCACACTACAGAAGACAGTGCAACAGTCTACAATCTACACTTTCTAGACCTTTTTGCACATGTTTGTGTTGCTTTGAAATACAATTGTTGAAGCTTTAAAAGTATATCAGCAGATGTTGGTAGATATTGAAACCTTTCATTCATAGAATTCAAGCTCTTCAACTTTGGTATGTGGATGTAAATCTGAAATAATCATATCCAGTGAGGGGTCCCATTGATCACCTGTAGAAGGAAAAACAGCAACTAATTTTACACATTACATGGATATTTATATGCATGTGCGTGTGTTTTATATTTTGCTCCCATTTAATGTAGGAAATGGAAAGCATTAAAAAATTGTCTAAATCAAGATTTTTGATTAAAATATATATATATAAATTTGTAAGAAAAAGTATATCTCCATGGCATTCATGTAACAGATATTTACAGTTTGACAGTATTTGAAACATTTACAGTGCTGAGCATTATTTACAGAAAGTATGCGTACGTACATAATGCGTTTTCTTCATTGGTTGCTGTTCAAAAACAGGATCATGTTGACATTTTCTGGCTCCAGACAGTTTCTCCTGTCAACAAGCCGTGATTCTTGCAGCTGGTGCACACGCTCCACTGGAATGGCAGTGGAGACCACTGTGAGGTACTTGCGGGCCACTGTTGCAAGTTTTTTAAACTCTTCATTGGTCTTCCAGAATTCAAGTGCATTCACTGAAATGCTTGTTGTTTTCCAGTACTTCTGAAAGACTGACTCTTCGCTTTCAGTGTCATGACTGCAGCGCACTGCAGTGTGTGGATCTCCCCTGATCTGTTTCCTGATTTCTGCTGTGATGTCTTCAATGCCAGAGTCCTGCAGAACGCTGGTTTGGAATCGCTGGCTGTATCGCGGGTCCAGTGCTGTGCTAACTCTAAACCAAATGTTTTGTTTGATGTTGCCGATATGAAAGTCACACATTTCTGACAGTTTCTTTGCTATTCCATTCTCCACCACCGATTGGTTTCTCAGCCTCTTCTGCAGCTTTTGCACAAGCGGTATGATGTTTGAGATGGGGCTGAACCCTCGACTTAAGACTTCCTCTGTGACGTCCTTCATAATGTCCAGCACTGCCACGATGTTTCCAATTATTTTTCTTTCATTCTCATTCAGGCAAAGATCATCCACTCGTCTGTTGACAAAAACCTTAAAAATGGCTTTCCACTGCTCTGAGATGTTCTTCAGCATATGAAGAGTAGGAAGCCACTTTAGACCACAGGATTGAGTCAGTTCACTTCGCTGGAGATTGAGAGAAGCACAATACTCCTGGAGATTTTGTGAGGCTTTGTAGTTTTGGTGGAAAAATGCAACTATTTGCTGACATTTCCTGAGTAGAGATTCGCAGTCGGTTCTCAGTATGGTTTCTCTGAAAACTTTATCCAGGGTATAAGCAAAACAAGGTATATAGGTCCATCTGCATCCATTGGTATGGGCCTTCTTTATGCCATCAACATTTGTGACCACAATCTGGGTCTTTTCTGTGACGTTCCACTCGTTCGAAATTCTCAAAAGGTGCTCTGCTGCGTTCTCTGCTGTGTGCTTGGTGAGTAAATGAGCTGTATCTAGCACATACGATTTCAGCTTCCATTTTTCGCTGATTAGGTGACAGGATACTGTCAGGTAAAACACCTTCTCACTGGAGCTCCACAACTCAGCTGAGAGTGCGAGGTTACTTGCATCATTGACTGCATTCTGTACTTCCACCCTCTCGTGCCCGTAAAGGCTCTGTAGTTCATTTCGGAGCCACGAGGCACTTAACTGAAGATCTAAAGAGGATTGCAGAGTCCTTGTGAGATGATGTCTCGTCACAGCACTTAAGGGCTGCAGATCCTTTATAATTATATTCAAAAGTGTCTTGACATTCGAGCCATGACCTAATTAAAATCAAATGCACTGAATGAGATATAAAGTAGTCATACTGAAGAATATTTTCTCATAGTGATTTCATAAAAGTCCATTACACCTCACCTCTGTTTGTTGGTAATTCTTGCTGATTATAAGGCCGGATCTGTTGAGCATGTAAAGTAGGCCTATCATTGGACCACTTTCTCTCTGTAATGAACACACACAAATTTCTGTATTACCATATGAGAAATTTGAATAAGCAAGTCTTATTCAAACCGAGTCTTACTTGTTTGCATTTATCATTAGGTCTATACATATTTAATGCTGTGTATTATTTAATATTGTTAAAACGATTTCATTTATATTTATTTAAATTTTTATTGTTTATTTTAGGCTATACCGACTGACTGAGTCAAGACATGACTAAATTCAGGATGGTCTGTTCCAAATAACTGTACAAACAAAAGTTAAGTGGCCTAGGAAGGTTTTTGCACAAGTTCTATGGAAAATGCAACTGCGCAGCTGAAACTATTAATTAAAAAGAGCGACATTTATTATGCCGTTTCACAATGTGTAGACTACTGGTTTCTTCAAGCTGTCAAACCAAAAACAAAAAACGCAACATTGTTAATGAAAATTGCCTTTCAATTACCTTGATAACGATTTTGCTTTTAGGTCGAACATAATGGCGCTAAACAATTTTGAGAAGGTCGGTGGACGGTGTCCCTCAGCGCACATTCTTGAGGCATTCTAACAAATTTAGTTACTGGATCTTACCACTCTCCAGTCGGCTCTGTCGTCCGTACACACGTCTATATGGAAGTGGCATGAACGTGCCTCTCGGAAAATCTCGATGTCTTCTTCCTCTGTGGAGATTGTTTGCTAGAGGGGCGACAACAAAATATAGCCTACACTCTTAAAAATAAAGGTGCTTCAAAAGGTTCTTCAAGCGATGCCATAGAAGAACCATTTTTGGTTCCAGAAAGAACCATTCAGTCAAAGGTTCTTTAAAGAACCATCTCTTTCTTACCTTTTTATAATCTGAAGAACCTTCTTTCACCACAAAGAACCTTTTGTGAAACAGAAAGGTTCTTCAGATGTTAAAGGTTCTTTATGGAACCATTTAGACAAAAGGTTCTTCTATGGCATCGTGAAGCACCTTTATTTTTAAGAGTGTACACACAGCACTTTTGTGATAGCTATCTTTATATGTTTCACAAAAGGGCAAGCGAAAACTAACCCTTCTCATTCTGCCAATGTGCCATTTTGATTCTTAAAACGTAGCCTACATTTAAATATTTTGAAAGTATTACATTTACAGTAGACCGCACATCATTTGCTTTGGAGAAAGCCAAAAAATAATAACAAAACAAAAGAAATAGGCCTACTTACCGAAGTGTGTTCTTTTTTTGTTCATCTCTCTGGATAATTTGGGAGCAATATGGAGCTCACGGGATGTATGTTATGTCGGAGGGACTTTCAGTTTCATTTTTGTCCACAAACATTTAAAAGTTCAGTTGTGTAACCCGTCACCTGACTGAGAAGGGTGTGTCTTTGTGGTAAACAAATGATGTCGATCTTTGATCAGGTTTTGACGGCTTTACAATGATTTACAATGACACACATTTAGCGATTCGAAACAAGTTTTATTAGAGGTTGTCCGATATATCCACTGGCATACGGGAGACCTGCGCGGTGAAGGGGGGTTTATACAATTCTGGACAGATTAAGCTAAATGAGCAGGTGTTTTAATCTTTCGGAGGGGAAAACACACACACACAAGCAGAGGTGTAAAGAGTAGGCCTACCTGAAAACCAGCTACTTGAGTAAAAGTACAGCTAAGAAGAAGTGAAGTGACGTGTGGCCAAGTATGGTGACCCATACTCGGAATTAGTGCTCTGCATTTACCCATCCAAAGTGCACACACACCCAGCAGTGAACACACACAAACCGTGAACACACACCCGGAGCAGTGGGCAGCCATTTATGCTGTGGCACCCGGGGAGCAGTTGGGGTTCGGTGCCTCGCTCAAGGGCACCTCAGTCGTGGTATTGAAGGTGGGAGAGAGTGCTGTATATTCACTCCCCCCACCTACAATCCCTGCCGGTACGAGACTCGAACCCACAACCTTTGGGTTATGAGTCCGACTCTCTAACCATTAGGCCACGACTTCCCCTTCCTAAGCCTACCTTGTAGCAAAAATGACTCCATTACAAGTCACTAATTACAAAACGACTTAAGAGTACAAAAGTCTTAGATTATCTGATTTTAACAGTACTTAAGTATTTGCTTTTAAGTATTTAGCTACTGAGGCTCAAAGATGCGTTAGTGTTCAACACCTAAGAGATGTGCCAGTGAAAAAAAAAAAAACCCCCGTTGTTTTGTAAGGAGAGAAATCACGTTTATTTTCAATAACTCAAAAAGGGCATAAGTAAACCAGTCTCCTTCAAAAAGTTATCTTCAATATGACGGATAAATAAAATAATGTCAAGTAAAACTAAAAAGCCGAAGCCTTCTTGCAGTGAATGTGCTGGTTTCGGCCTCATTGCTGGCTGCAGTCATGTCTTCATCTCTTATATAAAACAGCGATTCACATCTACCTGCTAATGCACTCGCATAAAGAAGCCTTGTTGATAAGTTTCGGTGAGTGGAAGGGCAAAATGCACAAGATATAGTACATTTAATGCCTGTAGATGGCAATATTGCTTCTTTTGTAGCAGAAATAAAATGCTGCAGAAAAAGTTAGGTCCCATGCAAAATCCTAATGTCTAATTGCATGGCTCATTGTAGCTATTGGGGTAATAAAGAGTACAGAGGCTATTCAAAAAATGTAGTGAAGTAGCCAAAAAGATACTCAAATACAGTAACTAATTACATTTACTCAAATACTTTAGACCATAAGTGCCTGTACATGGACGTTTCTCTGTCACATCATTTACTTAACGGCCAACAGAGGGCGCCAAGGATATTTTTTATTTTGAAGTTGTCAACATCATTATAGACAGCTTATGGCTGCTGCAGGACAGAGCAGTGCAACTGCTAAATATATCTCAATGAGATGAGTGTCCTGTGGTTTTCGCAAATGAGAAAGAGAGACATTAAACAGGCTATCTTAAGAATGGAATATCATCTTACTAACTGTATACTGCCTACTGTTTTGTAGTAATTGAAACAGTTAGCATTATTCCACAAAAAAAAAAAAAAAGTACAGTACAGCGACCAGAAATAGATCATAATCATCATGATCTGAAGCAACTTCAGACATGAAGTCATGAATGTTTGGTGAGCACATGAGCCATTAACTGTAAAAAACATTTATTATATTTACATTCCCGTCAGCTCACTTAAGCAGGGAGTGTTCTCTGGTTATGTAGCTATTTTTTTTAATAGAAGGCCCTATTTGTTGTGTTTAAATATCTTGAATCTTTAAAAGGAACATTGGATAAACCAAACATAATTAGATTAAAGGGATGCTGTAAATCTGTGATGTAAACTAGTTTTAATCATTTTAGATCATGAAAACACTGATTTGAGAGAGAGAAAAAATAAAGAGCTAAATGTAAAAATTAAAGTGCGTCATGTGTGACTCTACTTCATTAAACATTCTAATTTCAAGTCTTAAGTTGTTTATTTCCACTTTCAGTGTAGTTTCAGAATTTTGGGTCCCAGTAATATCAATTATGGATTTAGTTTTTTTACTTCTCCAGTGTTTTATAGTAGAAAGGTTTGATTGACATATTTTTGTGAATATAAGCAGACATTACTCTGGGTGTCCAGAAGCCTCTCGATCTGTACACCTCTTGAATGTTGCTTCGAGAGAAAAGCTTATTTTTTCAACATTTCTCTTTTTGTTTCTTGCTGTCAGTGCTGAGATGTGTGCACCACCCCTTGACACGTTCTGCTGGGTGGAGCGGCGTGAACTTCCTGTGGAAACCCACGAAGATTCTTCGAAACAACAGTTCTTTCTTGGGATCCCAATGCTGCCGGTATATGAGTGGATAAAGTAAACAGAGCTGTTGATGCCGTTTGTAGCCTCGTACGCAGGAAATGGAGATGAAAATGGATACAACAACACTTAATCACCAGCATTACTCTTACCTCACTAGATTTGTATTTATCAGATCAGGACTAGAGTTACTTATAATATTAGACTGAAGACTGTAGTTCACCTACCACAACCTTCAGATTGGACATTGTCCATGTTGTTGGCAGTTGATATACATAAAAAGTTAAGCTGATGCAATGTTAAAATCCTTTCTCCTTTACCAGGTTAATGTCAAGAAATGCCACCAAAATGTGTAAACACAGTGGTCTGTGGCTTTTTTGGCAGTTCTTTATATGTTTAAGCAGCCACTGAGAATTTGAGCAGAATTTTCGTGCATTTATTGAGGGTAATCAAGACCCATGTGGCTTTAAAACCCTGTGCATCGCCACTGTACCATTAAGTTACAGTGGGACCAGTAGTGAGCTTGAATTGATGCCAAGAACTACCCCGCAGTTCTATATGCTGGGAAACATCCCGCTCTTACTTTCTCAACAATATTTTCTTTCCTTTATGTACCCTTGATCTCCTGTACAGGCTGATAGGTTTACATTCATGTATTTGGCAGTTGCTTTTATCCAAAGCAGTGGACGTTGCATTCAAAGTATACATTTTATAATTTCATGCATTCCCTGGAAATCAAACCCATGGCTGTGGCATTGCTAGCGTCATGCTCTATTGTTTGAACCACCGGAATGCATCAGGGTGTCACTCAAAATATGAGGAAGGCTTTTGTCACTTGGCATGTACTGACACACCTTCAGGAATGCTTTTTATATACCTGAGCTGAGCGTTCTTTTTGTAAATAGTACATGCAAGGCAGAAGTGTAATCTATTTTTATTTCATTTCATTTTGCTTGCTTTTTTTGTTTGTTTGTTTTTGTTGTTTTGTTTTTATTTTTTGTTTTGGTTTTTGATTTGCTTTGCCTCACTTTGTTTTATTTTATTTAATTATTAGTATTAGTAACTTTTTTTTTGTTTGTTTTCCTTTGCTTTTCTTTTGTCTCTAATGACCCATGTGACCCGTTTTATCTATTTACCCAGCTTCGGCTGGGCGACAGCTGGGCCTCTAGGGCCTGATTTAACCCTTAACATTTACACTGTAAACCTGACCCACAGCAGGAGGAGACACTGGCAGGCTGATGTGCCACTCACCCGATCTTCAAGCAAACATTAGGCTCACCTTCAGGGTTCCATTGCAGATTTTGGCCTGCTGGTTGTGGGGGTGGTTGTCATGGCAACAGATGTGGTTTATGAGGGAAGTTGTGGCCTAATGGTTAGAGAGTCGAACTCGTAATCCAAAGGTTGCAGGTTCGATTCTCGTACCGGCAGGGATTGTAGGTGGGGGGAGTGAATGTACAGCGCTCTCTTCCACCTTCAATACACGACTGAGGTGCCCTTAGCAAGGCACCGAAACCCCAACTGCTCCCTGGGCGCCGCAGCAAAAATGGCTGCCCACTGTCCGAGTGTGTGTTCACAGTGTGTG
Organism: Sinocyclocheilus anophthalmus; assembly: GCA_018155175.1. Lineage (NCBI taxonomy): Eukaryota > Metazoa > Chordata > Actinopteri > Cypriniformes > Cyprinidae > Sinocyclocheilus > Sinocyclocheilus anophthalmus. Next base: position 321,944 of record JADLZN010011910.1, on the reverse strand, counting down.
TGTGTGTGTGTTCACTGCTGTTTGTGTGCACTTTGGATGGGATAAATGCAGAGCACTAATTCCGAGTATGGGTCACCATACTTGGCCACATGTCACGTCACTTATAGGCGGAGCCTAACATTTGGTGAGTAGTCATGTGTTTTTTTTACAGATTATGCCGAGTTCACACTGCAAGATTTTCAAAGACGTCGCATCACTGAACGACTATCTGGGGTAGCACAATAGGAAGAATCGGCGACAGCTCTGTCTGGTGCAGGGTTGCCAGGTTTTCGCTACAAAACCCACCAAATTACTACTCAAAACTAGCCAGAAAATAGCCCAATTGCTTTCGAGGGGGTCCCCCAGTAAAAACCACGTTTGGGGGTAAAATACACATTTGTTTGGCGGGGTTCTCCTTGTACAATTCACACTCCAGGGCCTAAATATCACGTTACTGGGCTCGCTTCAACCTGCTGACATAAAAAACAACCGGCGGCAATCGCGGATTTGGCAACACTGGTCCGCATAGTCACACGAGTGACTATGATTGTCACTCGTGTGAACGAGCACCGATTTGCCTCCGATTTCGGGGCATTTGTCGGTGAGTGAAAAATCGTGCAGTGTGAACTCGGCATTAGAGTGACCTGCTGTTAAACCTGTTAGCCCCTCCCATCAATTTATTAAACCTGTATTATTTCTTCTGTGCAACGTAAAATAATATATTCTGAGAAATTCTGACAACTGTGGGTTTGTGTATCTGTTTAGCATCTTGATTCGTCTTTAAGCTTCATTTGTTTCAGGAGCAATACGACTTTCATCCATTTTATATAACCTGATCTTACAGTGATGTGATGTCCAGACTTGCAGGACACTGGTCAGATAAAATTGTTTTGCAGACGAGTAGGCTTATATTTCTTTAGCACTATAAATATACACAAACACACACACCACAGTCCACTAACACTGATTCTCAGAACTTTCACAAACATAATATACTATAGATATCAACCATGCTGCTCACCACACTCTCCCAGGAATGAGATGGGGCATTTGCAGTGTGAATTTAGGCCTTGTCTAGTGGGTGTATTTATAAGCGGTGAAACCCGCCTAGTCCTGCGTGCCGTGGATGCCATGGGTGTTACCAAAGCAGCCACCAAAGGCCACATACATTCCCAAAGCCTCTGGCATTAAAGAAACAGGACAACCATCTTGTGTTTATTTCTACTGCTTAGATGCTAATTTAGTGTACATGTGGATTTTTTTCTGCTCTACAGTATATTTTAAGCCTTTAGACTGTGCTGTAATTTAAGGAACTATTTCTATAAAAGGTTTTCAAGGTTTAATATAAAAACCGAGATATGCTCTGTCATTAATTTTAACAAGATTATTTACAGAATAGCAAGAAAATGAACAGGAGGAAACCAAGCATGATAGAAAGAGCTACGGTTAGGCTTTGCTCAGTGAGGGATTGGGAGTTTACAAATTTTACAAATCAATATTCAGACAAAAATATGTGTATAGATACACATTTATAAAATATATTTAATCCTGTGATATTAAAATATTTAGAATACGGGGAATATTTTTGAATAAATATTAATATTTAATAAATATTTAAATTTAGAAGTTTAGTTTCCGAGGATATTGAAAAAAAATGGCAACATCCACTCAAACAAAAGTAGTGAAATTATTTACAATGAATTAATGTTTACGTAATTGTGTTAAAACAAATTTTCCTTTAATCTTTAGTTTATCTTTCAAATTTCATATTTTGAGACGTGATGGAAACTTGATGTATTGTAGGAATGACCCATATAAGATATTTTGAAGGTGGCTAAAGCATAAATGTGGTTTCAAACTAAATTCTAAAGGCTTCTTTTTCTTCTTTGTCATAATTTCTCTGTTGAAAAAGTGTAAAAGTACTCTTAGACGATACATTGTGACCAGGTTGCACACTGTGTCCTCTTTCTTGTACAGAAGGTTTTTCCATTAAGCTTTCTATCGCAAATAAAAGCTGCATTCATTTTGGTTATTTTTAGGGCCAATATCCATCCTGAAACATCATTCCTCTGTAATTCTGCACAGGACAACAGAGGTTTGGAAAACCTGAAAACACTCTTGAAATGGCAACAGGAAACAAGGAGAAAGGAAGCGAGCTCTGTGCCAGAGGCTCTTTATAGATCCAAGAGTCCCATCAGCAGTAGCACAGAATGGTCCATAAACCCAGCGATCTCCACTCAAGTTTCCATCTACTAAATTCTAGTCTGGTTAAATAAGAGGCGGAATCTTTTTCCAGCAAGTACATTTTTCGCTTGACATTTCCTCTTGTGAAATGGTTGTAGCAGAACATCACAACAGCATATGCTGAGCATGCAAGAGTTGTTCACTGGAGAAACTATCAGAAGCTAAATGTATTTTGTGCAGAAGTGCACTGTTAAAAGAATGTTTTTAAGATGAGACGTGAACAGAATCTGTGCCATGCCGTTGATTACCAAAGTCAATCATTTTGATTATTTCATCCGTTTATATAAAGGTTGCATTAATAATAATGTACTTACAATGGAAGTCAAGTCTATGAGGCAAGGCATTCAAAAGCAGAAGTTTTACAAACATTTTAAAACTTTAAAAATGTTATTAATTCTTCCATACAAAACTGAATATTATTGGAGGTCTAAAGTTTGTCTAAATCATCCTTTTAGAGTTGAAAAGCTGCAAAAATTGTTATAATTTATACTGGAGCAGGTTTCTACTCTTATGCCGAGTTCACACTGCACGATTTAAGCCCGATTTTTCACTCGCCGACAGGTTTTGCGAAATCGCTGACAAATGCCCGAAATCGGAGGCAAATCGGTGCTCGTTCACGTGAGAGACAATCATGCAGTGTGAATTATCAAAGACGCGATCTGAGGGAATCGCTGACGCCCGTGATATTTGGCATGTTAAATATCTGGAGCTGTCGGCGATTCACAATCACGCTGTGTGAAATGATTTCTGACTGAAAAACACATCGGCGATGACCTACAGCCAATGAGAGAACAAGATACAGGGCAGCGGGAAGTTCGGGGAGGAGTTATATGAAACGTAGTTTGCAGACCAATGTTGCCAAATCCGCGATTGCCTCCGGTTGTTTTTTATGTCAGCAGGTTGAAGCGACCCCAATAACGTGATATTTAGGCCCTGGAATGTGAATTGTACCAGGAGTAAAGGGAAATCTTTTGCCGTTTCACATGGCTGACATGGCCAGAAAATTTGTATTTTACCCCCGAATGCGAATTTTTACTGGTGGACCCCCTCGAAAGCAATTGGGCTATTTTCAGGCTATTTTTGAGTAGTAATTGGGCTGGTTTTGTAGCGAAAACCTGGCAACCCTGCACCAGACAGAGCTGTCGGCTGTTCTTCCTATTGTAAAGTCATGCAGTGTGTAACCCCCTGTCGTCGTTCCATCGTGCAGTGTGAACACAGCAACAACTGATGCTAACCCCAGATAGTCCTTCCTACGGTGGCAGAGAAGTGCAAAGCAAATCACAATTCTGAAAATAAAATTACAAATTACAAATGCAAATGCAAGTCCAAAAAACAAAATAGCAATTCAGAAAACACAACAACAATTCAGAAAACAAATGAACAAGTCAGAAAACACAACGACAAATCAGACAAACCGGAAGAGGTTGGTATAGTTTGAGACAGCGCCATTGGTTTGGGATTACTCACCGCTGACTGGACGAGACATCTGTCAATCAACGTATACAGGGATGAACCAGCCGAAGAACAGCAGAGTCGTGGTAGAAAGTTCGAAGACGGTATTAAAGTAGCTCAGTTTAAATGTATTGTATGAATTGCCCTTACTATTGAATAAAAAATATGGGGTGTTCTATTTTACATTGTTAACATGGGCTGTCCACGTCACTCATGGCGCAGATGGATAAGCACGTGTCGTTGCCTTTTTGAAGCTATCGACCCAGGTTCGATCCCGTCTTTTGCCGAACTTTTTTTTCCTCAGTTTTTCCTCAGGGCATTTCCTACTATACATTTAAACTGAGCCGGTTTGTCTGATTTGTCGTTGTCTTTTCTGACTTGCTATTTTGTTTTCATATTTGTCATTGTGTTTTCTGAATTGTTGTTGTGCTTTCTGAATTGTTATTTTGGTTTTTAGACTTGCATTTGCATTTGCGTTTGTAATTTGTTATTTTGTTTTCAGAATTGTGATTTGCTTTGCACTTCTCGACCACCGTATCCTTCAGTGTGAAACCAACAGCGATGCGATGTCTTTGAAAATCGTGCAATGTGAACTCGGCATTAGACTTCTATTGTAAGTTCTTTACACTAATTTAATTTTGTCAGGGTTTTTACAAACTGAAGGACGGATCAAAACTATTCAGTATCATCGTGCAGCATTGCTTTTATGTGCATAAGTGTGTAACATGAGACAGTCCAATAATAATAAACTACTGGTTAGGTTTCATAGTACACTATAATGGAAAAGTTCACAGGCTGTGACTCACTTTATGATTCACTTATTTAATTAATATTATAATGCACATTATCTATTTAATTTTTTTTCTTTTTTAAGTTTTGAATGTAGATGAAGTATAATGGAATGTTTTAGTACGATGTGTCACTTCATTAGCTTTTCCTTTGTTTGCAGATATCCCTTTAACTACTGTACTGAGATCAGTGGGACAGCTAGTTAGACACTGTGAGAATTGGCTTCAACATTCATGACCTTCAGGGAGGGCAGCTTACAACCACATGCTCCTTGGCACAGGAAATGGTTAGAGATAAATTAATTATGTATTTATTTATTTTACTGGCACTTGAAATAGCAGGAGATTTAGAAAAAGGTGTGGCAATACTGAAGCTGGTATTGTCACATTATGTAATGGCAGCTGAAATCAATGGAAAATGTTTTGCTGGAATCAGATTTTGTGTATAAAATGGAATTATATTACGAAACTGTTTCCCTGTTTAAAGCGGCTAAAGAGGCTTGAAAGCTGAACGTGATGGTCTGACCATCTCTCTCTCTCTCTCGCTCTCTCTCACTCTCTCACTTAGTGTGCTTGTTTGTGTTTTCGAAACAGAGAGCTAAGTGTGCATAACTGGTCTGCAAATCAGGAAATTATATATTATTAAGGGGTAATATATCCTAAAAATAGTTTGTTTAAACTCTGTTTGGTCTAAAGTCGCAAATTAAACACAGAGGTCATTGTATTTTCTTTAGACTGCTTTATATGTGAAATACTTTGCTCATACCTGCTAGTTAACAGTGCTAGGGTTAGGGATGTTGGGACAGAAATAGTTAGACGGGGTGATCATAAAATGTTATCATAAAATTATTAAATGCAATTTTACTGTAATGATTTAATATTTCAAACCCTTTATGCTTGACAGCTTTCTCTGTTTCTCTGTAAGGTTCCTGTTTCCTCGTGTCTGAGAGAACCAGAGGACAAGCTCTGCCCTGTCAAACTGAATCTGCTCCATCTCCTTCAGTCTGAGACAATAAGAACGTCTCCACCAAGATCCTGGATCACTGACAAACAAAGCATTGCACTGGTGTGACAGAAAAGTGATGACAGGTCGGCTATATCCCCTGCTGGTGCGTGTCTGCTCAAGTTTGATGCACATCATTCAACTTGTCTCTTTATTTATATTGTCTTTCAGATGCCTCTTTCTGTCCTCATGGGGCCCCCCCCCCCCCCCCCCCCCCCCTTGTATTCTTGATATTTTTAGTAGATGGCTGCTCATTTATTGGACAAAGCTGAACAGAGTTGTCATTTTTGGTGTCCTGCATCTAATTTCAAGACAGTGGATATGCACATAGACAGAGTTTCACCATGATCGATGTAGAATGATGGCATGATATCAATGTTTGCGGTAGGAGGATGAGTAGGCAGAACAATGTTGAGTGGACAGAGTTTAGACGGGACTGGTGCTGTCTGTTGAACGGTGACCACTCTAGCATAGAGAAAGCAAGAAAGAGATTGAGGATTGTTTCACTTTAATTCCTGTTATGTGGGTGGAATTCCTTCACTGAACTAGAAGTATAAACAGCCCATTTCTGATACTGTGCTCCTCAGCTTTTAATCAGCTTTATCACGCCTCTCTGTATGTCTGAGTAACGCGTGACGACAGAGTTCATTTGAGGTTTCGGAGAGCTCACACCACACTGATATATTCTACAGTGAGTTCATCTGGGCATGTCAGCCATGTGAAATGGCAAAAGATTTCCCTTTAGCTACACAGTTTACAAGTTAACATTTTTAAGCTTTATTGATGATTATTAATTTAATTTATTGATGAATTATTAATAGCAACTGCAATCTATTTTACTTTTGTAAAGTGTTTTTAGAACCAAATATTTTTAAAGAGTGTTTTTAGAACCTTTTTCAATAAAAGCCAAATGTAGGTGTGAATGTTGTATCCGCGGGGCTTTAATTGTATACAAAGATTTTAGGCTACGGGTCATGGTATTATTTTTTTCCCCCTACACAGACTTTGTCATATCACAAGTGAGGATCACAAGTTTTTGGAGTTATAACATTTTGAGAAAAGACTGATTATGATTTTTGTTATTAGGATAGCATTAGTATAATAAATAATTATGACCTGTACTTCTTATATATATATATATATATATACCAATAATCTATATTAATATATGTGTGTGTGTGTGTTTTCCCCCATTATATCCAGATTAAACTTCTAACAAAATAAAAAATAATAATAATAAATTAAAATGTTAATAATCAAATAAACTAACTTTAATATTTTAGTATTTATAAATATTATCTTATATATAATGGATAAATAATGGAGGTTTACAATGTATAATTTCAAAATGTACTTAAAATATACACTAAATTAAATTAAAATGAAATAAATATTTTATTACTATATTTTTTGCCATTTATTTCTTATTACATAGTTCACACACACACACCCCCCACACACACACACAACACACATTATCAATATATCATCTTATATATATATAATAGATATAATATAGTATACTATATTCTATCTATATATGAAGCCTGAAAGTTTATATATATATAAACTTTCAGGCTTCAACAACAACACAAAACCACAATATAATTATTAATAAAAGTAATCAATGCAACGTGTGATGTATTCCAGGCCTTGTTCACTCAACAAAAGAAAGTCATACAGGTTTGGAACGACATATGGGTGATGAGTGAATTGTCTTTTCTGGGTCAACTGTTCCTTTAAGAAATACATTAGGATCAATTTTATCTTTCTATTGACTTTAATGCTTTATTAAAGCAAGTGATTGGTACTGTACTTGGCATATAGTTACTGTGCTTATGAGTGCATTATTGGAGATGACAGGGTGTTTGATGTGGCTTGGATGTTCAGTCCAGGTGATAGAGTTTCATGGAGAGCACCAGCAGAAATGTGGAATGGACTGCAGGAGAGTTGGCAATACAGTATACAGTGTGCCATACAGGGGCAAACCACAACTGACCCCGGAGAGAACATTCCTCCTGAGCACTCGTCTCCATAGATGGAGTGAAGCCTGCAGCTGTTTCTAAGGGCGGGAACTCCTCTGTATTTTAGCAGGTCATTAAAATGCGGTCATGATTTCGCCCCTGCTGTCCCAGGCAGCTGTGGGGCAGAGGTTAAGGGAGGACTCTCTGAGGGAGCTCCATCGTGGGAGGCCCAGCCTGACTCGTGATGGCACGTGGAACATGAACGGAGACCAACAACTGAAGGCTCACCGCAGCAGTTAGTGTTTCACTCCAAGTGGCGAACAAGAAGAACCACACAGGGAGAGAAAGTAAAGAGAGGGAAAAAATAACAAAGAGGGATTTTAGCACAGTTCAGTCTGGACGACATTATCTCAGTATTTCATTTTCCAGATGTGACTCCAGGTTGGTTTATGCTGGTTAGTGCTTGTCTAGGATCAGCATTGCCATGCAGTTCACCATAATAAATTATTACTTGACCAACATGGTGTTTCTGATCAAACTGGTTGCATTTTGATGTGTAGTAAGTTGTTACTCTGACATCAGGTGTACAGCACAGCCTCAGGTTTGTGTTCATATACTGTAGCTCTGCATTCTCAGCTGTTGGGATTCTGTCTGTCTGCAATGAACTAAAGCCATGTGGGTAAAGATGGACCCCCGGATTATCTCACAACCTCACAGGATAAAACACCTAATGTACAATATACCATTCAATCCCTCTTTGTTTGACCAACTACAAAGCTTCTACATTCCAAGTAAAGGAATAAAGGAAGGACATTTTGGGCATCAAAAATTATTTTTATGTTGTTTTATTATTATTATTGTATTTATTATTATTATTATTATGATTTCATTATTTTTAGTATTTAATTCTATACCGTAGTGGTACACACACACACACCACACACACACACACAATACATAATAACAATTTCCATACAAATTAAACTATTTTATTAATATACAATAATTTTTTTCTTATTATGCTCATTAACTTTTACGTTTTTATTAACTTAATTAGTTTTTTTCGAATTAGACATAGAAAATTCTCACCATTTTGTTTTTCTCGAATTCACTTATAAAATTACTATATTCTATATTTTTATTGTTTAATATTCATTTACATCCAATTACTTATTACTTAGATTTAGTTTTTTATAATTAGTATTATTAATAGTTATTTTTAATTCTCACCAGGTTTTTTCTCCAATTCACTAAAGTAGTTATGTCTATGCATATGCATCTGTTGTGTGTATACTTGTAGTGAATGAAAATCTCAATAATTTTTCAACCTGGGGAGAATATATAACAGCACATATTATATATATTTTACACACAACACACACACACCACACACACACCCCACACACTATATATATATATAGATATATATCTTATATATATATAGATATATTATATTATAATACAGTCATTAGCAATCTACAAGATAAGTCACCTTTGAAACTGGCTGTCAAACAACAAATAGCCGCAATACTTTTTTTAATATATTTTTACTGGAAAAAAGACAAACAGATTTATTTATTTGTTTGTTCATTTATTTTTATTCTGTGTTTCCTAGACAGAAACAGATATCGACTGAGCATACGGTAAATCTCATCCGTTCAGACTGTTGCTGTTCAGAGAAATCTGGTTGGTTACAATTGCCTCCTGTGTCCCCAACTGCGATTCACTATCCTCATAAGCACTCATCCTTCACTATTCAATCACCTCAAAGAAAGCAGTATCAGGCTGGGATGGTGAGACAATCCACTGTTTTCAACCAACCCTCTCTCCCAAATTTCTGGCTGAAAGAGAAGCTCTGTTCTCTACCGGACAACATGGTGCAGATAGGAAAAGGACAGTCTTGTTAGCTGCTACTCGAGCAGAGACACATGGCATTTCAGACGCACAGACTGAGGGGGTGGATGGATGGATGAAAGGGTGAAGAGACTGGAAAAATGTCACCCTGCATATAGAGACAGACTCAAATGTTTTGTCCCCTTAATGGACCACAGATATGGACATTCCAGTCCTTGTGTTTTTTTGGATTTGATTTTGACCATAACTGAAGAATGTGAAAGGAGGGCTGGCCAAAATGGAGCGCGTTTCACACAGAACTGAATCTTTCCAGACAATTGATGACTGTTTTCTGGCTGAGAGAATCTTATTCTGCCTGGAATCTTATTCATATAGTTCACGGAAACTTTCTGGCCTGTGAAGATGGATATATGCTACAGAGCTCTATACATTTATAGGCTGCATTTTTCCATGTATTTCAGACAAACAAATATTTTCAGTTGAATTAACTGAAATAAAATTAACTGAAAACCGTGTCATGTAATGAGGTCCAAATGTCTGAGGCCACTAAATGCTGGTATTTTGAAATCGTATTTTCAGTACAAATTGTTTTTTTTATTTTTATTTACTTTTTATGCAAGGTCAACTTATTCAGTGTCACAAATTAGCTTAAATTTGATTAGCAATTCTCTATTTTACTTTTATTTTCTTCTTTTTACATGTAGCTCGTTTCTGCCACAGAAAAAAAGTAATTTGTTTCTTGCAATTCTGAGAATTATTTTCTTAGAACTGCAAAAAAACTAAGTTTGAATTTCACATTTCAATTCCGAGTTTCTCTTGCAATTCTGACTTTTTTTCCTAAAAATTCTGATTTTACATCTCACAATTCTGTTTCCACATAATAAAAAATAAAAAAGGTAACTTGTGGCTTTTCTCATAATTGCAAGTTTGTATCTTGCAATTCTGACTTTTTATGAAAAAAAGTCTGAACTGTAAGATAAATCGCAATTACCTTTTTTATGTTTGTCGATTGATTGACTGATTGATTGATTTCATGGTTTAAACAATCCATTCAGACTTTAAAACATTTAAAGGGGTCATATGATGTTGCTAAAAAAAACATTATTTTGTGTATTTGGTGTAATGAAATGTGTTTATGCGGTTTAAGGTTAAAAAAACACATTATTTTCCACATATTGTACATTATTGTTTCTCCTCTATGCCCCGCCTTTCTGAAACGCGTTGATTTTTACAAAGCTCATCGTTCTGAAAAGCGAGGTGTGCTGTGATTGGCCAGCTATCCAGTGATTGGCCGAATACCTCAAGCGTGTGACGGAAATGTTATGCCCCTTACCATATTGTGATGCTGTGTCCCGGCCGGAGTGACGAGACAAAAACATTAAAACCATTATAAACGAGGCATTTTTTGCATCCAGTGGGGACATAATTATGGATTATAATGACTTATACTGTCTTTTTACGCATTGCGTTGCATCGTGCAGCGTGGTAAACATAAAACCATGTCTGCATTTGTGATCGGAGAAATGACAAACAACAAGTGCTATTCTACACTGCTCAAAACTCGCGTTTGAATCATTAGTGGCAAATCCTTTAAATATGAAAAACGTACTTACAGTCTGTGAGTCAGAACAGCTGGCATTGTAATCTCCCAGGATCAGGAAACAGTCCTCCATAAAATGTGCAGCACACATCTGAATATTTGGGTTGAACTGTTCTGGAACAGTGTTGTAAATACAACTTAACCACTGATTTCTAGTTGTGTTCTCTTTTGGAAGGCCAAACAAAGTAGTTTCGTTTTCACAACGAAACACAGCATCACACGGCAGGCTAGAGTGAGCGGCAGCCGGCGGGCTTGAGAACGGTGCGGCCGGCGGGCTTGCGGCAACCACATGTGACGACCCCGGGCTGGACTCCGCTTCGTCCACGGTGAAAGCTGATCCGGCGATCCACAGCGCGAAGTTGATGCATTTCCTCAGCAACCAGCACAGATCTGCTCTAGGCATGACGAAGCAGATATCGTTCTCTATTGGAAGGCCAAACAAAGTAGTTTCGCTTTCACAAGGAAACCCAGCGTCACACAAATACACAGCGAGAATCAAGTACAATCTCTTTCTTTGCGTGAACATTTGGGTGGTGTTATGCACATCTTCCCACATAGTGATGTAGATATGTGGGGTGTGTTAGAACGAGCCGTTTTAGCTAGGCGTGGCTGACTCTTAACTTTTATAAAGAATATCTCTTTGGATTTGAGACTTTAGTCTTTGCAACTTTACAGATTTTCTTTATGCACCAAGAGCTTGTAACACTCCAAAGAGAAAGGAAAAATTTAATTCGCATCATATGACCCCTTTATGATGAACTTAAATAAAATGAACTGAAAACAGTATATTTTGCATTCATATTTTAGTACAAATTATAATATTTATATATTTTTAATTTGCTTAAATTTGATTGAAAATGTTTTTCTGTTTTACTTAATTCATTTTTTCCAGCTTTAAATAAAAGCCAAATCAATGTATACTATACATGGTCAGTCAATGACTTTTTAAATTGATGTGTACACAGTGTAGAATATTTCAAATGAATCCTTAAGCTTAGCAGAATCAAAAATCCACATTCCATGCCAAAGCCATAACTCTAGATCGAATTAACACGTTTGATTGACAGACGCACTGAGCTCTATATAGGGTGTGTCTAGGGGGGCTCATTTGAGACCATGCTCGTAAATTCATCTGAAATGTTAAACATGTGACCTTCTGAAACATATATATTAACTTATCCTGCTTCTGTTCACTGTCGGAAGAGCTTTGGTGGGCGTACATATATGTGTCTGCTTCTAGAAGATAGATAGACGATAGATTTGTCTGTTGAGGTAAAACTGAGTTTTCTTCTCGGACTCATTTGTACTCTAATTTGACAAGAACTGGCAGTCTGTGTTATTGGTTTAATCTGGGCAGCCGTCCAGGCCGGCGTGCGGATGGATGAGCAAGCTGTAGCACCAGACCATGATTCATTGTGCCTGCTGATGCTGAAGTCAGCCAGTGACCACAGTTTGGCAGCTCACCTCTACTGTATCAATATTGGCTATATTAGAGTATTTTGCTCACTTACGTGGGTTTGGTGAAATCATATGCCAATATTTCCCGCACAGAACTGAGAATCTGTCTTCATATACTGTACTTTAGGCCAGTGGATCCCAACTGGTTTCGCTTCATGACTCAAATCACCAAAATCTCTTGTACTACTATTTTCAATTACACTACTATTATCAAGCTAAGTATAACAGTACGTACTGTTATAAATAACCAAGTATAAATAACAACAAGCAGCATCAGTGCCAGTAATGATGGATGCTATTTATGCAAAGTGTAAATAAATATGCTATTTGTACATAAATAGACAAATATCTGAACAAAGGTGGGCGGGGTTAGTAAAAATAACCTTTAAATATTTGCACTCACTGCTATTTTAATTTAATTATTTTTTTTTTATCTTATACGCTCACAAAGGTTGGATTTATTTGTTAAAAATATAGTAAAATCCGTAATATTGGGAAATATTATTACAATTTAAAATAACTGTTTTCTATATTAACATATTTTATAAATGTAATTTATTCCTGTCATGGCAAAGCTGTATTTTCAGCAGCCATTATTCCAGTCATCAGTGTCAAATAAAGAAATGTTTCTTACTTATTCTCAATGTAGGGGAAAACAGTTGTGCTTTTGTTATTATTCTTTGATATTTAGAAAGTTCAAAAGAACAGCATTGTTTATTTAAAATTATATATATATTTATATATATATATAAATATATATATAAATTCTATCTATATATAATATATATTTATATATACATTATATATATACGTTTATATAAACTTACTGACCCCAAACCTTTGACCTAAGTTCTAAAAATCTATTATGCTTTTCTTTTTTCTTCATTATGCTTTTCTATGATTATATTTTTAGTTTAACTGTAATGGATTTACAAATTTAGTATGTTTCCATGTACAAAGTCTTTGCGCAGCAGTTGAGCATTTGCAACTGATCAGAGACATCTGTTGTTTTGTTTTTGCAGACACCAGTCAGTCAGAGACCTAAAACTAGGTCTATAGGCCTATCACTATCAGTGCCGGTTTTCAACGACTTTAAGTTGTATGGTTCCCAGATGTTTTTTTACTTTCTAATGATTCATACACAGACATTTTGGTGCTTTCCATGAGTTATGATAAAGGTCAAAGCTCAGACCCAAAAAATGTGGCCAGAATTACTCACATTTACACATCAAATAGTTTTCTCATGTTCTCAGAGCATGTCCATTTGGGAGAACGGTTCACACCCCTTCCACGGTCACATCAACTCACCAGTCTAGCAATAGAGAGAAAACGCCCACCGCACTCTGCTGCTGAGTCAGTACACATGACCTGCTGATGGGCCGCTCACAGCTACATACTTCCATGAGTAACTAACATCCTACATAATCAAATCCCACCTAATGCTGATTTCCAGGAACTAAGTAATAAATCCTTCCTGAAAGTGAGGAAAGGGGGTGATTATTATTATTATGTATTTTATTTTTTTTGTTAAATGCAGTCTCCAGTGGCACATGATCCTTCAGAAATCATTTTAATGTGATGATTTTGTGCTCAAGAAATAATATTATTATCAGCTGAAAACACTTAAGAATGATGATTTGTTGATAGTGATAGTTATCATAAAGGATTGTTTAATGAATAGAAGAGCAGCATGTGTTTAATAAAACATGATTTACATATAATGAACCCCACCTAATGATAATTTCAAGGAACTGAGTAGAAGTGAAGAAAGGTGTGGATTGTTTTTTTTTTTTTTGGTGCATTGTACGATGTATTTATATATTTTTATTGCTGACTTGGATTCTCCGATTCAATATCTGCTGTCAAATTGCACTAAGCAATGCCTTTTCTTGCAGTGTGATTCATTATGATTATGTCAGTAAAAACAACAACAGTTGTCATATGTAACAGTACCAGTTTGGTTTGAGAGACATCTGATTACACCTCATATTAGTATTTTTGGACTTAATGTGTGTAATATAGTACAGTATGACTGTATAAATCACTCCAAGATCTCAGTTTAACAGCTCCTTGTCCTCTCTCTCTCTCTGTGTTTATGTGTGTATTTGTATAAAATTTGACCGGATGACTCACTCCTTCCATAGCTGGCTGAACTCCAGAGATTAAAACACGGAGATGCCATTCCCGTCTGCCACAAAACACTGTAGTGACACTTACTGACCAGAGAGGGAGAGTTCCTAAAAAGATGCAGAGGGCATTAATTTCCTGACTATTAAAAATTGCTTTGATGCAATGCACTGGCAAAACAAGAATACTGTTCCTCATTTTAATGCTCTTTAAGGCGGCTGATGGAAACAGTACCACGGGATCATGGACACACCCTATAATGCAACTCCAAAATCTAATCCATTCAGCATTTTATCCACTGCAGTGTGCTAAATCTGTTTTTAGGAGGAACACCCATGCATGACACTTTATGGAGGGATTTAGGCACACATTTAAAGGGTGTTAAAGGCATTAAACTACATTGCATGACTTCAAACTTTTTTTTTTCTTAGCTGGAGGAGCAGGTTTCTGGGTATACAAAGTTCTGACATGTACAATCCTGTACAAATGATAGTAAACATGTTCATGGTTGTTGGTATGACTGGTGCATATCTATACTTTAAGACCCCATTAGATCAATTGTGTGGCTTTTTAGATCATGTGGTTTCGTTTAGAGGTCATATATATGTTAGTGTATTCCTTAAAGTTGAAGCTCATTTTAGGCAGATACACTCTTAAGAAAAATGGTTCTAAACAGCACCAGATTAGCAGTCCCCTTTTTGGCACTAAATATAACCCTTTTTATAAGATTCTATAAAGAACCATGCTTTTGAAGTTCTGTATATGATCTTAAAGTAGGAAAAACCTTTTAATAGTTTATTTTCATTAGTATTATCTTATTTGATATTTGAAGTATTTGTAATCGACAAATTATATTAATTGTTTTAAAAATGCAATTAATATACAAACCCGATTCCAAAAAAGTTGGGACACTGTACAAATTGTGAATAAAAACAGAATGCAATGATGTGGAAGTTTCAAATTTCAATATTTTTATTCAGAATACAACATAGATGAAATATAAAATGTTTAAACTGAGAAAATTTATAATTTTAAGGGAAAGTTGATTTTAAATTTCATGGCATCAACATCTCAAAAAAGTTGGGACAAGGCCATGTTTACCACTGTGTGGAATCCCCTCTTCTTTTTATAACAGTCTGCAAACCTCTGGGAGAGGCGACCGTAGCGAGGGAGGAAAGGTGCATTGTTGATCACAAGTTTAGGAATAGTAATGTTGTCCCATTCTTGTCTAATACCGGCTTCTAGTTGCTCAACTGTCTCCCCCCCCTGGTTTATTCTTTGATAATTTTAAAGCTACGGATATCTGTCCCCCTTCTTTATGGATAAGCCGCCAAATGTTTTCTATGGGTGAAAGATTTGGACTGCAGGCTGGCCATTTCAGTATCCGGATCCTTCTACGCAGCCATGATGGTTGTAATTGATGCAGTATATATAGACGTATGTGGTTTGGCATTGTCATGTTGGAAAATGCAAGGGCTTCCCTGAAAGAGACGACGTCTGGAAGCATATGTTGTTCTAGAACTTGGATACACCTTTCAGCATTGATGGTGCCTTTCCAGATGTGTAAGCTGCACATGCCACAGAATAAATCACACGCACTCATGCAACCTCATACCATCAGAGATGCAGGCTTCTGGATTGAGCGCTGATAACAACTTGGGTTGTTTTTGTCCTCTTTAGTCCGGATGACATGGCCTCCCAGTTTTCCAAAAAGAACTTCAAATTTTGATTTTTCAAAGTTTTCCACTTTGCCACAGTCCATTTAAATGAGCCTTGGCCCAGAGAAAAAACCTGCGCTTCTGGATCATGTTTAGAAATCGCTTCTTTTTTTACCTATAGAGTTTTAACCGGCAAGGGCGAATGGCACGGTGGATTGTGTTCAACCGACAATGTTTTCTGGAAGTATTCATGAGCCCATGTTGTGATTTCCATTACAGTAGCATTCCTGTATGTGACGCAGTGCAGTCTAAGGGCCCGAAGATCACGGGCATCCAGTATGTTTTTCTGGCCTTGACCCTTACGCACAGAGATTTTTCCAGATTCTCTGAATCTTTGGATGATTTTATGCACTGTAGATGATGATAACTTCTAATTCTTTGCAATTTTTCTCTGAGAAACTACTTTCTGATATTGCTCCATTATTTTTCGCCACAGCATTGGGGGAAATGGTGATCCTCTGCCCATCTTGACTTATGAGAGACACTGCCACTCTGAGAGGCAATTTTTATACCCAATCATGTTGCCAATAGACCTAATAAGTTGCAAATTGGTCCTAAAGCTATTCCTTATATGTACATTTAACTTTTCAGTCCTCTTATTGCTACCTGTCCCAACTTATTTTGGAATGTGTAGCTCTCATGAAATCCAAAAGGAGCCAAATATTTGGCATGACATTTCAAAATGTGCTCACTTTTCAGGACATGATGATTCGTTTCTCTATTCTATGTGAATAATTAATATAAGGTATGGATTTGCAAATATTCCATTTTTTTTAACTCATTTGTACAGTGTCCAACTTTTTTGGGATGGGTTTGTTATATGTAACACACACAATCATTATATATATATATATAGTATATCAATGGGTACGAAAGGATTTCAGAGATTTCATAAATTTTTCACTCTTTGTTAAATTGCAGCCATTTGCTAAAATAATTTGCTACTAAAATCATTTTAAGTTATTTTTTTTTCCTCATTAATGTACAAACAGCACACCATATTGACAGAAAAACACAGGATTGTTGACATTTTCGCAGATTTATTAAAAAAAGAAAAACTAAAATATCACATAGTCCTAAGTATTCAGACCCTTTGCTCAGTATTTAGTAGAAGCACCCTTTGATCTAATACAGCCATTAGTCTTTTTGGGAAAGATGCAACAATTTTTCACACATGGATTTGGGGATCCTCTGCCATTCCTCCTTGAAGATCCTCTCCAGTTCTGTCAGGTTGGATGGTAAACGTTGGTGGACAGCCATTTTTAGGTCTATCCAGAGATGCTCAACTGGGTTTAAGTCAAGGCTCTGGCTGGGCCATTCAAGAACAGTCACAAGATCGGTATAAGTTGTGAAGCCTCTCCTTCGTTATTTTAGCTGTGTGCTTTGGTCATTGTCTTGTTGGAAGGTAAAACCTTCGGCCCAGTCTGAGGTCCTGAGCACTCTGGAAGAAGTGTTTTCGTACAGAGGGATATCCATGTACTTGGCCGCATTCATCTTTCCCGATTGCAACCATCGTCCTGTCCCTGCAGCTGAAAAACACCCCCACAGCATGATGCTGCCCCCACCATGCTCCACTGTTGGGACTGTAGTGGACAGGTGATGAGCAGTGCCTGTTTTTCTCCCCACATACCGCTTAGAATTAAGGCCCAAAAGTTCTATCTTGGTCTCATCAGAACAGAGAATCTTATTTCTCACCATCTTTGAGTCCTTCAGGTGTTTTTTAGCAAACTCCATGCGGGCTTTCAGGTGTCTTGCACTGAGGAGAGGATGGAGAGGCTCCGCGGAGGCACTTGCTACAAGCCAAGATGGTGGAAGGGCTGCAGTGAGGTAAGTGATCTTTCTACAACTTTCTCCCATCTCCCGTCTACATCTCTGGAGCTCAGCCACAGTGATCTTTGTCTTCTTCTCCCCCGGTAGCTCAGTTTGGCCGGACGGCCAGCTCTTGGAAGGGTTCTGGTAGTCCCAAACGTCTTCCATTTAAGGATAATGGAGGCCACTGTGCTCTTAGGAAACTTAAGTGCAGCAGAAATTTTTTTTTTGTAACCTTGGCCAGATCTGTGCATTGCCACAATTCTGTCTCTGAGCTCTACAGGCAGTTCCTTTGACCTCATGATTATAATTTGCTCTGACATGCACTGTGAGCTGTAAGCTTATATAGACAGGTGTGTGGCTTTCCTAATCAAGTCCCATCAGCATAATCAAACACAGCTGGACTCAAATAAATGTGTAGAACCATCTCAAGGATGATCAAAAGAAATGGACAACACCTGAGTTAAATATATGAGTGTCACAGAAAAGGGTCTGAATACTTAGGACCATTTCAGTTTTTCTTTTTTAATAAATCTGCAAAAATGTCAACAATTCTGTGTTTTTCTGTCAATATGGGGTGCTGTGTGTACATTAATGAGGAAAAAAAATTAACTTAAATGATTTTAGCAAATGGCTGCAATATAACAAAGAGTGAAAAATTTAAGGGGGTCTGAATACTTTACGTACCCACTGTATATAAATATATATATTGTTTTTACCCCTCTGCCTGGTCTTATAATATCTTGTAGCCTCTTATAAGAGTTTTGCATGGGGAAAAAAGGCACAATGTCAATTAGGTGAGAATGACAATGTCTATTTCCTAAAATATACATTTAAAAAAATGTCATACAAAAACAGAAGTCAAAGTAGCTTGTTCTACAAGGAAAAATAGCAGCTGTAACGCATTTGTACATCATTTACATGTTGTCTATTTTATAACACTATTGTTAAGTTTTTTGCATTGTGAATCATCATGTTTTGATTATAGCTATGCAAGTTTCTCAACATAATGTCCATTCCAGTTGGTAAAACTACCATTTACCATGCTAGTTTAATCTCAAAATGAGTGTTTAGTGACCAAGTGATCCCTCAGGGCTACAATGCTCTTCACACCTACGTCAGAGACAAACCGCCGGACAATGAGCTGTGACATTTTGGGAGCATGACAAGGTTATTGGCAGGCCTGTGTGCAGACTGGATGTATTGTAAGTTAGATCCTGGCCAGGCTCCACGGCTGCTGCCCACTCCTCTGCTGGGCCGTGTGGCTCTGGAGGAATGTGATGACTGGGACGGCGAACAGAGCCCTGCATTCATGCTCAGCAGGCAGGAACTCTGGCTCTGAGACTGCAGCCTGAGCGTGCTGTCAAACATGTGTGGTGGTTTCTGTCTGTCTATGCTTGATATCCATCTCTCAGTCCAACTTCTTTCTCAGTCTGTCTAATCTTGTCTATCTGTAGCTCCTTTCTCAATCTGTTGTCAAACTCTCTCACCCTGTTTCTGTTTACATTTTTCTCTGTTGGTAAGTTAAAGATCTTAAAAGTGCATCTGAACTGAAATTGTTCACTTCATTCATGTGTTCATAAATATATATTCAGTGTATATTTATCTTTAAATATATGTAAGATTAACATATTCATTTAAAGATATTTATGTATTTTTTTTAAATATTTTAAGTTTCATGTTATTTTATTTCATTATGATAGTTATAGTTTTGAACTGTACAGCACTTTGGTACATGGTACAACTCTGTGGTTTTGTAAAGGTTTTTACACAAGAGGCCACAATAGACATTTACATTTTCTCCATGAAAAAAAAAAAAAAAATACAATAAACAATATATATATATATATATATTGGCTTAATGACAACATTTTTATTTTATTATGTAATTTTATTCATTTATTTTTTTTAAGATTTTGCGTACAATAAAAATGGGCTGTTGTTTTCCCAAAAATAAGTAAATAAATACATGCATACATACATACATATCAATGTGGCTTAAGTAATAAGAAGTTATTTAGCATTTTTCTTCATGGAACAAAACATATTATATCAGCATGGAAGAAGACATTTTTAAGGCACTTTTGTCATTTTTGGAGCTCGACTGGTCCAGTTCTTTGATTTTAATGTTATTTAGCATGGAACAAATATATATTTTGCACAACGTTTTTCACTTTTTATTTTATTTTTTAAGCTTTGCAAGCAATAAGTTATTTTCTGAACATGGCAAAATTAAAATAAATAAATGAAACCATTAAAATCAATCAATAATTTTGAGGCAGTTTTTGTCATTTTTGGAGCTCGACAAATGCTGTCTAAAGTATTTTCGGGTTTGACGAGGATGAGTACTGTACATGAAGACAGAATTTTTGTTGAACTATCCCTTTAACTGTGGCACCAAACAATTCACTGTAGGCACCAAAAGTGGTTAATAAAACGTTGGCAACATCAATATGAAAAAAGGCGATGCAATTTTATGTTAATAATAAACTATTTTTCTGCCAAGTAATATATGTAGCTCATTGGTCTATATGTATGCTCAGTTTCCAAGCAATGTTGCAACAAATATGAAATAGAGTGCATGGTTCTCTAAAAGGCAATAAAAGGAAAATAATTTATTGAGGTTGTTAAAATAATTATCAAATCATATAGTTTTTGGTAATTGATAAAAATGATTTTGTTAATTGGTCACAGATTGCTATGGCCCACCTTCATATAAATGCAAATCTTCTAGCCTATAATATCAACATCAATAAAGCACTGAAGAAGGATTTGGATTGTGCCAAGTAGCAGGGATCTCAGTTCAGATATGGTGTATTTTGATCTTCTACTATTGGCCGTGACAAATGCTATATCATCTCATAACAATTTTGATATGCATTATTTACCCTTTGTCCAGATGTCTTCTTCCGTGGTCCAGCTGTATGTCTAGAGTCTAGACCATTTATTAAGACTGGCACTTTTCAAAAGCACAAATGCACCATGTAAAGGTTTATCTTCCATCCATTTCCCCTGTGGTTTAGCCTAATCTGATCATTGGCGCCTGTGCTGTTTCACTATGTAATCCAATACTGTACCATTCTTGGTACCTCCAAAGATTTTCCAACAGACCTACAGTGAAGAATGCAAAACTGCTCCAAACATTAACACTGCTTAGTCTAGGAACCAAATTAGGAGCGCTAATGCTCATTTGCAACAAACACACATTGCTTGCCAGCGATAACCTTTCTGCTGAAAACAGAAACTACGAAAATTGAGCAAAGGAAATAGCAAATACACGTTCTTATACACAAACCTTAATTAGGATCATGCACCCTCCTCAAAGTAGGAAGAAGCTTTGGCTTCTATATGCCATTAAAGAGACCACCCATTGGGAATATTTATAGGAGGAGATTCACTGAGGCTTAGAATGTGGCAGTTAAGTATATGAATAGCACATGATTCAACACCTGAACTGAGACATTCCAAACGTCACTTAGAATGCTTCTCACATCACATGCATTCCATCTGAGACATTCAAGGATTTGCAAACACTGATCTTATCTAGACTAAAGCAAACACGCCCAAAATATAAAGCAAATGCACTGACTTGTTGAATTTGTACACTTCAATTGACATGCACCGTATGATTATATTCATGATTCTGTTCTAACACTGATTCTATTTATCCCACAATTTAATATACAATTTCACCTTTATAGTGCCTCCAAAAATAATTTAAGACACTTGAACATGTCATTGTTTTATCAGAGGTTTTTAAACATTTTGTTGCCAAATATACCCAAATATGACAATCCACTTGCAAGGGGTCCCGGAAAAAATAAAGGCATCTCTGCATTTTCCTTAAAATACCATTTATACCATGGGAATATATATATACAGTGGGTACGGAATGTATTCAGACCCCCTTAAATTTTTCACTCTTTGTTATATTGCAGCCATTTGCTTAAATCATTTAAGTTATTTTTTTTCCTGATTAATGTACACACAGCACCCCATATTGACAGAAAAACACAGAATTGTTGACATTTTTGCAGATTTATTAAAAAAGAAAAACTGAAATATCACAAGGTCCTAAGTATTCAGACCCTTTGCTCAGTATTTAGTAGAAGCACCCTTTTTATCTAATACAGCCATGAGGCTTTTTGGGAAATATGCAACAAGTTTTTCACACCTGGATTTGGGGATCCTCTGCCATTCCTCCTTGCAGATCCTCTCCAGTTCTGTCAGGTTGGATGGTAAACGTTGGTGGACAGCCATTTTTAGGTCTCTCAGAGATGCTCAATTGGGTTTAAGTCAGGGCTCTGGCTGGGCCATTCAAGAACAGTCACAGAGTTTTTGTGAAGCCACTCCTTCGTTATTTTAGCTGTGTGCTTAGGGTCATTGTCTTGTTGGAAGGTAAACCTTCGGCCCAGTCTGAGGTCCTGAGCACTCTGGAGAAGGTTTTCATCCAGGATATCCCTGTACATGGCCGCATTCATCTTTCCATCGATTGCAACCAGACGTCCTGTCCCTGCAGCTGAAAAACAACCCACAGCATGATGCTGCCACCACCAAACTTCACTGTTGGGACTGTATTGGACAGTTGATGAGCAGTGCCTGGTTTTCTCCCCCCCCCCTCCACACCATACCGCCTTAATTAAGTAAGGGGCCAAAAGTTTCTATCTGTTCTCCATCATACCGAGAAAATCTTATTTCTCACCATATCTAGGAGTCCTCAGTGTTTTTTTAGCAAACTCCATGGACGTGCTTTCATGTGTCTTGCACTGAGGATAGGCTTCCGTCGGGCCACTCTGCCATAAAGTTCCGACTGGTGGAGGGCTGCAGTGATGTTGACTTTCTACAACTTTTTCCCATCTCCCGACTGCATCTCTGGAGGTCAGCCACAGTGATTTTTGGGTTCTTCTTTTCCTCTCTCACCAATGCTCTTCTCCCCCTATAGCTCAGTTTGGTCGGACGGCCAGCTCTAGTAAGGGTTCTTGTCGTCCCAAACGTCTTCCATTTAATGAATGGAGGCCACTGTGCTCTTGGGATCCTTAAGTGCAGCAGAAATTTTTTTTATCCTTGGCCAGATCTGTGCCTTGCCACCATTCTGTCTCTGAGCTCTTCAGGCAGTTCCTTTGATTCTCATGATTCTCATTTGCTCTGACATGCACTGTGATCTGTAAGGTCTTATATAGACCGGTGTGTGGCTTTCCTAATCAAGTCCAAACAGTATAATCAAACACAGCTGGACTCAACTGAAGGTGTAGAACCATCTCAAGGATGATCAGAAGATATGGACAGCACCTGAGTTAAATATATAGTGTCACAGCAAAGGGTCTGAATACTTAGGACCATGTGAAATTTCAGTTTTTCTTTTTTAATAAATCTGCAAAAATTCAACAATTCTGTGTTTTTCTGTCATTATGGTGTGCTGTGTGTACATTAATGAGGAAAAAAAAATGGTAACTTAAATGATTTTACAAAT
Organism: Sinocyclocheilus anophthalmus; assembly: GCA_018155175.1. Classification (NCBI taxonomy): domain Eukaryota; kingdom Metazoa; phylum Chordata; class Actinopteri; order Cypriniformes; family Cyprinidae; genus Sinocyclocheilus; species Sinocyclocheilus anophthalmus. The sequence goes on along the minus strand of JADLZN010011910.1, from coordinate 298,478 downwards.
GGCTGCATATCACACAGAGTAAAATTTAAGGGTTTCTGAATACTTTCCGTACCCACTGTATATCAGTATATATATTTTAATAAAAGTTATTTGGAAATTTTACAGTAACCCTTTAGTTTTTAAGGACTATTATAACTAGTTTGCTCAATATAGCAATATAGCGCAATATAGGTTGCTTAATATTAACTAGTTGCTTGCTACGTCCTCTGGACAGAAGTGCTTTTATTGTTCATCCTGATTGTTCAATGTGCAGAGATGTTCTGTGTATGGTGCCATTTCCTGTGTCTCTCTCTCTCTCTCTCTCTCTTCCCTTTTTCCCTGCGCAGTGTTGATTGGACGCAGCTGCAGCTGATTATGTGGATGAGTGAGAGTGGTTAAAAGCTGAGAAGGAAGAGAGAAATGGTAGAGCACTAAGCAGCGCGTTGAGTCCCGCCGTGTTGGTCGTTGCCGTTACTGCCCTCCGCCTCCTGCCCCAGTCATCAACGCATTCGTGGTATTGTGGTGGTTGACGGGTTGTCGTCATTCTAAATGAGAGTTTTGCTGTTTAATAGACAGCACATCTTGAACCACATACTGGTTAACAGCACCAGACTTCACGAGATCGTCCGAACAAACTGGTAGGACAAAATCCCACGACATCTCTGCAGGCCGTACAAAAAAGGCGAATTTATTCCGGCCAAATCCTGACCAGAAAAACTAATCCGTAGAAAGCGGACTGAATGGTTTGAGCCGCGGCTTTTAATCACTCTCGCTCATCCACATAATCAGCTGCAGCTGCGTCCAATCAACACTGCGCAGGGAAAAAGGGAAGAGAGAGAGAGAGAGAGAGAGACACAGGAAATGGCACCATACACAGAACATCTCTGCACATTGAACAATCAGGATGAACAATAAAAGCACTTCTGTCCAGAGGACGTAACAGCTCAATAGCATGCATATTACTAGCATATTGGCTATGTATTAGTACTTATAAAGCACATATTAATGGCTTATTCTGAATTGTACCCCATATCTAAACTTAACAACTACCTTACTAACTATTATCAAGCAGCAAATAATGAGTTTATCATGGCAAAATTTGTCCAAGAATTGGACCTTATTTGCATGATATGTCTAGGTGTTATAGTCCTATCATGCAAAACTAAGGTCCAATTCTTGGACAAATTCTCACACACACACACACACAGTGGGGTCACTGTAGAAGACATGCTGTTAAAGACGAATGATATTCCAGATGCCTATGTCTCAGTAGGGGGCTGCTATAGGCCAATCAGATTTAATGCCTCAGTTACTCTCCTGTTCAGGTGTGATAGCAGCCCATGGCAACAGTGAGGTAACTATGGTTGCCATGTGGCCAACGAAATCACTAACTCAGAGATGTTATTCTGAAAGATTCACACATGTTTGGTACTAGCTCAGTCTACCTAACTCAATCTCTTGAGCATTAGTCAAGAAACTGCACGACTGATGTCATGTAAGTTTGAATAAATATACAGCTAGAGAGGAAAGGGAGGCCACTAGTTTAACAAAGTAGGATGTTCAATCTTCCGTGACTGACACTTGATGGAGTCAGAGAGGAAAGGTAAACACAGACCCTCCCCAAATTATTAGAGACCTGACCGAGTCCTTTCCTGATGCAATGTCCCTGAACTTCAATGGTGTTTAGATAGTAAATAGCATCACTTCCTCTATGTCAGCATTTCTAGACTTCATGTGTTGTGTGTGTTCTGTGTAGAGGTTCATGGAAGAGGTGAATTATGGCTCAGTTACGAAGAGGAATGTAGATGGAATGGTCCATCCTTATCTCACCTCAGATAACCAGCCATCAAAGCCTCTTCAGCATGGAAACCTGAAGCCTGCAGTGCCGTCATTTGAGTGATCAAGCATCAGGTTCTTTCTCTCTTTAAATCCATCTGATCCTTTGGAATACCAGCCAGTTTCAGATCTCATAGTGGTAACATGAAAGCCATCACAACCCTCCAAGAGCATTGACTCATAATAAAAGCACAGCAGTTTATCCATTAATTTCCATTTTGCATGTGTCAGTTTAAATCTGACACTCCTGTCAATTATCAATGCAAATTGTTTTTTGATGACCCAACAGAATGAGAAGCAGCTCATAGCAATCATAACAGTCAAAATCGTAAATCTTCCCCTCCACTACATTATAAAAGACATTTGTTGTTAAGGACATGTTTCACAGCATTTTCAATACAATTTTTAAAAAAAAATTATCTTTAAGGGGCCGTTCACACAGAATTTATTTTTGCATTCCACTGCTCTGCTTTTCCATTGATTTTCCACATGCATTAGACAGACATGTTTGACCATTATACTTGCATCTTTTGCAGCATTTTGCACGACACAGCTTTTAAAAAAAGTTCAAATGCATTTTTTTAAATATACGGCTACTTGGATACAAGTGAAATAGGGAAATATGCAAGGTCTCAAGGCATATTTTTTAATAGTTCAAATAACAATAGTTTAATTTAAGTGCCACATTTTAAAATGCTGTGTCATGCATGAGTCACTGCAAAAGATGAGTTGTTCAAACACATAGAAAAACAAAAGAAAAGCAGTGCAAACACTGGGCAGTGGAATGGGAAAAAAATTGCAGATACGTTTTTTAAAAGTTGAACTTATTTTAACTTGAGCGCTATTGTTTTTAGAACACTATGTTATGTGCGAGACACATTATTACCATCAAACCACTTTTTTTGTTGTTGTTTGTCTACTTTGTGTTTACATAGAAAAGCAAAGGGAAAACAGTTCATTGGACTCCAAAACACAAGACAAAGAGCAGGGAAATAGAAAACTAATGCAGATGAGTTTGTAACCCGCTGCACCAAATACTTCAGACACGATGGGTTCGGAATATGACCAGTGTTCAGAAGTTCAGGTTCGCCTACAGAGAATGAGGAGCTCAACAACAACAATGAATCACTCAGACACGGTAAGATGTTCAACTCAGTGTTATTTGTCATAAGCAACTGTTTGACTTAGCAATTGAAATGCATCAATTAGAGGAATGAGGGAAAAAAATAAAAATAAAATACAATGGGTTACTTTCTCAACCAAAGAAAAGAAAACCTATTTCAGTGCAAGTTGTTTTGACACCAACTTCTCTTTTTTTTCCTTTTACAGATTTCAAAGACTTCAAATGAAAACTCAGAAAACTCAGAAAACTCAATTGAGAACTACCATCACACTTCAACCACAACTTCACATCAGTTAATGAAATTAACCTTTTGTGTGCTCTTTTTTTTTTAGGAATCACTAACTTATTTCTTTGTTTACTCTTGAGAAAAATAAAAACAAAATGAGGACTGTATCCTTTGTTCAGATAAAGAAAAAAAAAAGAAAAAATTGAAAACAATTTAAACCGGCATCACTAGCTCAGTGTGTTCACCTTTTTGAGTGAAAGCTTGATTCCAGAACATTTTTAAACTTAACCCTTATTTGATACACTTTCTGAATTTCAAGAAATAAATTTCCCTTTCTTGTCTCAAATTGGTAAAATGGAGAAAAAAAAAAAAATTAAAAGAAACACACTTGATCAAATTAGAGGGAAAAACACAATTAGGAAGAAAACACAAATAAAACTGAATAAATTCACATATGAGTTCAAAGCTCAATTTTCAAGAGTCTTGTGATTCAGTACTTGAGGTTAATTCACAAACTTGTGAATGTGGCTGAATTTAGTTAACGACAATGAAATTGTTCACTCAGTCTCTCTCATTAGATCCTTCCAAAAGAGAACCGTGAAATGCGCTGTTTGTGCTACTAATTTACTAATTTACTAATTTACTTTCCTACCGTCCAGTTCGGCAACAGCAATGTCAATGTCACTCAGTAGCACTTGTTGAAAACTCCTTGAGGCTCACCAGTCCTCACTCCCTCCGTGAACACGAGAGTTTGGACAAAATCCGGGAATCCAGAGACTCCATTCCGTGACGCATCAATCTCCATACAGCGTCAGCTCCGACACACTCGACAGGGCAACAATGAAACAGAATCAGAAATAAAAAACAACAACAAAAAAAACCTGACCTTAAATAGCAAGGTCATAAAACCGTCATTAATATCATTTTCAGAACAGGCGCATATCACTATGTTTTACAAAGTAACAAAATGACGATCTCTTTTTTCAAATGAACACACACGCATAAAAGTATCACATGTGATCTTGCAACATACATTCATGATTCATAAATGAACTCAATTACAGCATCTTTTTTTCACATTCCCCTTATGTGAACCTTTTACAAAGATTAACACATGAAATAACATTGTTAACTCACCAAGACCACGGATGAGATTGACCGTTTTAATCCCTTGTAGCTCCAACGATCTCAGTTTCCACTCGGTCTTTCACTCATAAACTTCATGAAATTAATTTCCAATCGAAAACGTCTTTTGCTTCTGTACGAAACACTTTTAATTATTGAATAACACACCATATGTGTTAAACGAGGCCTCTTCTCTGCAATCTCATAATACCAAAACTACTTAACAGTCTCTTTTTACATCAACTTTACTTCTAGTCTCGATACAGTGTCTCTGGCCAAATATCACTTGGTTTTTAATCAAATATTTCTACTTAATTAATCAAATTCTTACATTTTGATCGGAGAGACCTGAAATGCCTCCGTTCACTTCTGTTCCGCCGAAGCGAGAGAGAGAGAGCACGCACTAACCGCGTGCAAAAAGTGCTATCCAACATTCTCACTCGTGATTGGTCAATTCTTCAATATACAATATACTCCTATTTGCCGTTTCAAAGCTCATGAAAATAACTACTCCCAGCTCAGTTGAGTGTTGGTAACCTGGGTTACAAGTTACTTAACTTATTTTAACTTGAGCGCTGTATTTTTAGAAAGCGTATTATGGAAGATAGTCAAAGACATCCATCTAGTGCATGTTTACATGAAAAAAACAATGGAATAGCATGCAAAAACGTGTTCTTTGTGAACGGCCCTTAAGAGTCCATTTTGCACAAAACATGGCCGCAATTAAATCCGTTTCACTCTACAGTTTGAAAACCAATACTCAGAATATTCTTTGCAAAACTCCATAGTGTTCGTAAAATGGGTTTGTCCTCTCACGCATTCGTGGCATGCAGTAGTACACCGCAGACCCTCCAGACGCACGGTACTAGGGTAAATATAGGATACTCTAAAGTTACACTCACGTTCTAGGCTGAAGCTTATGGGCACTGGGGAGGAGTTTGCTGTTTGGAGGGCAACGGACCTCAACTGCGGGTTTGTTCTTCATGCCTTTACAGGCCATATTCAACATGGGGAGAGGTGTGATGTGTTTGTGTGTGTTTGTGTGCGTGTCAGAATGTGTGTCGAGTGATACAGTAGATCGCTGGCACAATGCCCTTTGAATCTCAGCTTACCCTGTTGACACAGAAAACCGACGGTTGTGATATTAGACCACCTGGTGAGAAGCTGCGGTTCAGCAGCAAAATCTAAAACTGCACTTTTTCTTTATGTTGTGGTTAGCAATGTAAAGAAGCCTGTTTTAATCTAAGTAAATGCTCAAACAAGTCAAACATGTGCTGAATGGAGAAAGCTGACACATTAGGAAAAAAAAAAAAACAAAGTTTGGTATCCAGCAAATATATAAGTGAATTGTCAATTATGAGAAATAAATTCACAATTTTCTTGCTTTTTTTTACTCTCATGTGAAAACTATTTTCCACATTACAAACACTAGATTCATCAAATGTCCACATTAAAATAACAATAATAATAGAATAGTTACTATTCTTTCCCTATTGTAGGCTGTTGGTTGGATTGCCTAACAGGGAATTCATGCAGTGTTATTTCAGCAAAGACACAGACATCAGGGAGAAAACCACAGCGGGATAACAGAGAGGGGCTCGGGTTGGGGAGGCTCACGTTGAGAAACTCTGATCTTTTGGCAAAAAGAGCAAAGGAGCAAAAGTCCAAAATGTTGCATTACAAAGCTGAGGCTGATATTTAAGCAGTTACACTCTTAAAAATAAAGGGGATTCTTTCACGAGTGCCATAGGATAACCTTTTTGTCTAAATGGTTCCAATAAAGAACCTTTAACATCTGAAGAACCTTGCTGTTTCACAAAAGGTTCTTTGTGGCGAAAGAAGGTTCTTCAGATTATAAAAAGGTAAGAAAGAGATGGTTCTTTAAAGAACCTTTGACTGAATGGTTCTTTGTGGAACCCAAAATGGTTCTTCTATGGCATCGCTTGAAGAACCTTTTGAAGCACCTTTATTTTTAAGAGTGTACACTGCAAAAAATAAGTTTCTTAATCAAAAAAGAGACAAAAATACTGATTAAGAAAATTATTTGCAGTTTTCTGATTTAACGTTTATTACTAATTAATTTATTCTGATAATGTATAGTTTTTACTGTAGGTTTGGCAATGTACAAAGCAACATCCCCCCCCAATGTGAGCACAATTTGCACTTTGGAAAAGCATCGTAAAACACAGAAATAACTATTTAATGTAATTAATTTAAATTAATTATGAACTATTTAATTTTGGATATTAAAATTCTAAACCACCCACTAGACCAGCAGTAAGATAATAATAATAAAAACATTTGAAGCAATTTTTGAATTTTAAAATTAATTGGTCCAGCGCAATCTAACGAATTTATCATAAATAATTTTGTTTTATTTTTTGTTAATGGTATAGTTTTTAATGTAGCAACGTACAGACATAATCCTAAAAAAATGTACTGTGGTTCTTATTCTTTCCTCCTTCCACAGTAAGACAAACCCACATGTTTCATTCCAGTCCATGAAGAATGACTTTGAGACTCGGTGGCAAAGCGATTTTCCTTTTGCATGAGTCAATAAACGAAATGTGGAAAAAAACAGCGGAAATGTCAACACCCTCTTCAGAACTAAGAGACACAAGCCCAACGCAGGATAAACACACGACACCCAGCCTCAGTCCTGGACGCATTTGTGCACCTGATCTGTAACAAGACACAAGCATGATTATACTGTGTTAAATTGCTCAGTGTGCTCTCTTCCTGTTGAATGAATTATTAATAAGGCAGAAAAGGGGGGGAGTGGTAGAGGAGCGGTAACCCATCCTCTGGAGGTGAATGAAGGTATTGTGTGGTCCAGTGGTTGCAATAATTAGAAGGTTGATCCTCTGACGGGGCCTCCTCCACTGATTCAAGCTCATAGTTCCCCCGTCATGAATATGAATGGTGCACAAATAAGGAGCCATTAAGGTTTGGGTTTTCGTGCAAAAAACATGGAATTTGATTGGTTCAAGCAGCAGTACCCATTACATTATTCTAGTGATCCTACTATTAAAGTTGTGATGAAACAGCTACAGATCTTTTTGGTTCAGATTCAACTTTTAACTTTAAACTGTCCTTATGGTCAAAATACCAGTCCGGCAATCCTAATAATTCTTTCAAACTCCACCAGTGCGTTCATGCTTTCCCGCTTCACAAGAACTTAATTGATGAAAAAAGCCTCGAGTCGTTGTATTGCTTGTGGATTATTGTGTCACTTCCATAGGCATTTTACTATGATTTTAGTAGGCTGTAGTACTACTCCTGTCCTTTAGGGACTCTAAGTTGCTCTTCTCCTCTAGCTTAAATCCCGGTGAGGTCGGAGAGGAAGAGAGAGATCTGTTTGGGGAAGGGGAAGCATGGTTTTTCTCCTCGGGTAGTCAATGCAGTAGAGGCCAGATATGTGTTGTAGGCTCAATCATAAGGACTCTTTAGTATTGGTAGTTAATTACTACTAATATGTTCAATGGGGATGTGAGGAGCATTTCCACTGTGACTCTACTACACAGAAACCTATAGTGGATCATTTGGGAATATTCGTTACTCAAGTACTAAAGCCTTTTTTTTTTGGAAACACTTGGTGGATGGTTATCGGGTTAGATTCTTGGTTTATGCTCAATGAACAAGACATCATTATGATCGTCATCTTACTCTATGTTGAGTTCGACGGACATTCTCCAAAGGACAGTTGGGATTCTAAATGGACAATGTTCATTTAAGGTTTTTCATTCCAAAATTCACTTTGGTTTTCTATGATGTTTGCCTTTATGTTTACTGGTTTGTTGATACCATTTTCAAGTCTTCTTTAAATGAGTATGCTGATTTATTTTGCTTTATTTTTCTTTGTCTGTTGTATTTGCCGGACTTAATTTTCAATAATAATCGGGTATAACTCTTCTATCTGTGTTGGTACAAACTTTATTTCTTATCTCGGTTGACATTTGATTGAATAGTATTTTAGGTGCTTATATTAAATGTGGTTGGTGGGCCCCTCCCTTAAAAGTTATCATTAGCTGTGCCTTTTTAAAAAGAGGAGGACGGTTATAGATTGGCGCCCGAACAGGGACCATTAAACCAGTTATTTGTCACTTTAACCTGTATTCATGTCGTACCGAAAGGTCAGTCAGACTGCTCTGGATGGGGATGAGGAAGTGCCCAGTGAAGACTTTTTACCTGAGTCTTTCACCACAAGGAGAGAACGCCTGAAAGATCTCATCAACACCTTCAGTGACCTATATATTGATTCAGATGAGGAAAGTGAGAGAATTATGGATCAGGTACATGACATTCCAGACGATTCTTATCCTCTGCCTCCACCTCCACCGGAGATGGATCCTGAATCCAATAACGACCCATCCACTTCAGTAACATCTATGATAGAACGCCTGTCTGAACGGTTCACTTCATTAGAAGACCAGCTAGCAGACCTCAGCCAGAGGGTGAGTGAAAATGTTCCCTTTGATGAGGTTGAAAACCGATGTAAACTGATAGAGGAGAGAATGTCTTATCGGGTACAACGAGAGTGTGATAAAGTAAAGAAACAATTAGAACTGCTTGTCCAGGAGTTAGGTCAGTCTGTTGTAGACTGCCTGAAGGGAAGAGATCGTCAATTAGATCAAAGATTTCAATCTCTGTTGCCATCTGCATCCACTCCAGACCCTAAGTCCATACTTTCTTTATCTCAGTCTAAACAAAGAAATGTTACCTACAGCATGCAGTCCAGTCACTTAACCAACCAGGGTAACCAAACCATCTTGCAGTATAATCCACCAGTAAAACTGGATTTTCCCAGCTTCAGTAGTACACAAGAGGATGATCCTGTTGGTTTTATTGAACACTGCGAAGAGTATTTTGCTGTACGTCCCCTTAGCGATGGAGAAATCCTTGCTTCACTCTCTGCTGTACTCAAAGGTACTGCCAAGGATTGGTGGATGGCAGAGCGGAGAAATGTGCAAAATTGGAGGCAATTTAAAGAAAGTTTTCTGCATTCATTTTTAAGTGAGGACTATGATGATGTCGCAGCAAGGAAATTGTTGGAGAGGAGACAAGGGGCTAGAGAAAGCATCAGAGACTTTGCATTCCACTACCGTGCGTTGTGTCTGAGGTGGAGGAAGGAGATGTCAGAAAAGGAAGTGGTTCAAGCAATCCTAAGAAACTGTAATCCTCGACTAGCTAGCCTGCTACGGGGAACCATCAAGAACGTAGGAGAACTAGTCAGGATTGGAACACAGATAGAAAGGGATTTTGATGAATCCAAAAGATATTGGAGTCAAGCTAATGGGGAGGAGCAGAGGAAGAAAGCCTCCACAGTTCAAGAACCTCACCACAAGCCCCCACATGCCAGCAATCGAGTCGTACAATCTTTTCAGAGTGCGGTGCAACATGATTATAAAAATATCACCCTTCCCATAATTCTACAGGACAGGTATGTCAGTGCCATGGTTGACACTGGAAGCACTTTCTCACTGATCCAAGAATCCTTTTGGAAGCAGTTGTGTCCCCAAGAGCAATGCCAACCCAGCGAAGGACAATCTTTTCTATTGGCCAATGGACAAAGACAGATGGCTATTGGTAAGGTGAAGTGGAAGTGTGAGGTGTTGGGACAATCAGTAGACCTGACTCTTTTCCTTTTGCAGGATGCTGATCTGACGGTACCAATCATACTGGGAATGGATTTTCTGTTAAAGACTGGAATGAAGCTAGACTTTCAGAAAGCCCAGTATAGCCTACCCACAGCAGAAGGGGTTATAAAAGAAAATTATTTCCCCTTTCTCCATTATGACATCCACCCCACCATGCATTTTTACCTTGCCATTTTCACACCTACCTGCAGTGATGAAACTCGTCAGAACATACGTCAACTTACTCTGGCAGCAGACACCGATCCACAGACAAGAACAGAGCTGGAGAGTCTGATGTTGAACTGGCCTACTGTTTGTACCCAAGAAATAGGTCGGACAAACCTAGTTAAACATCGCATCATTACCACCGATGAACAACCAGTACGGCGACGTGCATACAGAGTCTCCATTGAAAAACAGCAATTCATTGAAACCCAAATCCGGGACTTACTGACCAAAGGGATTATTCGACCATCAATTTCTCCTTGGGCTTCTCCGGTAGTGGTAGTTCAAAAGAAGGATGGAGGATCCCGATTTTGTGTTGACTATCGTGGAATGAATGCCAAGACACACTTGGATGCCTACCCGATGCCTCAGATACAAGATATTCTGGAATCACTAAATGGAGCCACTATCTTTAGCACTTTGGACCTTAAAAGTGGCTACTGGCAGTTAGAGATGGAGGCTGACAGCATTCAGAAGACAGCTTTTGTAACTTCCACTGGGCTATATGAATTTGTTTGTCTTCCCTTTGGCCTGAAAAATGCCGCGGCCTCTTTTCAAAGGCTAATGGAACATGTTCTCCGAGAAGTGAAGGGCAAGTGTTGCATGGTCTATATTGACGACATCGTGGTGTATTCTAAAACCATGACAGAACATCAGCAACACCTCCACCAAGTCTTCACATGTCTCCATAAAGCCGGACTCACACTTAACCTTAAGAAATGTAACTTCATCCAGAGATCACTTGCATTTCTTGGTCATATAGTTTCGGACGAAGGGGTAAAAACAGATCCCTCTAAAGTTGCAGCAGTCAACTCATTCCCTATACCTCAATCCATCAAGGACGTCCAAAGGTTCTTAGGATTGGCAGGTTGGTACCACCGCTTCATTTCCCATTTCTCAGGAAAAGCTGCACCACTTCATGCACTCAAACAGAAAAATTCAACCTGGATCTGGACAAAGCAATGTCAGCATGCATTCGACACAATCAAGCAGGATTTGGTACAAGCACCTGTTTTAATAACACCTGATTTTAACAAGTCTTTTCGAGTTCAGACCGACGCAAGCGACATTGGCTTGGGGGCTGTTCTTACACAGGAAGTAGAAGGAGAAGAGCATGTGATTGCTTATGCCTCCCGACTGCTCAGAGGAGCAGAGAAAGCATATGCAGTATCTGAGAAAGAGTGCTTGGCTGTAGTCTGGGCCGTAGAAAAATGGCGACCATACCTTGAAGGTTCGACCCTTCGAAGTCGTCACAGATCATGCTGCCCTGACATGGGCTTTCCAACATCCAAAGCCTTCCTCTCGCCTCATTCGCTGGACAATACGTTTACAAGGATTCGATTTCACTGTGAGATATCGGAAGGGACAGTGCAACATCGTACCAGACGTATTGTCCAGAATCCAAAATCACAACACTCTGCCTGACACGATCTTCATTGTAAATGCTTCCAAGTTGATGCCTGTAGACCTCTCTCAAATTGCAATATCACAAAATAATGATAGTGAAATTCAAGAGTTGATCTCCAAAGCACAGAACCAGCCAAGGCATAATACTTCACGAATTCAATACATTGTGAAAAATGGATTCTTGTTTCGCCGTGCACCGGTCGGCCAGAAAGGACAGAAATTCCAACTGGTAATTCCTTCCATTTATCGAGAAACATTTTTGCAATACGCCCATGACAACCCACTTAGCGGGCACCTGGGAAAATTGAAAACTCTGCTTCGACTACTGGAGACAGTATACTGGCCTAACATAAGAGCTGATGTGTGGAGATACTGTAAAGAGTGCCACATTTGTCAGAAGTACAAGCCTTCACTGACCAAGTTGTCCGGCTATTTGCAAAACACTCCAGTTGTTGAACCTGGGTACATGATTGGTGTTGACCTCATGGGTCCATTTCCCAAAAGTGCCAAACAAAACGAACATCTTCTGGTTACGGTCGATTATTGCTCCAAATGGGTGGAAGTGTTTCCTTTGAGAAAAGCCAAAGCACCTCAGATAGCCAAGATTCTTGTAGAAGAGATCTTCACCAGATGGGGAACCCCGGCATATCTAGTTTCAGATCGAGGGGCACAATTTACCTCTCATCTACTCAACTTGATATGCAAACAGTGGGGAGTGGTTCAAAAGTTGACTACGGCCTACCATCCTCAGACAAACCTGACAGAACGGGTTAATCGGAATCTGAAAACCATGATTGCGTCCTACGTTGAAGAGCAACACCGGCAGTGGGACAAATGGATAGCTGAATTCAGGTTCGCCATTAACACTGCTTGGCATGAGAGCACAGGATTTACACCAGCTGAAATAGCTCTGGGTCGTAAGATCAAAGGACCTATGGAGAGAGCTTTTCAACAACCACCTGACCCCAACAGTCCTGCTTATCCCATTCTTGATCGACAAAAGGAACTTATCAGCTTGGTGAAAGAAAATGTAGAACGAGCCCAAGCCAAACAGAAGCGGTACTATGACCAGCGACGAAAACAGACTCTATTCCAGGTTGGAGATATCGTTTGGGTACGGTCTCATCCCTTATCCAGAGCAGATGATGGTTTTATGGCCAAGCTTTCCGCAAAATGGAAAGGCCCCGCAAAGGTTGTTAAACGCTTAGGTCCGGTTAATTACTCTGTCTCATTTTTATCTGATCCCACGAATATTGATACTTACCATGTCCAAAATCTCAAGACCTGTCATGGTTATGACAAGTCTTCCAATGAGCAGCGGGGTATGTAACAGTCCATAGTTCTGTTACTATGGTTTTAGTAGGCTGTAGTACTACTCCTGCCCTTTAGGGACTCTAAGTTGCTCTTCTCCTCTAGCTTAAATCCCGGTGAGGTGGGAGAGGAAGAGAGAGATCTGTTTGGGGAAGGGGAAGCATGGTTTTTCTCCTCGAGTAGTCAATGCAGTAGAGGCCAGATATGTGTTGTAGGCTCAATCATAAGGACTCTTTAGTATTGGTAGTTAATTACTACTAATATGTACAATGGGGATGTGAGGAGCATTTCCACTGTGACTCTACTACACAGAAACCTATAGTGGATCTTTTGGGAAAATTCGTTACTCAACTACTAAAGCCTTTTTGTTTTGGAAGCACTTGGTGGATGGATATTGGGTTAGATTCTTGGTTTATGCTCATTGAACAAGACATCATCAACATCATTATCATCGTCATCGTACTCTATGCTGAGTTCAACGGACATTCTCCAAAGGACAGTTGGGATTCTAAATGGACAATGTTCATATAAGGTTTTTCATTCCAAAATTCACTTTGGTTTTCTATGATGTTTGCCTTTATGCTTACTGGTTTGTTGATACCATTTTCAAGTCTTCTTTAAATGAGTATGCTGATTTATTTTGCTTTATTTTTCTTTGTCTGTTGTATTTGCCGGACTTAATTTTCAATAATAATCGGGTATAACTCTTCTATCTGTGTTGGTACAAACTTTATTTCTTATCTCGGTTGACATTTGATTGAATAGTATTTTAGGTGCTTATATTAAATATGGTTGGTGGGCCCCTCCCTTAAAAATTATCATTCGCGGAAAATAAAGGTCCTTGTTAATTAAACAAGAGGAGGGCCGTTATAATTGTGATGTTTCATTCAGCTGTTTGGACCCTCATTCTGACGGCACCCAGGAGAAGGAAAACACCCATGACGACAAAGAAAGAGGGAAGAAAAAAGGTGGTTTCAGGATCCATTGGTGAGTGATGTAAACATTCACAAGCAATTATTTTACAGTTGTGATATGTATTTAACATTTAAAAAAAATCAATTTAAAACATTTGTATTTCTTGTTTATAATATAATGACAGTTTAATTTTATCTCAATTACATTTTAAAAAAAGTATTTTTTAATTACAGATTTGTACATAGTGTTAATGATGATATAAAAAGTAGCAAGTATATTCTAAAGCATAGGTGTAGTAGGATGGATTTTATATTAAGGTGGGACGAAAACATTTTTAATGTACACATATCTTTGGTTGCCTAGAGTGTATGCGAGACGTTGGTGAAACTAATTATACAGGCGTGTGCACTAATCTGCCTGAGTCACCTGGTCGCAGCTTGGCGCTTTAGTTGGAATTCCATTAATGCTATTTTCACCTCTAGCCGTCACAAACATCCGTCTATCCCAGAACAGCTGTCACAGAATTTGGTTTCTCCCTGTTCACTCAACCTTTACATTCATGCTTCCAGCTGTGTTTCCTGGTTGCGCAGTGGGGGATTTGCCACACCACCCTGCTGCATAACTTGAGCCCATTTAAATCTTGAAATATTAAATGTTCCGTATGGGGGGGTGGGGGGGGGGGGTTGTGGGTGGGGGTGTTTTGGCAAAAGCAAACTGAAGGTAATACAGAAAAAAAGGGGACCACAAAGTAGAAGGCACTCTACTTAAACGGTAGCACTTGCTTGTCCCTGCTTCACACAGTATCGATGTGTCCCATTATTCCAAGAACACATTCTTTTTTGCGTGGTCCATATTGAGAGGCCGTAGTAAAGCAGCACACTGCACACATCTCAGCTTATAACAAAATGTGTCCATCCCATTTTACTATACACATAGAACAGTGTCACACAGATAGTTCATCATCAGACCCGGCCCAGAGTGAATCCGAGTTGAGAAGGATATGAGTGAGGGATTCGTAAATTTACTAATAAGTTAATGTTTCAAACATGAAGAAACACAGTTTATAGTGGAATGAATTAAATCTTATTGATACTTTAAAACAAATGCATAAGATATTTGACTTTTCCGTGAGCACTGCGGGGGAACACAAAATGGCATGAAAAGTATGCAAATGATCCTGTCCCTCCAGAGGCTTAGGAATGACCCGTTGTCCCGTTACAATCACAAAGGGACTGATCACTTGACCTGCTGAACTGCGAAAGTACACGGTAAAGGTGAAATAGGCTCAAGCAAAATTTGGGGATGGTAGGTATGATGAGACTTAGTAACAGTTTGCACCAAAATGCACCATGGGGGTCGAAAATGGGTGGAGCACATTGGAAAAGACATTGAAGAAAAGAGAACGATTATGATTGGGTCATAGAGACAACTGAAAGTGGAAGTACATAAGTCATGCAATCATGCAAATGAAAGTCACAGGCGGGCAGTAAATGTATAGAGATACAGCCTTAGACATCACAAAGAAATACATACTTGCAATACCATCAACTATGTTATAGTTAAAATAAAGTGTCGCAGATATGATTGGACGGGAATGTGATGCTAGATACATTGGGTGCTGTGGAATGTGTGTGATAGTGTGTAGCATGGTACTGTGTGTGTCGTGAGGCAAGGGGGGGTGGTGTGTGTAGGTGTGCCTGAGGGTGTGTAGAAGTATATGGTATTTAAACTGGCGCTATGTTTATCTCGTTATTATTATATAGCACTTAGACCCGATGCTTCCATCGACAGATTCCATAGTGTGGTTGGTCTGTCATTGGTATAACCTGCCCTAAACCAAAGTGAGCTGTTGGGATAATGTGGGCTTGGTGCGGGGGGGGGGGATTGAGCTCTTACGGAAGGGATCACTGCTGAAGGGCTTATCTATTAATAATGCACAGCCTTATTGTTACTCGGAGATTCGTTCGGACAGCCGTCTGCGCCCCCAAAGGTCTTCACTGTTCTGCACACAGGTGCGCGCATACACCTGTCAGCGGTGCACAGACTGTACATGTGCGCGAGCACTTCATCAGAGTGGCAGACGAGATTCAGACACACGGTGAGTTTACAACACCTAAATGAATCTATCATATAAGTTATTACATAAAGATTTTTACAGATTATCTTGCTCAATTTATTTAGTCAGTTTGAGTTTTCATTAAAGCATTTGGACAAGATAAAACATTGCAATGCAAATAATACTGTATTATGTTCAGATATTTCGTTTGCGCTTACACGTCTTCATGTTATTCAAAGCGACTTGCAATTAGACCAATTTTTCATACTGTCACTTTCGATTCTTACGTAAATAACAGCTAAATTAGTAGAATATGTCAAATGAGCAAGCTTTAAAGTGTTTCTTCTTCTTCTAAGTGTTATTTAATAGGTCAGTAACACTGTGCTAAAAGCTTTCCAATGACTTATAAGTAACAAGCTATGATAACTTAATTTATAACATTAACAAATAACTATATAAAGCTTAACAGATTGCACATTCAAATAGTTAAGTTAAATTACTTTATTATCTATATTTATTTTTCATTGTGTGTTTTGTGTATTGTGACTGGGGCAATTTTTTACTTCAGTGAACATAAAAAAAGAAACAATTTAATATATTAATACATTGCCGTCTTTTACATTTTCAACTATTTAATACAGTCTGATATTAGGGCCCAATGCCAGTGTTTCTATGTCTGAAAACACACACACATGCAGCCCAGGCAGTTATTAACCACAAGTGACAGTACACATTCCAAAACACACTCTGTTGTATTTTCCAGGAAAAAGGTGGCTAATTAATTGACACATGGAGCTAACTGGATCCACCCAGATGGCCACTTACACTCGGCCCAAAACCAGCCACTTCCTGCCCGCCATATCCACCATGGCATCCAGTTATAGGAGCCACCAGCCAGCCTTGACCCTCAACCAGAATTCAAACATGCCCTGGAGGACTAATTCATACTTTAGAAGTGGCAGCGCTATCCCGACTGTATCAGCCCTTCAAAGAGAAAACCTGGACTTAGTCCGGGCCAAGACCATGTTCTACCCCTCTAACAGGACAGCTCTCAGTACACGCTACATGCCCGAGGACTGGTACCATTCCAACCAGAGTAACTACAGGGAGTCAGAGTCCTCTCGGAACAGTGCCGAAAGGCTTCGGAGGGACACGATCCGAATGATCCAGGATAAGGACCAGATAACCCGTAGAACTCAGGACACCACCAGCAAGAACATTGGAGAAAGACTAAACGACATCAGCTTCTGGAGATCAGAGCTCAATCATGAGATAGACAACATGGTGACAGAGATATCAGTGCTGACGGATGTGAAAAGAAGGCTGGAAAGAGCACTCGCTGAGACCGAAGGGCCACTGCAGGTAATATAATTTATTGCATCTTATATAATATCTATATTATAAACTAAAATATATTATAATTTTTTAAATAATTAAACTTCGTATTTATAATAAATGTTACAATAACTAACTAATTATATTTATGATATATTTCAAGTCCTTAAAATAGCAAGAAAAAAATCAAGTGACTACTCCACACATAGAAACGCCTAACACGTAAAGGATAATTCACCCCAACCTGAAATTCTGTCATTAATTCCTCGCGCTGTCTTGGCAAACCATAAACCTTCGTTTATCTTCGGAACACAAATTAGGATATTTGTGATGAAATCCAAGAGCTTTCTGACCCTCCATAACCGCAGGAACACGCCCTTTCCAGACCCGAAACAAGTAAGCATTGTTATAAGAAATTGAGATTGAACCACTGTCCCCTGGAGATTTTAATAATGTCCTTACTACGTTTCTGGGCCTTGAACGTGGTTTTCCTGCGGCTATGCAGGTCAGAACTCTCGATTTCAGCAAAATCTCTTCATTTGTTATTCCGAAGATAACAAGGCGATGGTTAATTAAATGATGACAGAATTTTCACTTTTGGATGAATTATTCCTCTAACCAAGTTAACATACACAAAAAAACATGATTTTTAATGCATGTAACATTTTTTGGCAACAAAGAACTAACATCACACTTGCACATTTCACCTATCTAAACAGATTTAAAGGTAATTTCTTGTTTTTACTACTGTAAAAAAATATTCCATCCATGCTTGGAATGCTATCATGGCACAGCTCTAGTGGTCTTTTATAAGCTCCACACCTAATTAGGGTCACGATGATCTAGCTAAAGACCCAGTAACCAGAAAAGCCCACAGTAGAGTGTCAGGTGACCCATTGTTAGAAACCACTTGGTAACAGAACCTAGTGGGGTGTAAGATATACACACTCAATCACACTGAGCACAAAGCACACTAGATCTACAATGACCTCAATGTGTCCCACCTCTGTCTTTACAGAGTTACAGTAAGAGACGGTTTCCATAGAAACCACACTCAAACATGCTGACTACTAGTGTGCTGAATGAGTTCCAAAATAGTATAGTGACACTGCTGTCACCTCACAGGAATGACCACGAGAATGATCACAAGACGAAGATGTTTCCATAGTGATGTAATAGCTTACTAGAGCTTCCATTGTCACATTTTGAGTGAGGACGTGTAATCCTGTGTGATGCCCTGTCATCAGTTATTATTACTTTGCAGCCATAGTTGTATCCGTTCTGAAGAACTCGAAATAAATAATGAAAGTAAATAAATAAATACATTTAAAAATATTACAATAATAAATTATAAATATATAATATACTAATATAAAAATAAATAAACAAGCAATGGTATGGGTATACATCATTATATGTCTCACTCTTTCTCTTCTAGGTGTCTCAGAATGTTGTCCACAGGGCGAAACGTTCATTGATCTGGTTCATGATTGACGAAGAAAAAGATTGTTAAGGTGATTCCCTAAGCCTTCATCTACCACATACACCTGAAATGAACAACAACTCAGTTTATAATATGTGGAGGCTACTCAAATTATTTTGCGAAGGGGCTTTCGTAAGCATGGTGCTTTCCTTTGATACATATTTAAGACTGGCCTCTCTATAATACTTGATGGCGGATTGGTTCAAGTTGGCATTCTGAGGTCACAATGGAATATTGTATAAAGGAGCCTGCCCAGGTAACTGATTTAGTAAGCTTTGAGAGTTTCATGTCTCACTTCTTAATTATCCTTGACCTCCTATAAAATTCTTATCAACATAAAAAAAATGCTAGTAGTTTATAATTTCTATATTTGCAAAGTATTTTGCTTTTTGCAGAAGTGAGTGATTAATCATGTCAGAATATGAGTCGACATTAGACCGTCTATTGCCCACCAACTACGGAGTCTTGCAGAAAAAAAATTATAAATTTTTTATTAAATAATCCAATAATACCACCTTTTGCATTCATATGGTCCATTTAAATAATATATTTGAATTTTTGACAAAGGATAATGACATATTTGCAAAACAGTTCATGTGGTTTATGATTCATTAAATACCTCAGTTCGAATCGTGCAGCACACATGAGTTGGAGAGGAGTTTGAGTGCAGGTCACAGCACAGAGAAATTGATGAAGGTGTCACTCTCATGAACACCTCTGTGTATGGAATCAGCTACTATAGGGATGGATCGCCTGGACCGTCGTGAGTTTACTTTTAAAAAAAGACCAGCCTGCTGGTTTTCCAGGATGTTCGGGGTTCATAGGATGCTACATGCACTTTTACAGTTGTTTGAACTGAAATGTGTGTTGTCAGTGTGTACACAACCACCCTATAATGATAAAAATCCACCCAGTGTTTTTTTAAAATCTGGTTAAATGTTTTCCCCTTTCTCAAATTGAGCCGATCTCAGATGCCCCTCCCACAATAGTTTGATTGACAGTACGTTTCAGCACAGACTGGACTGGGTCTTACCTCAGACCCACCGGAGTGAGCTGTCATCAGTCCGCCATTGTTTCACCTCTGGAGCAGATGTAGACAAGAATGACGCCTAAGCGACTGAGGTGTTCTGTTGTTGTAGTACTAGTGAGCAGCCCCATTTACTCCCACAGCGGACCGCTGAACTCAGCGGTGGATTACATTTGTTTTTGAAGGGAATGCACCCCTGATCTACATAAATGCGTCTATGTTCGCGCGAATCATTCATGATCCAGCCTCATCTACAGAAGAAGTGAGTATAAGGTTCTTTTTTGAATCTTTGCAAATCGCCTTTCCTAATAATGTGCTAATTAGCAAGTTTCACGATGAATGTGCTTAAGTAAACAGTCTCTCTGAGAGCAGCTCGGCAGAGAGGGGCGGTGTCAGCATAGCTCATTAACATTTAAAGTAAAATGCTACAAAAACGTCTTGATCTGAAAAGAGCTGATTTTGACAGGGTAAAAAAAAGTGTGTTTTTTACACTACCATTGAGAAACTTTAACCAAACTATGTTACAGACTTTTCATTAAGACCCCAAAGAATCATATCAACTTGTGGAAAATGGGCATCCTATGACCCCTTTAAGGTCAGGATTTGCATCCTAATCATGTTATAATTTACTCTCTTAATGGTCTCAACAGTATCAGTCTTCCAGACTCCTGGTCGAAGTTCACTGACGACAACATCCTGCATTCTCAGAGCGAACGCGCCGCCTCTCACAAACTCCGTGATGAGATTGAGTTTCTGCTCAACGCCACTTCAAATGAGATGTGGAACCAGTTTAACTCTGTAAATGTGTCCTTTACCAACCGCATCTCTGAGATGGCAGACACCAAGAACAATCTGCAAGCCCACCTGGCCAAGGTAACCACAAGATGCTGAACATCACGTCATTACTTTTAATCACTCATTCTTCACCTGATGTTTAGTAATAATGGGATATATCCTACTCATTCCTTGCTGCTTCACTTTGACTGGACAGGACCCAAAATAAATTGGCTGCTTGTTTATGCCCTAAAGATGTAGATGAGAACCTCTAAACACTGGAGTCTGTTGTTGAGGAGGTTAATGGAGAGCATGAAGAAGCTCTGTCAGCTGTCCATAATGTTTAAGCCCTTTGACGGCTGTTATCAGAGGCATGAGGTAACCAATAAAGAATCGTCATTCATTAAGCTGATTGGTCAAAATGAGAATACATCAAATCGTGTTTGTGAGGGAGTGTGTGTCTCTGTAACTAGACCTGATCCTAAATATTTTTATGACCATTTTGCATTTAGATGGATATGGGCTGTAACGAGAACTATAAAGCCCTTTCAGATCCCCGACACATCAATCAGTTTAATGCAATGTTGCAAGTAACTCCACAAATTTATTCATCAAAAATATCTAAAAAAATAAAAATAAATTATTTGCTGCAGTTTGCTCTGTTTACCCTGCGGGGTTTTGGATTTTTCAACTCCCCACTCTGTCCTGCATTGGTTTGTGTGTGTGTGGAATTTGCCCAGAATATAACCATCCAGCCTATCTCAATTACGTGCTTAGAACTGGCATGAGATATATACATAGAGAAATAAGAGTACCTCCTGACCTTTTTACTTTGAAATGGCCGAGACAGTCAACACAGAGAATAAGTGACTTTGTCTCTTAAAATCAACTCTCTTTCTCTTTCTTACCTTCTTCCTTCCACTTTCAGACCCTTCAGGAAATCTTCCAGACTGAGACGCTGATTGGAGCTTTAAAAAAGGCAATCCGAGACAAAGAGAACCCACTTAAAGTGGCCCAGACCCGTCTGGAAGAGAGGTCTCGCAGACCCAACGTCGAACTTTGCAGAGACAATCCTCATCACAGGTAATTGCCCTATATATCAATAAATGTCGATATTTGTCAAGAAACAGTTTGGATACAATGTTTTGCTTTTTTAAAATTAGATCTAGATGCAAAACTCAGATGCCAAACCTCCTTGTCTTTCGCCCTCTCTTTCTCAGGTTGGTTACAGAGGTGAGGGAGATTGAAGACACCATTCATAAGCTGAGAGAGAGATTGAGGGAGGCTGAAAACACTCTCCAGACCCTGGTGAAGACCAAAGTTACTCTGGAGCATGACCTGTCAATAAAAGCCAACTCTCTGTTCCTGGATCAGGAGAAATGCATGGGCATGAGGAAGAGCTTTCCCAGCACTCCTCGTCTAGTCGGATACACCTAAATCTTCCAGACCCTCCTCCAGAAGCTGCTTAACCATTAATCTAAATTCAAATGCTCATGTTAAGAAGATAAACTACAAGATTAGCATCAGAACAGCTTGACAGTTTCTTCTTAGTCCTCTTAAGCGGACTGATATTTTACACCTCACTCACCTCTGTCTGATAGGTTAAGCACACTGTAATGATTAGAATTGATTGTCTCGGCACCTTTGACTGTTCAGATTAAAAAATCAATAATCTCTTAACTGCTAGAAAATAGAAAAACTGGGGAGTAACTTTCTTAGCAGAATCATCATTATTAAATAGTTTACAATAAAAGAGGACTGATTGCCGTGAAAAAAGGATTTACCACATGAAGATAGACCTCCATACCAGGGGGTTTAACAGGTTAATAGATCTATGCTAAAGCGTATCTATCATATTTCTATCTATCTATCTATCCATCTATCTATCTATCTATCTATCTTCTATCTATCTATCTATCTATCTATCTTTCCATCCATCCATCCATCCATCCAGTCCATCCAGCCTTCTATCCTTGTCAAGGAAATCTTCTAATTCCCTAAATCCTGGAAATCTTACAGTGGTGTCTTGGTTTCCTGCGCAGGTGTGCC
This sequence comes from Sinocyclocheilus anophthalmus, assembly GCA_018155175.1. Taxonomy (NCBI): domain Eukaryota; kingdom Metazoa; phylum Chordata; class Actinopteri; order Cypriniformes; family Cyprinidae; genus Sinocyclocheilus; species Sinocyclocheilus anophthalmus. The sequence continues at coordinate 275,971 of JADLZN010011910.1, read as the reverse complement.
ATGATTCTGACAGTTTGCAGACAGTGGACAGAACACCTTGCTTTTGTTTGTTTAGCTCAGAGGTCCACTTGAGGGCTGTCACTGATAAAGTGATCTTCACTACACACTTCCCTGAGTACACCAAAGCACAGTGGAGCTGTAGTTCTCATGTTCTTCTGAAGTACAAACACACACTTCAGAAACAGATGCCACAGGCAAGCAGACTCAGGGTTAAGTATACACACAGCATCTGGGTTTATTGGTTCAGAGGGGGAACGTGTTTGCTCCTATAAACAACGCACTGGTGTTCTGCTCAAACACACTTCAAATTCTTTACATAAATCAAAATCTGCTCTGTCGTCTAAATGCATAACAATACAAGATGCTCTTGAGACTATGTTGGTGCATCCGTAAGAACAATGAGTTGTGTGCTTTCTGACAACATGCTAATGTAAATGTACATAGAGGAAATATTTTTGCTCTTTCATATCTCAGAAGACATGATTTATTTGATCTCAGATTTTTTGCCTAAAATTAGGAAATATACTGCAAAAATAAGCACAAACGAGACAATTGCTGTAATACAGAAAGAGTATACATATTTATACAGTTGATGGAAAACAGTTAAAAAAAAATCTAAAACAGTTAATGGATAGCATAGCTCAGATTATGTGTACATTGAATTTGACTTGAAATGTTATAATTGTGTTTGAATATTGAGATCTCTGACTTTTGAGTGCAGTCTGGTAAAACTGAGAAGCATAATTTAGCCCCTTTGCATCAGAAATATATTACACTTTAAAAATATATACTAAAACGTTTGAACAGTAGTGTAGGTTGCACTTGAGTCATTCCAAAGTAACTGACAGACAGCAACAGCTCTCTTGAGTAACCCTGTGCAGATGCCTTGCTCAGGAACACTGTTTTAGCTTATGGTTTCCAAATAACAGCCAACACACACCACATCAGTTCTCCTGTTCAGTGACTGTTCACTTGTCATGTATGTTGTCAAGGAAATATTGCAGTCCCTGTTCTCTTTTCTTTTCAGGTTTCTTATTATGGCTTCCTGCCTATCTCGAGTACACAGTGGTCCTCAGAATCTCAGATGTTTGCTAGTCAGACAGGAGCAGTATTGATTTCAGCATGTCTGAGTATAGTACTTGAGAGCTTCATTCCAGATACCCAACCCTGACCTTTGAAATATTGCAGGAATGTGTTGCTTAAGACAAATATGACTCTGTTTAATCGGATGTTGACATAAAAAGGAGATTCTGGAGGCCTTATAATGTATGTGATTTACTACTGGAGGGATTGGCCATTTGCTTACAGATAATATTTGCATTTCAGGATCTGTAGAACTCTTCATGCAGAGTTATGAGAAGGTCTTAAAACCTGCTGACCAGTTTTCACTGTAATCTTGGCTTCATTCACCACCTTACTTTAACATCTGAGTGGGCCCTGCCAGCCCATGAGACTCATCCGGTGGCCAGCTGTGCCTGAAATTTAAGTTGGATCCCACGGTTTTCTTCTCATTGAGTTTTACACACAGACCACCACTTTAGGCCATGATATCTGCCAACAGTACAGTGTAGTTATATTCATGTAACAGTTATATTAATTGAATCTCAGTGTGGTCCAAACACAGCTGGGCACTGGTGAAATGGTGCAATGTTTCACTTTACACACAGTTTACAATCTTGAAAGCCACCCAGGTCAATAAAAATACCACGGGAGTGTGTGTGGGTGTGAGTGTGACTTTCAGCCATTCAAAGTCAATCTGTGGCTAAAGTGACTCTTCATGACTCTGAATTCAATTCAAATCCCACTCATCATGATTCTGATTCTGTACTTCTTTAAGCAATCACATGACTGTCTGTATTGTAGGTCTTTTTGACAATTATTAAAAATAACTGGTTCATAAGTGTCATTTGTTTGTGAATCAACATAATATAACGTTGTGTTGAATTGTATAATGGTTAGTTCTGGTCATCAAAGCTGATTAGCTGAGCAGGATCACTGATATCAAACAGTAGTGGGACATTTCTGCAAGTTACATTGAGACACCAATAGGTGGCGACTAATGACTGTATTATGAGTGAGTCATTAAATCAATCACTGAAGCAATTTGTTCAAAGACGCTGATTTATTTTCAAAGACGAAAGGGACTGTTTAATGAAGCATTTAGTCATTCACTCAAGCAAATAGTTCAAAAACACTGATTCATTCAAGAACAAAACAAGTGACTGAGCTTTTGAGTTTTATTCACTTAACTGAATCTTTAAAACGACTATAAGTTAGGAGGCAAGTGTTTTTTGGGGATTGTTTTTATTTAGTTTAATAAAAGCACAAGAAAACCCGTAACGTTGACCCAATGTGCTGTACAAGCTCTAAAATAAAATGACACAGTATTGAACTTTCGACAAAATGACCAACAACACCAAATGTTATTAAAAAGGCCGCTTGCGATTCGTCGCAGACCCCACACTAATTCAACTAATGCACTTCAATTTTTGTTTACCATACCCAATGAACAGAGCCCGTCGAAATGTGGGTAACCTTATTTCGCCGCGCATTTCGTCTAGTCCTTGGAATGTCTAGTCATTTGAATTTGCTAATCTTAGAGACCTGGTGGTTTGTATATACGAACAAGATCCCCTAAATATGGTGTTCCAAATTATGCAAGCGTATATACAACAATCAATGTTTAAAATCAATTCTGTAACTGTCACTGGCCACCACTGAAGGACGCTAAAATCTGGTTCTGCTGTGTTTTTTTACGAGTACCTCTATCGCCGCTGTTACCAATGAGGACGATTTAACAATACTTGGCTAATACCTACATACAGTGAGTTACAGTAATCTAGTTTTACAGAAATAAAAGCATGAATAATCCTTTCAAAAATCACTGGAGGACAGAAACGGTTTAACTTTTGCTATTGATCTTAAATAGAAGAAACAAGATTTGACCACGGAGTTGATCTGTTTATCAAATTTCAAAGAACCATCAAATTGGACACCCAGGTTCTTCACCACAGATTTACAGAAGGGAGCAAAATTGCCCAAGTCAAAAGAGTTTTGGGCGTCAGGAGCCCCAAACCAGATTATTTCAGTTTTGCTTTCATTCAAATTCAGATAATATTGTGACATCCAAGATTTAACTTCATGTAAACAACTCAAAAACTTTTATCCTGTTTCTGCAAAGGTAGAATTGATTGTCATCTGCGTAACAATGAAAAGATACTCCATGCTTATGAAATATAGAACCTAAGAGTAACATATATATAATGAAAACAAGACTGGGCCAAGAATGGATCCTTGTGGAACTCCACTAGACAATGGAGCCGTTTTAGAGTAATGTTGAGCAGAATGGACTGAAAACGTCCTATTAAAAAGAAAGTGGGTATGTTTTGAGACACTAATGGTGTACGGTGACCGTTAGGACTATTTTACTTGACAAGCAAATAGCGTATTATTTACAGCTAAAATTTATTTTGTCTTTGCAACAATGTTTCCAATTCTCTCCAATCAATTAAGGAAGTGGACGCAAATGTAGTTTTGATAGAAAAATTAGGACCGTAAGGAGGACGTTTCTATTCCCAATTATCACTCCTCTGACATATCTATCCTCCCTTCTCTCCATTCCAGAAAGCAATCCAGTGCCCACTCATTCTGAAACAGCCTCTACCATTGTGTATTTCACATTACTGAGCTTTTAACATATCTCAGCATTACATAATTAGAGTTACTGACAGAGGAGAGGTTCTCTGATTCCACACACTCTCTCCTTTACTCTTCGTCTTTACATCTATGTCAAGACTACATACATCACAAACTTCAGCTGGGAACATGCATGCTTTTCTGTCCTCAGTGAAACACATGATTCAGTGGACACAGAAATAACTGGCTTTGGCCCTCTCCTCTTAACCCTGTCCTCAGAGAATGTACTCTGGAATCTTCACTACAGTCTTGACATATTCAGGCTTTATTTTTAACTTCAAACCAGCCAGCCAATGCTTTTCTGATTAGAGTTCTCTCATTAGATTTTCACATCTCTCTGTAGAGACGTAACATTATACAGGGATTTGAGTATCGTATTTAATATTAATGCTTTATGTGGGTTTGGTATAGCTGAAGAAAAATTAGTCCACCAAATATTTAAAAATAAAGAAATGTTTGAGTTCATTTAAAATATTTTGTCACTTTTATTTGAAGTTAGAGAAGAGAAAAACCTTGAACTTTTGTCGACCACATGAGCACCACAGCTCAATGCATTTAGACTTATTTTAGAAATTATTTTAAAAATTGTTTTCATTCATTAACATTTTTTAATTATTATTTTTTTTTTTATATGTGATTTTAGCAGTACAAATAACTTTTGGGTGCCATATAAATAGCCTGGTACATAATAGGCCATCTCTTCCGCACCATGATACAATATATAATATTGTATTCTGTCTATTCTTTGTCAAATGTGTGGAACACATTTATTTTAAACACATAATTATCTAAACACTAAAATTGCAACATCACTGTAACATGTGCCATCTAATAATTTTTAATTATGTATCATTGTTTCAATTTTTTTGTAAAGATACCATTCAAAAGTTTACGGCCTAAATTTAATTTTACATATTCCTTATTTAAGAAATACTACTTATTCAGCAAAGATGCCTTAAATTGATCAGTAAAATAATATATTTCATTTATATATGATCTATTTTATTTATACAGTATCATGGGGAAATGATTTCCACAAAAAATTAACACACACCTTTCTGCATTAATAATAATAACAAATGTTTCATGATCATGATACTGAAGCCTGGAATAACTGCTGCTGGAAATTTAGCTTTGCCATCACAGAAAAACATTACATTTTAAAATATACTGAATAGAAACCATTATTTTAAAATAGAATGATATTTCAGGTTTGGTGACTCTTCTTTCAAAACATAAAAATCAATAAATAAAATAAATTACCACCCCAAACATGAACTCGTGTATATTGAGGTGATCTCCCTGCAACAGCACAAAATGGGCCAGAGATAAATGCAAATAAATACACAGACTCTTCTACATCGTTATATCTATCTATTAAACTTGCTGCAACAGTGGCGCCAGTCTATGACCTAATAGAATATATTTCAGGTGCATCCAATAATGATAATGACCTCAGGGTTAAGTGAGCACCGGGCTGAGCTAAAGGATGCATTCTGTGTCAGGAAATAGTTCACATTCTACAACAATAGCGCTGTACAGAATACAATGAAAATACAAAGAGAGAAAGAACAAAGATTTCCTTGAAATGGTTTGCCCTTCAACTACAAAATGATATATTATAACACAAAACAGGAAATCTGAAGTAGACAAGATATGTGGGCACAACTGCCCTGATCAACTGCAGTTAAACCACAACACCACGTTTAGAAGGGGAATCCCGGTCGTTCATGATTGTGTGACCACAAACGTCTTCATTCAAATGAAGCTGTACACGACTATCAGCCCTCTAACATTCACACACAACATCAAAAAAGAAATAACGTCATACAGCCAGGAGCCAAAAGTCTACAGAAATGTCTGCTGGAAGTCCGAGGGCTTCATTTGATTGATCGGTTAAATGACCGTCTTATTGACAACCAGTTTAGAAGAAAAGGAAGCTAAATTTGTGGACTCTGTCTCTCCCATCCTCTCTGTCTCCTGCTGAATCATGCTGTGGGGGTGATTCAAGCGTCCATTCTCTGCTTTTATACTATTCGCTGGTGTTTAGTTATGACTTTGTCTCCAGGGAAACCGTAGGAAGTGTGACACACAACATCAGAATGGTGAGGGGAAGTGAGATTGAGAGGCCAGATCAACAAATACATGACTATAAGTCTATAAGCTTGCATCGGGTGTGTGTATGATATTGTATGCCGTCTAGGTGCTGTATGTGTGAGCTTAGCACTCATAATGAAAACATGATGACAGGTCTGAATGAATATAATAGTAACCAAACATCTGTGCAGTCCTTGAAAGACCTTTATTTACTCTCATCTCTCGAGTCATAAAAGGTTGGTTGTTGTTATTCCAAACTCTGCTTTTAACCGGTTTAACTGTAGGACACCCGTTTTTTAACAGGTTCTTCTTGGCATTGATGTTTTCATGAAGAACATTTCATGCTATGAATGAGGGGGGCGATTTTCAAGTTTTCTTTCTCTTTGGAGTGTTACAAGCTTTTGGTGCATGAAGATCTGTAGTTGCAAAGACTAAAGTCTCAAACCAAAGAGATATTCTTTATAAAAAGTTAAGACTCTGCCACGCCCCCCTAATGGCTCGTTCTAACACTGCCCGACACGCCCCCATATGTCTACGTCACTATGTGGGAATATTTGCGTAATGCGCCCAAATGTGCACGCAAAAGAAAGAAGGCGTGGTTTCAGTAAAAACCTTTTAATGTTGAAGCAGCCATGTCAGGGAGAACCTGTGTGTTTCTAGGAGAAAGCAAAGCACTTTATTTGGCCTTCCTAAAGTAGATGCATTTAGGAATCATTAAGATTACTTACAACAGAACAGAAATGCATTTTATGGAAGAACGTTTCGTGAACCTAGGAGAGGAGGTATTCGACTTTGCTATGACAAGCTTGCGCTTCTTGAATCCGACTGTTTTCGTTATTGGTGTAAGTATTTGCTATTACTGTTCAAATGCGGAATTTTGCGCATCATGTGTGTGTGTGTGAGAGAAAGAGAGAGAGAGAGAGAGAGATGGGGTCACATCACAGTGGAGTCAGATCTCTTAACCGTGGCTTGTGTACTGCAACACATACCAGCTTCATCACTGTGTATTTCACGCGACTCTGTTCCTCTTTCGGCGTGACGGATGTAAAACGAATGGCGTATTACGTCGTTCACATTGATTTTGAAAGAGGAAGCTCGGCGTTATGTAAGAGGCGTTACATTTCCTACGGTGCTTTCGGTGTTCGGTGCAATCACAATGCACTGGTCAGCTGCCAACATAGCAACTGCGCTTGTCGAGAGGGGTCTTTGTTAAAACGCTGTGTTGTGAGAGATGAGGGGCTAGAGCCCTCATAATGTCCCGTCTTTAAATAACTGTGTTTTGCCTTCAGCTGTCCATATTCGTACGCCAAATACACAAAATAATATCCTTTAAAAAAACCACATACCCCTTTAAACATCCATGGAAGCTTTCCATTTTCACAAAGGTTTCTTTAGTGGAATAAGATTATTACAAGGTTCTCACACTTAAAAAGTGTCACACGCACAATTTAAAAATGTTCACATGAAAGATTCCAATGGATCTTCTATTGCTCACTGCGAAAATCTCTTTTGGACCGTTATTTTTTTGTTTCTTTCTGCCATGATGTTCAATTCCTGGTAGACCTTCTAAAGTCTACGCATTCTCCACAAAATTCGTCATTTGTAAATTTATAACGATGAGCGTCCTGCTATTGATTGGTATAACAAGCCTCGACTGGACATATATCTGTCTGAATGCGTCACACAATATATAGCATTGTGTGGTAACCCTGTCTTTAACGGTTTGTTTTCCCTGCAATTATAATCCCTGTGGTTCTTACAAATCTTGTTTGTCCAATCTATATGGGTGGTTTGGTTGAATTCTCTCAAATGGTGCATTGACAGGTAGAGAAACTTGAAAAGAAAGAAAAGACCACTTTGATTATTTGGAAAATAAAGGTTTGACCAGTTATGATGATTTACGCTGGGAAGAAAAACAAGTCATATTTTGAAATGTTATCTGTAAATCATCATAAAAGGGTCCCACCTAAAACAACTGGTATAACATACAAACCTCAAGCAAAAATGATGTTTCCATTCCCAATTCATGACTAATTAAAATCAACTTTTTAATTTCATTCATAAAATATATTGTTTGCTGGCATTAGCTTTTAAATATTATTTTGACATGGAATTGTCATTATCAACATAGTCACAATTTTCATCCTTTATCCCGGACAAGTGCTTGAAATCCAACTAAAAGCAGAATAAAGGATTATCAAGACACATATAAAAAAAAATAATGCTTCCGAACCAATATCCCAAAAAAAGCAATCAACCCACCACACCAACACATGCCTCTAAAGACTGCTGTTTTTGATACTAGTAGTCATTGCTACAGATTGTATTTAAATGCATTCGGTTAGTCTAAGGGAAACCGAAAGAACAACCCTGAGGACTGAAACATCAATGAATTTGCAATGAATTGCCCATTCATTTATTGTTATTTGTCAACCGCACACCCTCCGTTAAATTATAAAAAACAACAACTTACTTTAAAATTTTGTTTTTAATGTTATTAAATTAAATACATTTATTAAATTTATTAAATTTCTTCAATAATAAAAATTAAATTAAAATTAATTTTATAGATTTCAAATTTCTGAGACAATTCGCTGTTGATGCTAGCGCGCGGTGGGTGGTTGCCAGGGCATAACTATGTGGTTGCTAAGGTACTCTGAGGGATTTTTTACTGGGAAAAATCTCTGTGGCTCTGGTCTTACACCGTAATTATTTTTAAAATGTCATGCCTAACAACTCCCGTTAACCAGAGTAAAATTACTTTAACACATGACCTCTGGCTCTGATGCTTTATTTTTTTCTCTGTTTCATTTTGCGATGTGTGAAAGGTCTTTCTTTTCAGCCTGAGCTGTTCCAGGGCATGGCGAGTGTCTCTAAACACTAATAATAAATGTGTTCCCATCAGTGTAAAAGTCCTTGAGTTTGTATATTAGGCATGTATACAGAGAATCAAGCACTTTTATCATGGACACATGCTGATGTTGGTCTCCTGTTTCTAGTTTCCAGAGTCAAGGAGTCAAAGCCACTTTACAAACCCAAACAAGTCTGATAAATCCTGGATAAATCTCTTAAAATGTGAGCACACACAAACACTCAACCCATGTACCCATCCCAAAACACACACACACACACACAAACGCGCACTTATACGTCTGGCTTGCTCCGTGCTCACACATATAATCACACCACCCTGCTTAATTTGTTGGGGAGGTAGGTGTAACATTAGAACCCGGGTCAGTGGTGTTGGTTTTGGTGTAGACTTCTAAAACATTAGCAGAGTGGGGATTGCTACATGACCCTGAAAACTGAAATAAAAATCCAGTCCGGTTACTCTCCCTTTATACAGTAGAATATGCCTCTTTTATAAGGATATTTCACTACTATGCCTTTTGGCTATATCCATAATCTGCATTTTAAGGGACTGGAAACTTTCAAGTGAAAATGTCCATTATGGGGTGATTCCAACACAACTCAGTCAGTTTAAGGGATTGCAGATTGTCACATAATGAAGACATCTCCAAAGTGTGTCTGGCTCGAATATTGCAGAACTTTGCAGACGGCGAAAACAAGGGAGAGGCCATCATTAATAAGTGCTGTCATCCTCAGGCTAATTGGGAGTTGGAGCAAAATGGCCTGATTGGGATCAATCTCCTTTAATTCCCCGCATTTAGTTTGAGGTAACCAACACACTGCGTAAAAAAAATAAATAAATAAAAAAAATAAAATAAAAACTTAACTGATGAATAAAGTGAGAATCCAGGGCATAAAAACTAACCAATCTGAGAAAATATAGGCCTTCCAGGTTAAAATATTGTTGCACTTGCAGACATTTCCATAAAGAATGTAGTGTATTTATTTACCAGAAGTGCATATATTTTTATAGATGTAGTGCCAATGACCAGATTCATAAATGCCCTGAAAGTGTTGAACGCTACAGTTACAATCACAGCTGTCGTCTCTGACTGAGCAAAGGAAAGTCAAATATAATGGAGGACACAAGGCCCTATTTACACACATGTCATGCTTGCATTCCCCATGTTATCTCTAGTTTGTGTAACTGGAATGCCAGAACATTCTATAGTACCAGGATATATTGCTCCTTGCTTAAGTCAAGTGATAAGCAAGAACTATGCGTCTGGTTTAAAAAAAAAAAAGTGCCGACTCTCACAGATATACAACAATGTATCATTTGGATCAGTTCAGTTCCCATCCTCATATTCCATGACCTGAACGTACTGGATGATCCTCTACAATTCAAATCCATGTATTTCATCTCTTTAGATTTGCCGTGTAGCTACATATATATATATATAGTATATAGATATATATCTATATATATATCTATAATATATATAGATATTATATAATAATATATGGCTAGTCACCCCCAAGAACACTAAAGTTTTTTTCCCTTGCCTCGATATTAAATCAGCTGTCAACTCTAGTTAAATAGTATGTAAACCAGCAGAGGTAGTGACAGCATACGAATGTAATCAACATCACAAAGAGCCTCAGACAACACAATTGACTGCTGATAAGACTGTAGTAGGAGCCACAGATCATGTGTTCATCTAAAACTGACAAAGCAGTGGTAACAAAAAATTCTATATTAGTTTTGAGTGGTGGTGAGTCCAAAATCACCACCAAAAAAAATAAAATGAATTGAATATTCACAGGTGTCCATTGTTTCCTGATTATCTGAACACTCCATGAACTATCTGTCATATCAGAAAGAACACTCAACACTCTTTCAGTCTATCTCTGCCCTTCCTCGTTTTATTGACTTTCCATTTGATGACTGATGAGAGGGAGAGAGGACGGGATGGGAATCTCTTATAGAGGAATTCTGCAAATTCCTGGAGGCCTCCCAAAGGCCAGCTAATGGCCATACTCATTTTCACACAGACGGTATCAGGGAGAACTGAGAGTAACCATTTAACAAGTTTGTATTGCTCATTCCCATAGCAACCACCAAAGAATTAACATGCCAGACTATTTGGCTTTGTGTTTGTTTTTTGTAAATTCCTTTTTTTGAACACCACATCTGAAACATTATACACAGTACTGCAATCGATAGCAGTATTCCCTTTACTGCCTTCCTATTGCCTTCAACATCCATAGCTCAAAGTCAACTATTCTGTTCTATCATGTGTTGCAGTTTACCATGCCTTGTAATAAGGATAAAACTTATTCCATTTAAGTGTTCAGTTCTGCTAGAAGTATGACGTCGCTGTCTGGAGTGGATGAAGTTGACTTCTTAGATCTATCGGCAAAAACTAGACTATGTTAAAACAAACGAAAAACAACCTTGGTTTTTTAAATTTATTAAACGAGTTAATTATTCTTACATATTTTATTATTTATGTATACAATTATTTTATTTTATTCAATAACCAACATGATCCAGCCACTGCTCTCTAAGAAGAGCAGAGCGTACAAACCTACTAGCACAATTAGTATTTGTATATTTTTATTTTTTTTCATTTACGCTGGTATCCATGAGAACCAAACATAGCTCTGGTTGAGTTTGTATGACTAAGTACCCGGTGGTTTTCCTGCGCTCTTACGCACAGTGTGTGCTGTGCTCTGGGTCTGTTGCTGTCAGAGGGGCGCGCCCTGACATTGCCAGACTAGCCCCGCAGAAAAAGGGCGTAGCATTTCCATAATGAGACTCTTTAAAGCTGCTGCTCCATACAGCACATTAATCTAGTCGCAGGGATCTGGACTTTGGAAATACACAGTACTTTTGACTCGAGTGGCGCGGCTGCATTTCGGCGTTTTCATCCATTTGTGTGGACTTACTTTCACTTTGCTCGCAGTAAGTTGGATTTATATTGCAGTACAAACGTACGTTGGCTCTTTATGAGTATTAAAAAGTCTAGAGCGGATCAGAGAGGAGAGTAAATCTTGCCTTCGGGATAAGAAAAGCCACTTTCATGCTTTGGCTCATCCATACAATGGTATATTGGCTAACTTTATAGAGGGGCATGCATGTCGTTGCTTAATTATTATAGAGTTTTAAGAATATGTGATAGGCTGGTTTTGCCCTGGTCAACTTCGTTGTAACACTCTTTTGTGCCAAAACTGATGGTGGAAAATTGTGTGCATGATGTCAACTGCGTTCTGAAATGCAATTTTTGGGAGATCAAGAAAGTTTTAATAAAGTCATATTAAAAGACATGTACCATGTAACAATCAGCTTTTGACGTACTGGTTAAATAATATATTTTTTTGCTTTAACATTACTGAGTTTACTATTTGATTAATTATATTATTATCTCTTATATATATTCACTGCAGTACACAAAATAAGTAGCCTATTATTATTTGTTAATATTTAAATAATTATTGTTTTTTTAAATAATAACCTAAATCCATTAGTGGGAAATATATTATAACAATATTATAACTAATAATTGGTCCGATATATTTGATCAAAAAACATGTTTCGGTGTTTGTACAGAACCGTAAGGAAACATCATGCTTCTCCTCTTACTGGGAATCGTCGTCGTGCATGTGGCAGCACTGGTTCTGCTCTTCGTGTCAACTATAGTCAGTGTAAGTACAACTATTCTGAAACTTCATTTATTAAATTAATAAAGATCTATCTATCTATCTATCTATCTGGCTGTCTATCTACAGTATCTCTGATATTAAAACAACAAATTATATGATAGCCAACCTTTTTTTTTAATTAACCAAACAAAATGCAATCAATTTGGAGTAGTTCATAAACTCAAACCCCAATCAGGCACTAGAACCAGCTGAAGGAGAATATTTTGGATGTGTTTAACTTCTGCTAATGAGTATTCTTGGATCTAACAGGCATGGGCTGTTAACCCCAACAGCAGTTCAGACCTCTGGACAAACTGCACCACATTGAATGGATTGTCCAGATGTGACTCTGCTGACACTGGAGGTAGGATCCTGCTACAATTTTAGATTTGTTTAAGAAGGAATGTGTGATGGTGCAATAATGGTGCAATAATATTAATTTCAAAAGAGGAAAATGTCTGCCTCTCTGGGTTGAAGAGCCACCCTCGGTATGTTACACATAGCAGGTCATTCACGGAGGGCTCCATCCTGGCATAGTCAAAGCCCCTTTGCCTATTTACCACACTTTGTGGTGGGTGTGCCCACTCTGCCTCTGAACACCTCTGAACTGCCATCTAGGGGTGAGAATGCAAGTGTGCAGTTTCAACCCACAACAGACCCCTCTTCAACATCAGCTCTGTATAAATAGTCTGGTTGCCGGCGCTGAGCTCGGGCCCCTTGTTTGGGAGTGGAGAGTGCTGGGTTGCAAACAGAATTGAGAACATATGGGGTGGGACAGAGGTACAGAATTCAAAGCAGATTAGATTTAGACTGATCTGTCTGTAATGGCGTAGCATCAGATCGCCATAGGCCAAACACGGCATGATTTGAATCACACCCACAAATCAAAATGCCAGCAGCGGGTTTGTTAATACAAGAATGAAGGTAGTTTGAGAGAGAAACAATTATACTTGAATTTATTGTTGAAGTTTTTGGTTGAAATACAAACTTGTGTTGTCATTTTTTAGTTATTGTTGCCATGTAGAGTGTACCAGAATATTAAAGCAATAATGAAAAATGGTGTTCTTTCATGCATAAAAAATAAAAAAGTGTATTTTTAAGTACTGTACACTCTCAATCATATCACTGTTACACTATTGGCTGTTCTTGAAGGGTGAGATGATGTCATAGTTCAGAGCGGGAAACGCCTCTCTGTGCACTTCGGTAATGAGGCGGGCCCAGAATGCTTTGCTGTGTTATTTCATAGCTCTCAGTCAGTTGGCGTAGCGCATGTAATGTGGCGTGTTTGTTTAGGGTGTGGTGCGGGGGTTGGCACATAGGGCTTTTCTGTCCCGCTCTCCTGCGCTCGCTCACGTGTCGCCACTACACTGCTGGAGAAAGGCTGTTTTTCAGTTACTTCTTAAGTTGATTTTTGACGGTCATCTAGCCTGTGAAGAAAGTCTTTTCATTGGTGCATGTAATGACCAGATTTTTCTTTTAATTATGTTGTAGATGACGTTTAACTTCCACACAAACAACAGCAGTTAAAATATGAACCTTCATGCACACTACTGTAAGGACAGATTGAATTGATAGTGACATTAAAGACTTTTACAGTACATTGTTACAAAAGACTTCTATTTCAAATGCTGTTTTTGTTATTTCATCAAACAACTGAAAATACTGTATCACAGTTTCCACCAAAATATTAAGCAACACGACTGCTTTTAACATTGATAATAGATCAAATTAAAAAATTTTTTGAGCCCAAAATCTCTTCCTGAATGATTTCTGAAGGCCTCATGTGACTGTTGCTAAATGTCATGTGCCTGCTGCGAATGGCTGCTGAAAATTAAGCTTTTGCTGTGACAGAAATAAATTGCATTTAAAAAAAATATTAAAACAGAAAACCGATATGTTAAATTGTACTGATATTTCACGAAACAATCTTACTAACCCAAATTTGTTCACTATAGACAATGTCAGTCACAATGTTTACAGTAAGAACCTTGGACTCACACATGTTTTAGATATTTATCAGTAAGGTTGTACATGCCATCATTAGGTAACAGAATAGTCAGCATGAACAATATTTTTACAGTCTTTATTAATATTATGTTAAAGTTGTATATTGCATTAGAAAAAAAAGCATGAACTAATCACAGTATTTTTATAAATTAATATTAAATGCCTTAAAAAACGTAACCATTATAGCATAATGCATTTCTCAATAAATGGCCATCTGACAGCAGCTTGCATTCTTCACATCTCTAGTAAGGCAAACATACTGTGCTTCAGCATTAATAGTATAATTCGAAACAATTTAGGGGCAAATCAAGAGGGTTGAATCAAACCTGGGTTGGAAACAAGCAATCAAACCAAGTGCAAAGCCATCCTAAGATTACCTGAATGGTGTATTTTACACCGGGGGAGATGCGGAACAGCTGGCATGGCGAAGCTACTCAATACTGGCAGCTAAAGCATGCTTGAAATCCTATTCATCATCCTGATATAGAGCCATTTCATGGACCAAATTGGGGTTATGGCGGTCTAGTATTAGCGCACAAACTCGCACCCCTGTGTTATGTTTCGCCAGTGCATATTTATCATCTGTTAAGCCACATTCTTCACACCCAGGACCATGCGTGCCCCTCTAAATGCAAACACAAGGCCTCCGCTTTCCAAAACGAAACTTCTGTCCTGAAATACAAGTCCCTGCCTTAGATGCATGACTGCTGACAGAAATACATAGGGTGTTGTCAAGCTCAAAATGAGTACAGCCGCACCTTATATCAGGAAACTCCAAATGTCACAACTTAGTCTGAAGGAAGGAAAAGTCTGTTTACCTCATGTGAGAGTATAGTGAGGTTAAACTTAGTAACAGTGAGTAAGTATACTGTACTAGGGGTCGCGCTTCTATTTTTACTTAATTGTTGAGAGAGCTTTATTGTATCATTTGTATTGTGTGGGTGCAAAACACACAGCAGCAGAACCTAGTATTTATGGATGCACACTAGAATAGTCTCCTCACGTGGTCTCTGATGAGATGTACTGAGAAAAACAAACGCCATTTCCATAGTTGTTTCCATTCTGAGATAGTTACAAGCACAAAAAAAAACGTTTATGGGGTTTTCTTGTCCTTTTAGGGTTATCCATGTGTGCCTGAGCTTTACGGTTTTGCTGTTAATGAGATCATTGCTAGAATTTTGGATCATTCGCATTGCCAGTTCTTCCCCACAAAAGTGCAAAGAAGCCGATTTGTGTATGATCTTGAGAAGTCCAGATTTTCAAGGACTTGATCGAGTGTTTCTATATTCTTTTTCTGGATGTAAGCAATGCAATATTGATGGTCTTATTTTGCAATTGGCTTTAGTAGAGGATCTGGTTCTTCTGGAGGCTGGAGTAGCGGCTCTGATTTAGTTTTAATCTGTAGTAGGCCGATCTGCTTTAGGGATGTAACAGTTCTAGTGGCTATAAGGGGAGAGGCAGACACAGCTGAACATGAGAGGAAAGAGAGAGTGAGGTGGAAACCTGATGCTACAGGAATGACCCTTGGATAAGAAATAGACATGCTGGACAACCCATGTATTCCACTTATTACTGCTTGGGCACGAAAGGTAGAGAATGAGATAGAAAGAGAGCTATGACTTGTTCTCATACTGTGTGATTTAGAAGAACAGCAAAATGCTCACCAAATCCTGTCATTATTTAACTTTCAACTCTTTTTTTTCCAGCTGATGAACAATAAAACCATTGGCAGCCAATCAGAATCCATTTTGCTTTAAAGAGCTCAAGCATTTAAATGGACAGACGACATAACTGCAGCACACGTTTATAGTAAACAACTTTATTGTGTGTTAGTGTGGCCTGTATTCAATGTCATCAATTCTTTATGACTTTTTTTCTGAGGAAACAAAATATATTTTTGAAAAAATTCTGGTTTCATATCCATACACTCTTGCTATGGGAAAGTCATTTTGGGTTCCCAAAAGAACATTTTAGCAAACTGTTTTAAAAGAACTAAGTGTTTCTTAGTGTGAAGAATGTTTTATTAATCTAAAAAACCTTTTCCCACTATTAAGACCCTTTTGTGCAATGGAAGGTTCCATGGATTTTAAAGGGTCTTCATGGAGCTATAGATGCCAATAAATAACCGTTATTTTTAAGAGTGTAGCCCAACGTTTTGAACCCCATTGAGGGCAAAAACAGTTGAAACATTCTTCATTTTCAGACAAAAGTCCTATAGGTTTTAAACAGCTCTTAAACAGAATTTGCATTTTAGATGAAGTATCCCTTTAAAACTCTATTGAGGATAACAATGGTAAAACAGAAACACTGAACAATTTGTACATAATGTGGACATTCCAAAGCCAGAATACACGCTAAACATTAAACTAAAACATCTGTCATGGCATTCCTCATCAATCCCAAACTCCCTCAAACCTCACAGCACGCTATTGACTTTCTTGGTGGGAGAACGTATTGTCCAAAGGTTTTGTCTTGAGAATCAATCTACACTAACCTTCAAAAGTTGTTTTTTTTAAAGAAATTAATATTTTTATTCAATTAAATATATACAAAATACTTTTCATTTCAAATGAATGCTGTTCTTGTGAGCTTTCAGTTTTATAAATTATTGTAAATTCTAATATTATTTCAAAATATTTCAGTTTTTACTGTATTTTTAATCAAAGAAGTGCAACCTGGTGAGAATAAGAGACTTAAGAAGAAGATTTAAAGCATACGAAGCATAAGAAGATTTTTTTAATCTTAAAATCCTCAAACTTTTGATCGGCAGTGTGCAAAGCAAGTGAAATGTTTCCTGCTATGCAGGAACATACTAATGCAAAAACATGTTCTTTCCTGTCCACACATGTGAAAGGGTGGAATGGCTCTAATAAAAATGACACACGGGGGGCTTTTAAAACCATCAAATGCAGGTAATATAGAGTTAATGGTGCTCCTTGTAAGTTGCTGTGTTATGGCCCTGGGACGTCAAGAGAGGATCAATACCAGATGCTGTAACCTGCTAAGAGCTTTTAGGAACAGAAACCTCATTATGTGATTGGAGAATCCAGGAACTCTTAATGTATTGTGCAGTGTTCTTTATATTGATGAAACAGCCATCAAAACTTTAAATGCAACAACAAGAGTTCATTATGAACTGATATTTGGTGTTTTGGTTTTTTTGCAGACTCACCTCTGTCATTATCAATAATACATAGATATCTAAGTGCACATCTCCAATTGCATGCCAATGTAAAAGTGCAACTACCGGTACATCTGTTGTGATCGATCGAGAATAGGAATAGCAGATGAGAAAATAAATAATGACCGGTTTAATTTCCATTCGTGTGCATTTAAAATGAGCAAAGGTTTTTTTTTTCTGCAAAGCTCAAACTGCCTTAAGTGGTTTCAGGAGTGCGGAAATGCTCTAATGTTTTGAAATGCTTTCTGTCTTTCAGTTTGGATCCAGGCAGTCCAAGCCCTCATGATCCTGTCAATCATCTTCAGCATCCTGTCTCTCTTACTGTTCTTCTGCCAGCTCTTTACTCTTCAGAAGGGTGGACGTTTTTTCCTCACTGGAGCATTCCAGATCTTTGCTAGTAAGTATCTTGACGTCATTTGGACATCAGTGGATCAGTACGGTTGTTTGCAGATGCTAATGAGGTTGACATAACATGCTGACATGCTCATGCAGTGTTAATAGACCCAAAGTGTTCACTGTTGAAGTGAAGGAGAGCCATAAATTGCTATATTTGCATATGTGTTTAATCTAGCTGGCTCAGGTGATCTGAGATCAATTACCATTTATTAATAAAAGATTATCTATGGGGCATCTACTGATCTCCTCGGTTCCTATGGAGGTGTATTTGCTTTAATTCGGTTAGATGAAAAAAACTTTGGCCTTAGTCTTGTTAGTCTTACGAGTCCTGTCAACTCTCATTAAACCACAGACAGCAGATGAAACCCTTTAATGCACTCACTTCCTGCAGATAATTTGGTTATGATTTCTTAAAATGAAACCATGTGGCACGCAGAGTTTTAAATAGGCGAGGTTACCAAAACGAGTAAGCGTTTCTCTTCATTTATGATAAACAATACGTGTAAGAGATCAGATACGGAAAGATGCATTTCACAGTCATTTACTGTGCTGTAACTGAAGCTAATGTAAAATGATAGCTCTCATTAGAAATGTTTAATTAAATTTTCGGCTCTTTGGGATGTAATGAAGATGGAGTATTATTAGAGATCATTACCGTGCCTGGATAATGAATAGTTCTGTGGGTGCCACGAATGCTTGATCTTTCAGTACGTACTGAGGGCTTTTAGAGTTCATATCTGCGACTCGCATCAGAGAGGATGGACATTAATTGAAAGCTAAATGTCAGAGGAGAGCAGAGGGTGGAAACAGCACACAGCCAGACAGTTACAGGTGCCCACTGAGTTGGCACCGGATACACAGCCGCTGCCACAAGATGAAATGTCAAGACTGGCACTCTGGGGGTGGTCTGTAGTCTGCCTGACATAAAAGTGCTGAAAGTGCCATGTCATATTTCCTCCCTCTCATGCATACCTTCTAGTCAAGACTAGGCCAAAAACAGCATTGCTTAGGTAAATGTTACTTAGTAAATATTAGTAACAGTTAAAATGACATATTAACTGTTGTAAACAAGTAAGCAAAGACATCATTCTCAATTACAGCACACATTGTTGGATATTAAATGAATATCCTGACCACAAAAGAGTTCCCAAAACCTCAAAAACAATGTTTATAATGGTAAAAATAATATTAATAGACTGTATAGTTATTAATAAAAAGTAACTAATACAACATTTTTAAGGTCTAGTATGTATTTATTTTATTATTTTACATCACCAAATGATATGCATATTATAATATTTTCTAAAGGATCATGCGACACTGAAGACTGGAGTAATGGCTGCTGAAAATTCAGCTTTGCATCACAGGAATAAATTACATTTTAAAATATATGAAAATAAAAAAATAGTTATTTTAAATTATAATAAAAACAATATTACAGTTGTTACTACTATTTTTGATCAAATAAATGAAGCCTTGGTGAGCATAAGAGACTTTTCAAAAACTTACAAACGTTAAAAGTCTTATAAAACATCATAAGGAACGTGATGGGAATCATGTAAGGATAGATAGATGAGCTTACTGCCTTGCATTTATATGGCTGGCTAGCATTCACTTTAGATTCCTGCAGCGCGCTTTCAGAGTTCTCTGAAACCCTCCACCTTCCCCAGCTCCACCTGTATAGATCTGCTACGGGTTATTTTATATTCTATTTGTGCAGAAGCAGTATGTCTTAAATACTCACATCACCATATCGGCTTATGTATTGGCAGTAGCAAGTTCATGTACTTGCTTGCAGCAGCAGCAATAATCTACAACTACAGCAAAAAACCAACAGCATAGCAGATCTATTCCGCCAAGAGCAAATACATTAACATTGTAATATCCATCACCATGCTAAAATGTTCCGAGAGTTGTCATAATTGAAATATATTTTAAAATAAAAAATTATAGAAGGTAACATCAATAAAAAAAAAAATTTTTTCTAGACACTTAATTTTTCTTGTCTTCCTCTTCCCCCAGGTCTTTTCATTATGTGTGGAGCTATCATTTATACGGTAATGAACTCCGAATGGGTCCCTGAGACAGAGTCCTACGGCTTTTCCTACATCCTGGCCTGGGTAGCCTTCCCTCTGGTGCTCATAAGCGGCTTAATCTACGTCATTTTGAGAAAACGAGAGTGAGGTGGCACCACCCTCTTGTGGGCGCCACCTGGAAATACAGCTTTGAAGCCAAAGTATCCACAGAGAAGTGAAATCACGCAGTATCTTCACCCAGGGGGTCAGTCAAAATCAACCCCACTGCCACCCCGAAAAGACATATTCAATACTGTCATCATTTGAAGATGTGTATATAGTATCTTTGGTTTAAAACCTATTTATAACACTTTTTACATGTATGTACATAGTATTTTATGTTTGCTCTGTTGACAAAGAACCTCTGAAGAGCTTTTCTTTTAGCTAATTAAGTGCCTAGAGTGTGTGTTTGTCGCAGAAACGTGCATCATTAGCCATAATGTGTGTCTGTGTCAAGTTTTCTTTCCTTATAAGGCCAAAATACTGCTAAAAAGGTTTTGATGTATTTTAACCAACGTGCATGTATTACATTATAGGGACAATGAAAGGAAGTGTTTTCAATGAAGCTGCATTGAGAATTCATAGATGAAGTAACTTAAACACCATAGTTAGATCGGCAGTTTTGAAAGTTTTTTTTTTTCTTAATTTCCAACAAAAATGGTGCTATGTATTTACCATTCCTTTAACTAATAGCCATTTAGATTTTATTTAGAAGGACATAACATGACAGAAAGTCAAAATTAGAACGCCATTGAATATTTTGTGCTTGTGCCTATAACACAATGCTGTATATACAGTACTCGTCAAAAACGGTTCATTTTATAATAAAACAAACAAAATGTGTTTTGAGTAATGTGGTTATTAGTTTAGATTTGGGAGATTGTAATGGAGGAATTGTAGTAAAAACAGAGACTAGCAACTATTGATATTTACTTGGATTTTTAAAGTTACTTTTAAGAGCAGTATTAGCAGAAAGCAGTAATTCTTTCACTCAGTTTAATAGATGTCGCTTATATGTTGCATTTAAATCCAAATCTGCATATTCAAATCAAACAAGCATTAAAAAAATATAATACACATGAAATAATGGCATAGCTTTTTTCAAGTGTCAAAATTACAGCTTACAACTCCATCTATATTCACAATATATCAAGAAAAGCATATCTAAAAGCATCTAAAGTGGCAGTTTTGTGATGGTGGTGGTGGACACATCATAACACCTGCATGCATGGAAACATTTTTCAATACTTGAAATATAACATGCTGCAATGTATACCATTTGGAGATGCTCTGTTTCCACTTACAGTAATTCACAATGTACTGCAATTGCATGTGATTGCATTAAAAAATAATCGTATTACTTAAAGGCCCTATTCTGAGGACCATGTATTAGATTTCTTCTCCTGCAACACCAAAAACAATAAATTATGTTTTGTTATGATGAACTGAATATGTTGCCCGTTTTCATGGTTGTAATGGCCTGATGAATGTCATGACTAAATCCCCTTCTGCTTTTTTTTTTTTGTGACTGAACAAACAACTTTACGCACAGCAGAATAATTTATTTTACCTGCAATAAAAGAGATTGATACTTCTTCCTTCTTGAGTGTAAAGGGATTTCTGTACGTAGCGATTATGCCCTTAAAAATATCAATATATAATCAATATGTGGTCTGTTCTGACATGGGACCAGCACTATAAAAATGTTGCATGTGCTCATTTGCCAACATTATAACACATGAATACTTTAGACTGCAATTGTTACTTGATATCGTAAGACTAAAACCTGAAATAACAATCGAATCGTGTTGCATTCATTTGATCTGTCTAAGCAGTTGTAAACAGTGTAATATTTGTATTTAATTGAATGTCGTGGTGCTCCTTCTGAAAACACCTGTACTGTAAGTCGTGTCTGAAGGAGTTTGAGCTCTGATGAAGACTGTTCATTCACAAGAACCCAACTCTTTGCCTCTTGACTTGCTTCTCTTATGAAAGCGTGTGTTTGTGTGTTTATTAAAAGCTATTAAAAAAATACTGCTTGCCAGAAAACTGTCTCTCATTTTACTTTCTGCAAAAATGCATTTGAATTCAAATGAACCAGTGGTTTCATCTGCTGGGTTGTGTTTCAAAAATGTCAGTGGTTTTGACAGCAAATAATGAAATTACATTTATAAAATAACTAAAAATCAATCAACATCCAGTGTGCCAGGTTTGCACAGGTTTAGATATCAGAATCAGCTGTTGTTTACAAAATCACCCTATTCAGCCTATGAAAATGTAATTAATAATTCTGCATATTACATGCTAATGTAATATTGAAATTCTAGGTTCTTCAGCACAACCAGTTGAGAGAAACACTGACCTAAAAAAAAGAAAGTCAGGAAATAGTGCCACATAGTGGTGTAATTTAAATAGTGCAACTTAATATGTGAAATATGAGAAAGGCCATCCAGTGTTAGAAATTAATGTTTTAATAGATGCCATGTTTGATATTGATTTCTAAGGACATTTTTAGCTTTATTTATTTATTCAGTCATTAATTAATTAATTAATTTATAAATGCACATTCTATTAGTGTCACATTCAACAACACCCCAGCTAACATTCAGGAAAGGTTCTCTCAAAAATATGAACAAATGTACTTCCAGTAACATTAATACAACTCTCGTTCAATGTTATCTGGTCTATTAAAACGTTAGCACAAAATCATGATTTATACATCATTTGCGGAAACATTTTAATTTCAGAACGTGAGTGTAATGTTTTCGAAATTTGCTACTTCATACTTGTTTCAGAGAACATTCCAAACTAATGTTCCCATAATGTGTGCAAAATGATAACATTTAGATTTTTCAGTTTTCATAACTGAATGGGCACCTTAGCAAAACATTCTTCTGAGATTCTTATCTGACAGCTACAGGTCACTAAAGTGTACAAAGACACTAAACTTGTCACTAGATAGAACAGAACATTATTAAATATGTCAAATGTTAAATAATAGTAAAAAAAAAAAAAAAAGGCATTAAGAGTATTTTCCCCAAGATCCTAAATATCCAATTATAGTCCAAAGCCCCCTGCTTCCCTCTAGCGAGGTTTTTGATAACTTGTAGGCGTGATAATGTGCAATAAACTTCTAACCAAATAATTATAACAAAAACAAAAACAAAACAAAAAAAGTTAAAGTCTGAAAGAGTTCAAGAACAAAACAGATTAGGGAAAAAAGGGACGAGAAAGAAAATGTCACACACCATTTTACAAAGTGTCACAGTCCATTTAATCTAATTACACCGTTCATGAAATAATCAGCAGTGGAATGCATTTAGACTTTGTTTGCTAGGTGCATTTTTCACGTTCTGTAAAATAACTGAAGGAAATTTGAATAGGTGAATTTCCTGTTCACATTTTATAATACAATTATTCTGCAGCAGATAAATGTGTACAGAACTACATAATATGTATATGAATTTAACAATTGCATTTGTGCAATATTATCCTATTTGTTGTTTGTTTGTTATTAATTATCAATATAAATATATATTTTTGTTTGAACTGGATACTTTAACAGCATTTCATCGTTTAAAAAAAAAACATCAAAACACATGCTCCTTCATTTATCCATAAATCATAGATATAAATACTCACAATGACTATTTAAAGGAATCGGATGATGTTGGGCTCTCTTGGGGACGTCTCTGTAAGGCAGACAAATTAATATCACCCATGTGTCTTATCTTATAATGAGGGTAATTAATGTATTTGACCACAAAACCCCTGCAACTTCAGCCTGTCAGAATGATTTGCAGCACCCCGTCCGATTTCCAAAAGCCCTGATCCTTATGAAGATCTGGAGATGATGTATGTTATAGAGAAAATGCTAATAAAAAAACTACTTAGGTAATAAAACCAAAGATTCTGATATAAACAAAAACAAAGTGTATGCAGATGTTCATATAACTGCAGTGAGCAAACTTAACAGGTGCGAAATGTAATAGTGAAACAAGACTCATTGAAAGGTCTCATTGACAAAAAACAGAACCCAAACACACTTTTTAAGAGTTGATACATGAACACAACAGGATAGTAAACACACCACACCGCCAGCTTTGTTTATGCCCCTCAAGCCCCTCCTCTGTCGCAACCGTAATTGTTTACATCCTCTGGGTCACGAACGAGACTACAAAATAATGACATTATCCATCGTGTCCCTCTCAGTCTCCTCTGCCCCCCGCCCACGTCTCAACCCTTTAATTCTACCCACCCAATGTCATTAACGCCTCCGCTATCCATTCTCCAGTCTTCACGGAGATAATATTCCTTCATTTCTGGAACACAATGGGAAAAGACGCAAACAGAAGGTCCACTTTAATCTATCAGGCCTTTTTCAGTGGCTCTGAAGCTCTCTCTGACAGGCATAGCATCGCTGGACCATGGACCGAGGGACAAGAGACACAATTAAACCTCATGAAATGCAAATAGGGCCTTTTTTAAGGCATAGGAGGGGGTTATTTTCTGCCTGAAACCACCATCTGCTGGCTATCACGTGCACAAAGCATCATCGGGTCGGGAATTTGTAGCTTTAATATTTTTTACATGTTAATTAAAAAAAGAAACAGCTTAGGAGTACACAGCTGGATTCGATCAGGAGAGAGAACGTTCAGCAGTTTGACCCCTCATACACATGTGCACAAGGTCTAAAAAAATTTTTTTGCCATACTTGAGAAAATGTACTGGCCATAAATATTTTAGAATTTCATCTTAAAGTAAGAGTAAATGAATGAATTATTATTATTATTATATAGTTTGGAATAATTTGAAAGAAGTCAAAACTGCATTTATTTGATCAAAAAATAGAATTATAATTTCATTAGAATTTAAATGTATTTAAATGGAATAGTTTCTATTTCTTTTCAAGAAGTTATAATTATTTGGTGCCTTTAGAAACTTTCTTTTTTAAATGTTTTTTTTTTTAAAGAAAGAAATTAATACTTTTATAGAATGCATCAAATTGATCAAAAGTGACAGTGAAGACAT
The DNA here is from genome assembly GCA_018155175.1 of Sinocyclocheilus anophthalmus. Classification (NCBI taxonomy): domain Eukaryota; kingdom Metazoa; phylum Chordata; class Actinopteri; order Cypriniformes; family Cyprinidae; genus Sinocyclocheilus; species Sinocyclocheilus anophthalmus. The sequence goes on along the minus strand of JADLZN010011910.1, from coordinate 250,933 downwards.
TTATAACATAATATTTATATTTCAAATTGAATCGGAAATACAGTAAAAATAGTTATATTGTGAAATATTACAATTTAAATTTTGAAATTGTAATATTTTTACCAAGTCACACCAGATATTTTCTTTAGTAGCCAGTTTAACATGTCTCTGATTTGAATTGGCAAGTTTCATTTACTTGTCAAAAGCCATTTTTGACTCAAAAAACAAACATAGATGCATAAACACATTTATATGCTTACAAACAATCTGGACAAACGCCCTTTGACCCTTCACACATGCACAAACATCTCCTTTCACTCCTATCAAAGGTGACCCTTGCACCATTGCCCCGGTCCCCCAGCAGCTTCATAAATCCCGTAATATGCCTGTGCTTGTTTAGAACCTGATCCCTTCCTCACCCAGAGGTCATCCACGAGCTGTACCCCAAAAACATGTCTGGACCCGCGCGGGCCTTCCCCAGGGCACCGTTCCACCAGGGTCAGAACGGACCTTCTGTTTTATTTTCTCTTCTCTTCTGTCTGCTGGTGCAAACGTTCATTCTTCACAGTCACAAAAGGCCTTTCGCTCCAGAGGCCCCAGATTTGCTCCCGAGTGGCCCGATCGCAGGGTTTCAAGGTCAAGACCAGGTTGAAGGTCATCAAAGCCAGATCTGCCCTCTGCACTGGCGTCTGTCCATCATGGTGTTCAGATGAAGGAAGCACTCGCCGCTTATGGAGTTTCAGACTAAATCGAACCCATTCAGTGCCATCTATCATACTCAATCATGCTAATGCATGAGAACAGACGATCTGGTTGTAATATAGGCTTTGAAAGGAAACAATTCAGGGGTGCTGAGACGGACAATATATTTCTTCTGTTTAACACTCAAACTATGATGAATTAGGCAAAGTTGCAAGACACTGTCTTAAAGGAACAGTTCACCCCAAAATTAAGATTCTTTCATTATTTCTTACCCTGTCTTTTAGAGCACAAAAGGACTAATTTAAAGCAGAATATCCAAGCTGCTCTTGTTCATATAATGAAAGCAAACCATGGCTGTCAAGCAAGATTTTTTATATTGTTTTTAATTTTCCTTACATAAAGCTATCAAATAAATGCATACATGTGGATACATCATGTGGATTACGTTTCTGATGCATTTATGGTGCCTTTTTTTTGGTCCTTTAAGGAGCTTACATCAATGTTGTTATCGCTAATGAAAAGTAAAGTGATAAATATATATATATATTTTTTTATCTGGTATCTGAAAAAAATAATTAACTGGGAAAAACTGAAACTAAAATATATTTTCTAATAAAAAAAAATCAAAAATTTAAAATAGAAATGAATTTTAGAGACATTATACAGTATGTGTTAAAACTTTTAATAGCTAAGAGTTTAAGATTTTAAAACGCTTAATGACCATTTGCGCATCACTTGCAGCGATTTTTTAAAATTGACAAACAGTTTGCTCATTGAAACAAACATAGATGCATAAACACATTTATATGCTTACAAACAATCTGGACAACGACGTAAAGCTATGATAACAAAAAAAAAAAGAAAAAAGAAAAAGAGAGAGTCAAAGCTATTAAAAATGAGTGAAAAAAATGAAGAATTTCCATTCCCTTTAACACCAGGCCTACATTAATTTTTATTATGCAAAACTGCCTGAGGATGACAGGTAGAGAATTTTAATGTAAAAAAAAAATAAAAAAAATAATGTGAACTATTTTGTTCCTTACATATAAAACAAGTTTTTATGATTTATGGACATATACTCATATTCCAATAATTTAGCCCAGCATCCATTCTAAGGCTGTATATCTACAGTAGTTTTCTGTAAGTGAAGGATTGTGGGTCAGAGTCTCTGCCCTTATACAGTGATCTGAGGTGTGAATAATGCCAGTCTGAACACACACGCCGTTGGGCACATGCCGCTGAAGCAGCCCAAAACATACCTCCGCTGTTGCTCTTGGATTTCAAGCAAGCCACATTGAGCTGGGAGAGATGGGAATCTCATTCTGCCATATGGAGCAAATCACACTGGAGCCATGCCAGAACAATTACAGCCAACCTGAGACAAAACATGAGGACCATTGAATTAATACAGTCACAAACAAGAGATCGTCTTGAAAACATTCAGATTCACAAGATATCCCACAGGCTATGAAACACTGCTATATGCAACACAATATAAAGATAACTTTTCAAATATTAATCAAATGTATTTTTTACCCAATTGGAAGTCCAGCTTCTATGATTATAGGACCGGTCTTTGCAACAAACAGCCAAAATCTGAAGCAATTAAATACATGAGTTTTTAACTGGAAATCACTGCTAGGCCTGGATTATGGTAAATAAAAGTTTGCACTGTAAATAATAATAATAATAAATACATGATTTTTTTTATAAATGATAATTACATTTTCTTTTTTATCTTGTTTTGGGGGCATAATTAAAAAAATTGATGAGATACTTCAAGTAAAATTCTCTCATCAATTTTTAGAATTGTGTCCAGAAAATAAATTTTTAATTTTTTTAAAGTATGTATTTATTATTATTATTTACAGTGTAAACTTTTATTTATCATAGTTTTATGTAGTGTTACTCAAGTAAAATTAGCATTACATAAAATTATGGTAAATACAAGTTTGCACTACAAGTAATGATAATAATAATGAATACATATTCTTTCTTTATTATAATTTTTTTTACACTTTTTTTATTTCTGGGACATTTCTCAATTTATGAGAATTTTATTTGAGAAGGAACACTACATAAAATCACATTATTTGTTTTCATGGATTGTCTGTTAATACACATTCAAAACATATGGGAAATTATCTGCCAGGGCAGTACAAGGCTTTTAGATATTTTGATGAGAACATCAGAAAACAAAATACTCATAAAATAAGATTTTTGGGGTCCCCAATTGAGAACATGAGGTACCCTGCCCCCAACTGGTCAGTTCAGTGAACTTCAGCTGAAATGTATTGTTTTGTATTGCAATTTATTATGAACAATCCTGACAATTAGTTAGAAAAGACTTCCATATCCACAGGCCTCCTGAAAGATATCTCTCGGATTTATTCATGGCATTAAATACCCATATGCACAAATAATTTCAATTGATCATTTTCATTTGAAAAACAGAACTAAGGACCTAGATTTAAAAAAAAAATGGCAAGTTCTGACTCGATGGGAAGATGATGTGGGAGAGAGAGAGCGAGGGAAAGAAAAGAAAGAGAGAGAAAAAAGAAAAGGAGGAGGTGAAAGGTCAGGGTTAATGTAAGCATGATTAGTAAACCTCATTATCAGACCTCAGTTTGAGCTCTTGGATGGCCTTGAAAAAGCCAATAACCATTAATCTACAAGCCGCAGAGAGCAATCGGAGCAGCAGAGATTAATACAGTATTTGGACCACGACACCTCCTATTCATCATATCCATCACAGCCACGCTGATACTGCCAGCACTTAACACTCACAACATTAATGCCAACAAACACATTTCGAATGCATAAAAAAAACTATTTAAAAAAAAGTGTATGGCATAGATTTCACACATTAATACATCTATATAATATATCAATACATTTTTTAATTATGTAGTATAATAATAACAATATTTTTTAACACAAATTAAATACAAAATTGCAATGTTCCACTCTGTACTTATCAGGTTTTATATTATACAGCAAAAAAAAAAAAAAAAACTAAATAGAAAGTGGACCAATTCCTTTTTCCAATAGCTCTTGGTCTCTACCTTAAAAGGTAAAGGTAATATGTAGGCAATACCATTATTGGTGTCACACACACAAACACACACGTTTCACCGTACGTCTGGATAATGTTCAAAATATCGGTATTCTCACACTGCAGGGGACGTACTTGGTAATTCTGGTGGGTCCTTCTCTGACCTCTGACCCCAGCTCAGTTTTGTTCTCTTAACTATCAAAGAAGCATATTATCTCCCTGCTTCTTGGGTTTTACTTGCACTTGCTACACGAATGACGGGGTTGGTCAGGTTCAGGAGGGGGTAAACGATTCCAGTCAGCCATTAAAGAGCTTTATTTGTTGTGGCAGGCGGAACAGAATTCAGGACCATTCAAGCCGGCCCGGTTCAAATTATCGAAGACAACATGACACAGAAGTATTTCTCCTGGGGACGGCCCGAGAGGACTTTCGGCCAGTGGCAAAAGTGGCTGACCGAAAGCTTAGTTTGGTGATTTGCCCAAAGTGTCCATTGAAACTAAATGTGTTGCTGCAGGCATCAAAACATTGGTGCTTGTGTGCAAACAGTCGTTAACGGAATCATGCCAGTAGGGTTGCACAATTAATCGAAGTTCTAATCGCGATTACAATTATGGATTCCACAATTACGTAATCGTTCAAAGCGGCGATTGATCGTTCAAAGTCCACTTATGTTTCTGCCTGCTGTAAGATGCATTTTTTTTCTTTTAATGTTATCTTAAGGGTTTTCACAGTATTTAATTTTAGTTTTAGTATAACATTACATACCATTCATATTTTTACTTTTTTTTATAATTTTAAGAAGAAACCAATCCGATGTATAGTTGTCATTTGAGGCTTAATATTATAGAAAAGCACTAAAGGTTTTTCAGGTTGTTTATTTTCATATAAAAATACGGCATGCAGTTGCATAAAACAATGGTATAAACATCATTCAATGTAAGTTGTGATAATCGTAATTAATAATCGCAATTACAATTTCAGGGAATAATCGACAATTATGATTTTTATCATAATCGTGCAGCCCTATTCCAGGTGCAGGTTAAGCTCAATTGACAGCATTTGTAGCATAACATTAATTACCACAAAAGGGTCATTTCCACTAATTTCCCCACTTTTTATTAAATGTGGTCATGAATTGAGAAATCAAAATTGCCTTGATCTTTTGACATATAAGAGGCCATTGTACTATAAAAATATCCTGTAAGTTTCAGAACTCAAAACTTTATCGTTAGTCTAAAAACAGCTTATATTGAAGCCAATCTGCCAAAACGACAGTTTGTGGAATGTACAACTCTAAGATATAATAGTGTGGGTTGTAACCAGGCCTCCGCAGAGAAGCAGATCAACATCACTCCTCCATCATGCCTGTTTAGCCCCACCCACCGATTCACTTATGTAGTGTAAATAACGAGAGAGGCAAACACAGGTCTACACCAAACGATAAAGATGCTCTGAAGACAACAAGAAGCTGTTCAGTGCCAAGTTGTGGAAAAACACAGTCTTTGCTTTGCCTTCCTTCTGATCCCAACATTAGGAAAGAGTGAATGAAGTTTATTTTTATGAAGTTCCAGGTCAGTAAGAACTTGGTCCTTTGTTCTCTTCATTTTACCATGGATTCGTTTACAAACAAGGCACAATTCGATGCAGGATTTTCAGAAAGACTGAAACCAAAAGTCGATGCTGTGCCGAAAATAATAACAAAAATGTCACACCTATTACACAGCCTATTACTTTTAAATTACGATGCTTTTTGATGTACAAATTTTGATAACATTATAAGTAGACCTCAGAGAACAGTACAAAATAATAAAAAGGCAGTGCATGACCCCTTTAAAAAAGCAAGCTTCAAGGTAAGAGTAAGGCATTTACAATAGAAGTGAAAGGGCCCAGTCTATTAACATGGAAATTCTTATAGTTTCAATAGTACAGACAGTATAGATTTTAGTGTGGAAATAATCATTTTCTAACCTTTGTCTAAAAATTGTATCCCATTTTATAAATTTGTAGACAATGCAATGACATAAACCCTTAAAGGTTTTGAATGATTTAGCAAGCTTACATCTCACTTCTGACAGAAGAATTAAAATGCTTTTATGAAATTCGACACTTAGATTTTAGTGAAATAGAAATTTTAAAAATTAAATAAATATTAATCAGCAGAATCAGCAACTTACCTTTCGGAAATGAACAATACAATGTGAAGGATCTAAAGTATTCTTTGTAGTAACCTGTTTGTGTTTTTGTGTTAAGAGCGCAACCATACATTTGTGTTGAGTTTTACTTTCTCCTCTTTCTTCAAGGTAGTTTCTTCATCCATTAGTTCATTTATAATAATGTACCATATAGAATTTATATTTAATCATATATCATTTAAAACCATTCTATACTCATTTAATTGATTAGATTAATGATCGTAATTTAAAGGTATGTATGGTAGTATATATCATATATATATATATACTATATATATATATATTATATACCTACTCATTCTATATATATATGTATGTATCGTATATGTATATACAGTATATTTATTATATTTTTATATGTTGTTTAGTTATGATGTGTGGTCAAGGATATGTCTTTATGAGTAAGAGATAAGCGGCTTTTCAAGGGCTTTTTAATGTCACAGGCTGATGTTGTTGAAGCAGTAATTTTGCCATTGCGTTTGTCGGGGTATAACACATTGTTGGATTTGTGCTGGTCTGAGCACTGAAACATATGCACTAAGATTCTTCAAAAACACTAATCTTGAGATATAATATATTATATATATATATAACCTTAAAATGAAATGTAAAAATAAGTTTACATGTCAACTAACACCCTATTGCAGGTAATTAAAATGTGTTTATAAAATTATAAGCTTCACATTTCTGCTTTTAAATCCTCCCAAAATTGTCCTAAAAAACAAGGGATGAGTTGACATTATTTTTGTGATGATCAAAAATCGATTGAGAATAATTTATACTGAACCTGGAATGTTCCATTAAGGTTCTGGTTAAATTCTCACAAAACACATACACTGATAAAACTCATTCTAAGTTGCTTTGGATAAAAGTGGCTGCTAAATGACTAAAGCCAATTGCAATGCTATACATCATGATTGTTTCCAATTACATTTTGATAATATCGATTATTCTACTATCACGACAACCTTTTCCTTTTTAAGTGGGTTAGACATCAAATAGCCATTATGTGTCTAGTAAACAACATTAGAACTTAATTATATTACTCTGAGAGCAGTTGATGTTTTGAGTGCCAGAATATTGGCAACTTGCTCCCCTGCTGTTTACTTTCTGTGTATAATGTCCAGCTTTGTGTTAGACAGTGATAGACAGTGTACATCCCTCACCAGTCAGGACAAGGAAAGGAACATGCGATTCAATACTTCAGCAATGTCATGCAATATATAGTTTAGGCTGTTTTATGGAGTTTTGGTTTGGACCTTTCTGTTTCAGCTCATAACAGTGGGCTATAATTCACATGGACAGACCCTGCACCCAAGCACTGACCCACATCTGGACAACATCTGGGGTTGGATCGGTCAGCCCAACAAGTGCTGAACCATCTGTGCTGGTTCCCGCTTGCCCTCTAAACCTAAAGAACAGGTCATGTAAAATGGAAGGAGAAGTAAATATAAAGAAATGAAACATGCAGAGCAGAAATGTGAGAAGATAATAGTAAAGCATGTTTATAAATGAACAGTGTGTTTATCTACAGTACAATTTTGTAGTTTTAAATGGCACAAATTCTCTTTGTATACAGCTATGGTACAAATGCTTTGGCAATACAAATGTTCAGCTTTAGAGATGCCAATGAAGCAACTCGTTTTGCTTCAGGACCCGGATACATGCCGTCTGAATCAGCAGAGAAATATGCACAGATCAAGCACATTTTAAAAGTCCAAAAAACGATCCAAATCAGTTCTAAACATATATGCTGGTGTATGGACTTTTTCACTGGTGAACTCATTTTCACCAGACACGACAGTTTAAAGTTAAAACGCCTTAATGATGGATTTGCTTCTTACTTGTGCATTATGATGATGTTTTGATCAGGTGTTTGGACTCTCATTCTGATGGCACCCATTCACTGTAGAGGATCCATTAATGAACAAGTGATGTAATGCTACATTTCTCCAAATCTGTTCTGTAGATGAAACAAACTCAAGACATCTTGGATGGCCTGTGTTATTTTCCAGCAAAGTTCATTTGGGTGTGATAAAATAATTATTAAAGGGGAGGTCTAATGCTATTCATGCATTCTGATTTTACATGTTTAGAGGTTGGATTCTCATACTAAACATGGCCAAAGTTTCAAAAAACGAGTTGGACGTATGATGGCGTTTCTATGCCAAATACACCCTTAGGGTTTGCCTTAAGTTTTCAGGCCGTTCCCCCCACCCCAACCCCGAGATGGACCTGTAGACATCATAAGTGATGAATTCCTTAGCACTGGAATGTCCCAGGAAAGAGTGCGTGCACAATCAAACCAGGGAGTGAGAGCAAGAGCGAGAGCTCATCAACTTGCTTCATTCGGGTTACGGAAGTCGTCGACAGAGCCGCACAGGACTTGCATGAGGATTTGTCATTTTGTTTTTAGACCATGAATTCAATAGTCACCAACGAAGTGTGTTTTTGGCTGTGAGGGAAAGATAACCTTGTTCAGCTTCCCAAAGAACCCAGCATTAAGGGAACAGTGGATGCAGTTTGTTTCTCCATGGGGCAGCAACAGAGTTGTGCAAGTGTTTGTTCCCGGCATTTCGGTGTCAAATGTTTTATAAAATTCAATCAAATGTAAGGACAGTTTTTGGTCTGTGTATTTATGTCGGCAGTCACAGCTTGTAGACAATCCTAAAGAAAAGTTTGGAGCGCTCGGTGACTCTTTAGTAGGAATGTAATAATAACCGCGAGCCGGGCGAAAATCGCTTCAAATATGAGTGCGATTCCAAATCGGATGAGAGCAAAACAAATCGCGATACATTTTGGAGTAGGAGTTTAGACGAATGTATCTCTGAGGGGAAAACTGATTGTTTTAGAAAGTTCTGTGGTATTTCTTTGCATCTTGCCTTGAACATGCCATATTAAATGAGAATAGAGAGCACTGATCGATCGGCCAGGGAGGAATCGGCGATTTTCACTTCTGTTTTTTTTCAGATTTTGAGCCGATGCCTTTGGTTACCAGCCTCATCTCTCCGAACAAACCCCTTCTCTCTCAACCACGTCTCATTCGCTTCCGGTTTTAAATAGTGCTTGTATTGTGCATTTATCTTCACGCAGGTTTCACACTTATACCAACGCTGCGCACCCACTGATCTTATATTAGTGGAGCGCACCACCACTGATCTCAGTCTCAAACAGCTTGTGAGCCAAAAATACCAAAATGAGTGGCTAACTGCAACAAAACATTCAAATGCATACAAAATTATGTCAAAATACCTGTCTTGGCGAGTATCCAGTTAAAAACAGTCCGTTTTGGAACGTTAAATAGTTGAGAAACAGAACACATGTTGTGTAACAGTATATTGGGTCCGTGGGTAAACTCTTAAAGGGACCGCAGTCCAACATTCCTGCTGCTGTCTGTCATGTTAATCAAAAAAATCACTTTCTGCTCTTGACTGAATACGTTTTATAACTTTAATGGTAAGCATTAAGCTGTATTTAATTTTTACAATGAAGACTAAAGAAATTAAAGTAATCAAATGTAAAACAACACTGGATGTGTGTTATTTTACATTTGATTACTTTAGAATTTCTTAACTGAATAAAAACTTACTTAACCGGAAAAACTTAGTTTCATAGCTCTATTTATTCTATTGCATTTATTTGTGCTATTGTTTGCAATTTTTTTTGTTATTTCATTACTGATTTTTTACTTGTGTTTTTTTATGAAAAAAAAACTTTGTGTTGAAGAAAAGTAGATTTTTGATTGTATATGCTGTCAATTATAGTTCTTAGAAAGAAAATCGGAAAAAATCGGTATCGGCAGATCACACAAACCAAAAATTGGAAATCGGAATCGGCCAAGAAAACATTGTGTCATAAGAGCCACTGCTGTCAGAGCGTGAATTGCGTTATCAGCTCGTCTCTGTTTCCTTCAAATATGTGTTATGTAGTTATAGTTTCACAAAACTAAAGTCAGACCATCCTTTTTTTGCTTCAAATTTCTAAATTATACAACCTAATTTAGATTAAAAACTGCTCATGCAGCATGTATGCTGCATCTTTGTTTGGAACATGATTAAAATGCAGTGGTTGCCTTTAATTTTAAATGGAAAGAGCACAGACTAAGTCTTAGTTTGTTCATATTAAGAGATTTTTTTTATTTGTGTAACTTACTTGTTTGATTTGGGGTTTGTTTTAAAATTTATTTAGTTTTGTTATATTTCAATTTCACAAAGAAACGTGCAGCAACAACCTGATAAAACGACACCTTTTCATTTACTGAATAATGTCTTCAATCTCATTTTGTTAAAAAAAAAAATCACGAGGGAAACGAATCGTGAAATAAAAACCGTGACTCAAATCAAATTGTGAGTTGAGTGAATCGTAACATACCTACTCTTTAGCTCCGCCCACAGTGGAAAACCTGTAGCTGTCTTTTTTATAAATCTGATCAAATTAAAGGCTCTTGGGAGATATGAAGGATGTAGTACTACTCTTTAGGTACTCAAGATTACCACGAGATTGGCAGAAACTGTGTGTTATGTCCCATTTAAATGGCTACTCAAAAACTGAACTAAAAAGTAAACAAAAATGTAGCTAAAAAACAATTGTTTACATATAAGCTCAGCCTTCTTGAATCCTGCTCTTTTGTACTTTCTATTCATCAAAGAACAGGAGAAAAATGCATTTTTTTTTTTTTTTGGAAAACATTAAGATGTTTGCGAGACACATACCTGAATAAAACTTAAGAGGTGTTTGGCTTTTGGGAGGATTCTGAAACAGTTACCACACAGCCTTTGACAGTGTGATGTCCAATGGCACATGAAAGAGTAAAAAACATCTTACGGACAAAGTCTAGGATTGAATTTAAAGGGCAGAGAAAGCCAGGTGCCCCAGTGAGACAAGGGCACTTAGAAGAGTTACAGAACTGGGCCCTGGGGTCCGAAACCTGTGCACAGGATGCGGCCGATCACTACAGGAAGTAAACAACCACATGGCACCAGAGGGAAATATTTAACTCTGGAGTGGGGGATGAAAGAGAGGGTATGAAAAGAACGAGAGGCGTTAATCAAAAGACAAGGATGTTTGGGCGAGTACCATGATAGGAGGATACAAGAACTTGGGAAGAGATAATTGATAACAGATCGGCCCAGGGCGGGCTCAGGTGCAGATGGCACACTTCCCATGCTATTTGGAGGAAGGTATACACAATTTTAGAGATAGTATTATCTCCAGAAGGACTTTTAATTATTCTAATCTAAATTTAATGACCAGACGACACATTACAACTCATAATAAAATAAAGTCAGCAGGGGGGTTAAAAACCAAAAAAGTGGTGCAAATGCTTTTCATTTTCATATTTAATGCTTTATGATGCGAGATGAATGTGTTGCTATGCATAACTGCTAGCGTACACATTCACTAAATTATTCTCACACAGAATGCATTTGTAATGTAAACTTAATGACCAGACGACACACTACAACTAATAATAAAATTAGGTAATCTGTTAAAATCAGCAAGGGGGGTAAAAAGGCTGAAATTGCTGCAAATGCTATTCATTTTCATATTCGGTACAGTGTGATCAAAGGTAAATGTGTTCTGTTATTTATAAACAATTATTTGCATACACAAATAAGCAAGAACTAAATTGTTCTTATACAAAATGGGCTTGTAATGTAAATTTCATGACTAAACAACACTCTAAAACCTATAGTAAAATTATTAAATTTAACAGGGGGTTGATAAGGTGAAATTAGTGAAAATGCTTTTCATTTTCACAATTACTGTGTGCTGCACTGTAAATGAATGGCTATTTAATACATCACACAAAATACACACACACACACCTGAGGTTTCATTCTACAGACTTTCAAACGAGTCACTGAAGAGCTGATGACTGATATTATCAGGGTCATGAACCATAGAGAAATAAATGGTACTGTAAACTCAAGGACAGCAGGAAGACCTCACATCGTTAAAAGCATATTGATTGATCATCTAGAGCGGTGCAGAGGGTTCATTCCATCTCTCGATTCTTCCAGAATCACAGGAAGAGCCGTCTGGTTAATGTGTAACCTATACTATTGACTGTATTCATATGAACCCACTGTCAATCTGACAACATCTCATTGACTTTAAACATCTCATTGAGTTTAAACTGATGATGTAACAGGATTGATCTATTGACAGGCCATCCATTAAATGTTTAGTGACCTTTATTTGGCATGAGGAGCTCATTGCTAGTCACTTACATGGAACTTACATGGACGGATTTCATATTTTGTGCTTATACTAAGTCTGTTATCTATCTATGAAAGAAAAAAAGGACAAAATAAGGGGGAAACAATAGAAATGAAGGACAAATAGGAAGAAAGGAAAAGGAAAAGAAGAGGGGAGGAAGGAAAAAATAAAGAAGTAACGTATGAACAGAAAAAAGTAAAGAAAGGATACTGAATCAAAGCTCACAGCACACACACAAACACAATCCATCAGATAACGACAAGGACTCCTCAGCCTGAGGCCGTGAGACCCAGGTGACATCCTTACATGCTCTCTCCTTCACTCTCCTTTTCTCTGCGTTGATTGTGCTCTGGGACGCTGGCAAGCCCTTATCGCCCATTTAAAAGTGCCAGGGGGTCTGATGAACTGGCATTTCCCCCTCTTTATATGCTAATGCCCCTGTTTATGAAGTTGTCCTCTCCCTGATTCGTAACAGCTTGCTGTAGCCGTGGGGGAACCTTTGTTCGCTCCGTGTTTGTCTGTGGGGTCTTCCTGATGTGATGGAGATGGTCTCCAGAAGGCAGGTGGACTGTGGGTCATTCGAGCAGCTCTGGGCTGGACCTCAGCTCTGGCTACCAGCTGTTCTTCCCTCAACTGAGGTGTCATGACCCTTTGATAATGACCATAAAGTAATGAGCTCTCCCTGTAATTACAGTGACTTTCACAACATGATCAGTCTGGGGACAGCGTGAAACCTCCACGATCTTTTTAAAGGACCAAGTGGGCTTTTCTATGGCAAGAATGTAATAATAATAATAATAATAATAACAATAAATAAAACCAATACCAATGTTTGAGTAAACGCAAATGTTTGAGTAAACAGCAAAAGTAGTAATCAACATGTCGGACAACTATATAAAAGCATATGCTTTTTTCTCTGACTAAAATAATGAAGTTTTGGTTTGTGGACATACTATTCATTAGGTTAGGCTAAAGGCAATATTAGATATATAGATTATATATAATTACTATTTCATGTGCTGGAACTTATAACTAAAGAAAGTTACCAATCTTTAGCATTCATTTATTCATTCATTTTTTTTTTACATTTTTATTTAATATACTATTAATATTATTTTCAGCACATTTACACCACAGATTTCAGAAAGGCCACTTGTACACTATTGAAAAATGTTGAGATTCAGACTTCTAAAAGGATCTCACGTTGAGAAAAATGTAGGCATTAGAACTTCACTTAAGAACTAAGACATTCAAATGTTAATGAAAGACTCTTGAAAAGAGAAAGGAATCCTTTTCTTCGAGTGTTGTGTACTGTAATCTTAGACGGCCTCTTGAGATTGAGCTAACTTTCTATTGTACAACCCTCAACAATGAGACCAAATCTCTTTTTAAGGTCCAGTCGAGTTACTTATTTACCGAGTAATGACTTGCTGTAAAAACGCATTGTCTCAAAGACTATGAAGAAAATATTCAGAGGCAGAGGAGAGGAAGGAGGAGGCTGATTAATTTCAATAGGGCCCTTCTAAAAGAGAGAATTACCTTCATATGAGGAGGGCTTCCCATTGGCCTACATATACACTGCAATCCCCAGCCTTTCATTACAGCTGGCAACAGTGAGAAAAGAGAACAATCGGCCTGATACCCAATTCTGGAGGAAGACAAACTTTTTTTTTTCTCGCACTGAACCTGGTGTGAAGTGACACGGCTTTCACTGCACTGGTTATTGCAGTGCGAGAGCTACATGGACACAAAGAGATTTACTATCACCCATCACACAAGCCGTCAGGACCCTTCGCAGGCCCAATTACAAGAAAATAGAAGATAATGGGGGATTGATTGGTGCTAATGGATTTATTCTTTGGCTAATGTGCCTCAATAACTGTTTTTTACAACCTCTTTCCATTCAAGTCTGGTTTGCACCTCTCTTTGTGAAACACAACAGATGAGTTTGTTTGTATGTCATAAATCAAACATCATCAAGCTCATTGACTCTCCAACTCACCGTCCATTGCGGTGTGGAATACACTTTTGTTTCACTGGGATGTTGCATTAATACTTTCAAAATGGATCTAGAACCGCAACTTCCACCTCGCTTGTCTCTGACCTTGAAGCAAAGCTAAATTAGACCTCACTGAAAGGTAGCAGATGTCGGCAGTGGTTGAAGCACCTATGAGTTATTTGCACAATGTGTGTGTTGGATGGTAACAGCCATTAGCGTTAGCCACAGGAAACATCAGCAGTTCGAATCACATAGGATAAACATCCGCATTTTAGCTTGGAACAGCATCAGAAACAAAAACAATAAGTGTCTCTCTCAGAGAACTGAAAGTCATGACAAAAAAAATTAAATGAGCCACCTGCATTAGCAAGTGGTTTGAAGTACAACGGGGGAAGTATTTGCTTCTTGAATAATTTTGTTAAAATCCTACATCTGAACCATTAAATTCATTCCATTCAGTACAACTGTGGATCCAGGTTCCAGTTTCATTCAAAAGGTTCAGAAATTAACAAATATACACAAGTATTAATGAAAATATGCTAAATTAGATGCAAGCTTAAGTCCACTTTAATATATTTCACCATTTGATTTTTTTAGGACGTATGGTTTTTGCACAACTTTGGTACTATATTTTATGGAAATCTAAAAAAAATTAAACAGGCAAATTTGAGATGAGATTAAAATAAGAAACAAAGTAGAATAGTGAGATATAAAGTCACAGTCACAAGAAACAATGTGGCAATTGTTCGCTATAAAGTTTCAATGTGAGCCGAAGACAGATAGATAACATTAACTACAGTCATTAAAGGCTTCAATGGAAATTGGATTTTCAACATGAGAAAGTGAGGGTGACACAGAGCTAATGAACGACCCCGTGGACCTAAGAAAAACCCCATTATACAATGTTATTGAGGCTGGAAAATGCAACTTAATCCTTTTTTTTTTTTTGGAAGAGGTGAATCAGGTCCCACACACACATATATCTATCCCCTCCTCCTTGCATCCTGAATCCTACTTTGAAACAATCCTCCATAAACCTGGTGAAGTTTTACACTCCAGTGCACTTGAAAACCCAGTGCCGCCTCTGTGTTGTCGTACCCAGAGAGCTTAACATGTGGACAATGACAACAATAACCACCAGACTTCCACCTATACCGCCACCACAGAGGAAGGGATGGCCCTGCATTCACGCCGCTGTGAACTCTGTTTCTTATTCGAGAGCTCAAAGACTGACTGGGCTCACACCACACCCCCAAAACTCTCAGTACCTTCCCCCTCTAAATGGAGCTTGGCTTCCATTGTCCTATTGTCTCCCAAGTGATGGATTCAATAGGTCCATACTAGAGGAGAAAAGAGGCAGGGAAAGGAACCTTAGAAGAACGTTAGGCAGTTAACTCTCCTACTTGTCAAAAGAGTATGGATAAACAACAAGACTAGTTTTAAATGGGACAGTGCTGAAAGAGAGAGGGCAAGCTTAACAACTGATTCTTTAAAGAAAAGTGAAAATTGTTTTAACTCTTAAAAATAAAGGTTCAAAAAGGGTTTTTGGGGCGATTCCATAGAAGAACCATTACTGGTTAGTCAAAGAACCTTTCAGTGAACAGTTAAATAACCATTGTTTTGGGAGATTTTAATCATCTAAAGAACCCTTTATAGAATGCAAAGGTTCCATGGATGTTAATCACTCCTAAACAATTAGGTTCCAAAAGGGGGTTTTCACAACAGTGCCATAGAAGAACCATTTTTGGTTCCTCAAAAGAACTGTTTAGTGAACAGATCTTAAAATAGCCGATTGCTTGTTAGTGGGAAAACCATTGTAATAACTTTTTTTTCCACTTAAAAGATCCTTTTGTGGAATGACAAGGTTCTATAAATGTTAAAGGTTCTTCATGGAACTATCAATGCCAATATAGAACCTTTATTTTTAAGATGAAGGGACCTCAACACTCTTAAAAATAAAGTTTCCAACAATGCTATAGAAAAACAATTGTTGGTTCACCAAAGAATCTCTCAGCGAAAAGTTATTAAAAGAACAATTTTTGCTTAGTGTGAAAATAGGGTTGCAAAAAGTTGGAAAATTTCCAGTAAATATCGGAAACATTCCAGAAATTTTGGAAATTTTCCAGGGTTTTTGGAAAGTTTCCGGAAATTTTACACCCCTTTGCAACCCTATGTGAAAAACATTTGAATCATCTAAAGAACCCTTTTACACATAAGGATTTTCAATGATAACTGTTCAGGTGGTCCTTAATGAATATCAATGCCGATAAAGAACCTTTATTTTTAAGAGTGAATGCCAATAAAAAACAATATTTTTGTAGTACATGAGCATGCACTGATAAAGACCATCTGAAAAACATCAGGCTACCAGGAGGTGAATACAAACCAGATGGTGAATGTGTGGCAAAAAAAGAAACAAGAATGAACATGAAGTAACCATACAAAGCAGAGTGAAAACAATACTACAGAAAATAATTATGTAACTGCGGCAGAGACAGCAGTCACAGCAGCCATCCTGAAGATACTTAATTTAATAATAACATAATATAAATAATAGGAGTCTTAATAATAATAATATTCAACTCTGCTGCATTTATCCTCGATTTGGACAAGCAGCATCAATTAGGCCCACTTTTCTCAGCACTGGCTAATTGGCGAATGCAGAGAGGAGTTAGGCATAATATTTGCCCTGGCTAATGAATCCCTGTAGCAGTGGCGAGGTGAGCGCGGTCTGTGATTCTGTGCTAATTCTGTGGCACTGAGTGCATTTGTCCACCATTAGATGCTGTTGAAACATTAGGCTTCATTAGAGCTCGCAGACAAATGTACTAAAGATGCGCCCAGAATGATAAGATATTAGCATTGCACTGTCTGGCTGCAAGATACAATGGGCGCAAATTTTGTTTGGAGAAACGCCAGAAGCTACATTACTTTCCAATGCAATCTTGCTGATAAACATCCTACCTCACCCCATGGTTCAGCGAGAATGATAGTAATGCCATTTGAAGCAAGTGAGTCTTTGGTGAGCATTTGAAAGTAATGGGCATGCTAGTAGAGTTCCTATCTACTTGAATAGAGAAAGACTGAAATTTACAAAGTGTTCAAAACAAAATTCCAGGTGATTGGCTCTTTAAAATTGAATTTCCTTTTATGCTGCATATTGAGCATTACCAGTTCTTCAAGTTCATCTCTGAACAACGTATACAATGAACTACATAGTTTTTACCAAATGTCTCTTCCTGTTGCTCTTAGTCACAATGACATCCCGAAGGATGTTGTCTGAAAACAAGATAGGCCTATCTCCTTCCAATTAATTACTGTGTATTTAATTAGGTCAATATTTAATTCATAATTTTAACTACACTGAATTATGCTCCATGTTAATGAGAATCTTGGATTACATCAATTTAATGAGCCAACTATTCAAAGCTATAATTAGGGCATCATTTTCTCAAATAGAAAAACGATCACGCTCTATAAAGACTGAGAACAAAACCTGACAATTACACCTTCTATAAGCATCAAGTTATTTTCATTTAAATAAAAATATCTATTTCTATTGGGGAAAAAAATAGAAATTCATACAACATAATGGCTTCTTTGTGTAAAAAAATATATCTGCTCTCTCTTCTCGTCTAACAAAATGGAGGAAAAATACACCTACACCTGCAATCAGAGTGTGTGTGCATTATCCATATGCTCCTAATATGTCTGGATGAATTATAATGACTTCCTATGAGGTTTCTAAATCA
Source organism: Sinocyclocheilus anophthalmus (assembly GCA_018155175.1). Taxonomy (NCBI): domain Eukaryota; kingdom Metazoa; phylum Chordata; class Actinopteri; order Cypriniformes; family Cyprinidae; genus Sinocyclocheilus; species Sinocyclocheilus anophthalmus. The sequence continues at coordinate 233,032 of JADLZN010011910.1, read as the reverse complement.
TTTCTCTTTCGCAAGGGAAAATAGCATGAAATATGATAATAGCAACAAGGTACTTTGCATATTTAGTTACAATTACAAAGACAGGCTTTTAAACCTCTCCAAAACAGATCATTCATAACCCCTGTCATGTTTGATATGTGTGATATGGTTCATGATTTTCATTTGAAGAGATTTGTAGTATTTGACAAAATTGAGTGGATCACTGATTAGTTTCAGCACCCTAGTGTGAGTGAAATTAGCCCACCACATCATCACTACATATTGTTTCAATGAAAGCCAGCATTTAAATAATCCCACTCTCACCTGAAGAGTGTTTGCCAATCTTAGGACTGTCTGAGCTGAAAGCTTCATTTGAAAACTGTTATCTGTCTTTTAGATGCAGTGATGCTGATGACATTTTGCTTCGACTTTAGATTCATTTTGGGAAAGGAGAAAAAAAAAATCAACCACACACCAAGGATTTCTGCTCAAAAGAGACAGAAAGAGAGATAAAGAGAGGCTCAACCATCAAGGAGACTCTTTCTCTAGCTGAGATAAATGACTGTTGTTTACTTTCTGCTACCATACAAGTCCTCTGGCCTTTTGAAAGACTGGCATTTCACATTTGAAATCAAATGTAGAATAAATAAATAAATAAATAATCGTAGATTTGTGTATTTCTTTTTTTGTGCATGAAGATGTAGCATTCCCTTTCAGTCAGTCACGTTCGACGTTACGTCAGTCGTGACTGACCAATTGGGATCTTGCCCGAGAACCCAATCACCTTTGAGTGTTAACTAAACAAGCCAATGACAGTTGGCGTGCGTGTTTCGCCACGCACACCCCGCCCCCCAGCGTGGGTATAAAAGGAGAACATGTGCAAACGCACATCAGCTTTTCGCCTCGGAGCTGAGCCTTCTAGTAAGACTGAATCTCCGCGAGTGTCTACGAGACAGCCTCTGGTGTTGGTGCCCAAAACCTCAAAAAAAGAGCAGTTTCCTTTTTCTCCGTGTCCCAAGAGGGCAAGGATGGCAGTGCACGAGACACAGTCTCCACACTCCCGTCCCCCTATCTTTTCGCCAGTGGGCAGCAGGGCCCGGTTCAAGGACGCCAGGCCTCCTCACGTGCCCCCTGCCCAGTCGTGGAGCCAGGTAAGTGGCGCGACGTGCACTCAGACCCCACTCTGGGCCGCTCTGCCTTCGGGGTTGGGTCTCTGTGTTCCACTTTTCTGCCCCACTGCAGGTACGTCAGTGGTCTCCCTAGTCCCGCTTATTCGGTCGCTGGGGGCCTGGTTAGCACTCCCCAGGCCGTCTCGCTGGCTCGTGAGGACCATCAGACTCGGCTATGCGATCCAATTCGCCCGGCGCCCTCCCAAGTTCAGGGGCATTCGGTTCACCTCTGTGTTGGACAGAGATGCTCCTGTCTTGCGTGCAGAGATCGCGGTCCTGTTGGCGAAGGACGTGATACAGCCGGTCCCTCCAGCCGAGATGAGGTCAGGGTTTTACAGCCTATACTTCATCGTACCCAAGAAAGACGGTGGGTTACGACCAATCTTGGACCTGAGCATGTTGAACCTTCACAAGCTCCCGTTCAGGATGTTGATGCAGAAACACATCTTTCAATGCGTCCGTCCTTTCGATTGGTTTGCAGCGATCGACCTCAAGGACGCGTACTTTCATGTCTCAAATTCTCCCTCGACACAGGCCGTTTCTCCGCTTTGCGTTCAAAGGGCGAGCATATCAGTACAAGGTCCTCCCCTTCGGGCTATCCCTGTCGCCTCGTGTCTTCACCAAGGTCGTGGAGGCAGCCCTCGTTCCATTAAGGGAAGCTGGCATTCGCATTCTCAACTACCTCTACGACTGGCTCATACTGGCCCAGTCTCTAGCGCAGTTGTGCGAACACAGGGACACTGTGCTCAATCACCTCAGCTGGTTGGGGCTTCAGGTCAACTGGGAAAAGAGCAAACTCTCCCCAGTGCAGAGGATCTCTTTTCTCGGCATGGAGCTGGACTCGGTCGAACAAACAGCACGTCTCGCCGAGAATGCCCAGTCAATGCTGAACTGCCTGAGTTCCTTCAGAGGCAGAACAGTGGTACCACTGAGAAATTTTCAGAGGCTCCTGGGGCATATGGCATCCGCAGCCGCTGTCACGCCGCTCGGGTTGCTTCATATGAGACCGCTTCAGCGTTGGCTTCACGACCGGGTCCCGAGATGGGCATGGCGACACGGCACTTACCGGGTTTCTGTTACCCCGTTCTGCCGTCAGACCTTCAGCCCATGGACAGATCTTGCCTTTCTTCGGACAGGGGTGTCCCCTGGGCAAGTATCCAGGCATGTTGTTGTATCAACAGATGCCTCTGCCAGGGGCTGGGGTGCAATGTGCAATGGGAATGCAGCTGCGGGGCTCTGGTCGGGGCCCCGACTGCAGTGACATATCAACTGCCTCGAGTTGCAAGCAGTACGGCTTGCTCTGCGCCGCTTCAGATCGCTGCTGCACGACAAGCATGTACTGGTCCGTACGGACAACACTGCGACCGTTGCGTACATCAACCACCAGGGCGGTCTACGCTCCCGTCGCATGTCGCAACTCGCCCGCCATCTCCTCCTCTGGAGTCAGAATCATCTGAGGTCGCTTCGCACCGTTCATGTCCCAGGCGAGCTCAATCATGCAGCCGACAAGCTCTCACATCAGCCCGCCCTTCCGGGAGAATGTCGACTCCACCCCGAGACAGTCCAGCTAATTTGGAGACGCTTTGGGGATGCTCAGGTAGACCTGCTTGCCTCCCCAGACACGTCCCATTGCCAGTTGTTTTATTCCCTGTCCGAGGGGACACTCGGCACGGAAGCGCTGGCGTACAGCTGGCCTCGGGGCCTACGCAAATATGCATTTCCCCCAGTGAGCCTTCTCGCACAGACACTGTGCAAGGTCAGGGAGGACGAGGAGAAGGTCCTCTTGGTAGCGCCATATTGGCACAGTATGGACTTGGTTCCCTGAACTGATGCTCCTCTCCTTGGCAAATTCCTCTGAGGATGGATCTCCTTCCGCAGAGAGGGGGCACCCTCTGGCACCCGCGACCAGACTTGTGGAATCTCCACATGTGGTCCCTGGACGGGACGCGGAGGTTTTAGGTGGGCTAGCTCCAGCGGTAGTTAACACCATCACTTCAGCTAGAGCCCCATCTACAAGACACGCTTACAGGCTGAAGCGTAACCTGTTCGTCGATTGGTGCTCTTCCCGCCGGGAAGACCCCCGTAGATGCCCGATCAGGGTCGTGCTCGCCTTCCTGCAGGATGCGTTGGAGCGAAGGCTGTCTCCCTCCACCCTCAAGATGTATGTTGCCGCCATTTCCACACATCACGAGGCAGTAGACGGTAAGTCTGTAGGGAAGCACGACTTGGTCGTCAGGTTTCTCAGAGGGGAAATGTGTGATATGGTTCATGATTTTCATTTGAAGAGATTTGTAGTATTTGACAAAATCGAGTGGATCACTGATTAGTTTCAGCACCCTAGTGTGAGTGAAATTAGCCCACCACATCATCACTACATATTGTTTCAATGAAAGCCAGCGTTTAAATAATCCCACTCTCACCTGAAGAGTGTCCCTCACCTCTTGGGATCTCCTCTCGGTCTTGACGGCCTTGAAGGAAGAGCCCTCCGAGCCTCTGCAGTCAGTAGAGCTTAAGTTTCTGTCGTTAAAGACAGTGCTCCTCACCGCATTGGCCTCGGTCTTCGCTGTCAGCGGCTCTCGGTGAGAGAGGATAGCACGATGCGGATGGCGATGCTTATCGTACGATCCGTTGGAAACAAATCTTTTATTCTAAACGATTTTATCACGAACAACAAGCTGGATTGTCTCTTTCTGTCCGAAACCTGGCTAAAGGTAGGAGACCTGTCTCCGATACCGGAATTGCTACCACAGGGTTACTCATATTTTAACTCGCCTAGGTTAACTGGGTGAGGTGGAGGTCTGTTGTCTATTTTTAAAAAGGACATCGGTTGTCGGAATATATCTCCTGAACTCTATAATAGTTTTGAGCTGATGACTTTTTATATAACATTGACTAAGCCTGCGCTGGTTGCACTTGTCTATCGCCCTCCAAAGACAAACAATGACTTCATAAACAAATGTTCAGACTTTATTAGTTTAAACTTTAAACTGGCTACACAATACGATCGTTTTTTTAAATTCTAGGTGATTTTAATATACACTTGTGTTGTGGGCAGGATGTGATGTCCAGAGAACTGTTAAATGTGATTAACTCTTTTGATTTGACACAATGGCTCAAAGGATCAACTCATAATTTAGGACACACACTAGATTTGGTTTTATCTTTCAACTTGCACATTCAGAATGTTGTGATTGATGAGGTGGTGTTTTCTGACCATAAGCCAGTGTTTTTTAATGTCTGCTTTGAGGAGAAGTCCACAATGCTTGTACCAGAGAAAATATGGTCCAGAAAAATTATTTCCTTGACTAGTGGAGAGTTTGCCTCATTATATAGAAATCACTGTGAAACTACTCTATTTGAAGAGTATCTGAAGAATTTAAGTGTTGATGAACAGGTTAATCACTTTAATGTTGTTTGTGCTGAAATCTTGGATAGTGTTGCTCCTCTTAAAGTTAAGAAACGTAAAGGCAAATGTCAGCCATGAGTAAAATGATTCTACATGGACACTTAGACAAAAGGCTCGACAAGCCGAGAGGAGATGGAAAAAACACAAACTGCAGGTTCACTATGAGATTTTTAGAGAATCTCTATTGACTTTTCAGAAGGCTGCTAGATGTGCTAAACACAAATATTACTCCGATATCACAAAATGCAAATAATTCAAAAATTGTATTCAAGATTTTAAATTCAGCCATAAATCCTGTACAAACTAGGTATCCTGATCCTTCCACTACTAATTGTGAAGAGTTTCTTAATTTTTTTTTAATAGGAAAATTGTTGATTTACATTCTAAGATATTGAAACCGCTAGTAGATCCGTCTATTGACCTGGCTTCTGCCTGCTGCACAGAATGGACAGAATTTCACCCTATTACGTTTCCAGGTGGACACTGTGAAGCATCTTAAATCTTCTTCATCAAAAGACGATGTTATGTCTCCCTGCCTTTTCAAACAGGTTTTTGAGAGTAGGACTACTGTGCTGAATGTAATTAACAACTGTCTCAGCCAGGGCATCTGTCCAGCTGGTTTTAAGCATGCTACAGTTCTCCCACTTTTAAAAAGGCCCAATCTGGCAGTGGAAGACACAAACAATTATAGACAGATTTCAAACCTACCTTTCCTTGCCAAGATATTAGAGAAACTGGTCTTTAAACAACTACAATTGTATATTACCTTAAATGCAATATGTAAGCCTTTTCAATCCGGTTTTAAGTCTGGTCATAGTACTGTTGGTTAAAGTGCTAAATGACATCTATCTATCCACAGACAATGGTGTGAAAGTTTTGTAGCGAATCAGCTCATGGGAAATATGAATATTTAACCATAACTAGTTATAATTAAATATTCCTATTTTAGATCCACTGTAGATATTTGGCTGACCACTCAGGGTCAACCGTCTTGTCAATGCTAAGAACGTTAATTTCCTGGTTAAGGGAAATTACTTTCTTACTGTACAATTCTATAAGGTTGTAACGTAAATCCGCATGATTATTGACTACGGTTATGAGTAAACAATGAACACGTAAAGTGTGATACAAGTAAGGTTTTATTAAACACATAAACACTTAAACTAGTCTAACATGCTACATAAACACACATTAAGCGTCTAAACATACACTACACACACACACCATACGTTGGTATAGGGAACAGGGTTAAAGTTTCACTAAAGAAAGAGGACAAAAGGCATGACATATGGAAACATTTGCATATCAGAAGATCTAAACCTGAGGGAAACATCAGTATTCTTAGTTCACACACAACCATTTGTAAAAAAGGTGTAAAACTGATATTAATGCAATCAATTAAATCGGGACCCGAAGTTGATACTTGGTATGTCTCTGAAAAAAGATTAGGATGCAATATTAAGGCCCCAAGATCTGCTGAAGGTTGGTTGATGAGGAAAAGAGCTAGTTGAGTCAGAGTCATTTGATAGGAAAGGAATAGGCCGGCGAATGGCACGAGCGGTTGTATCCTGGAGCGTTTCTCACTCTTCATCTTAGCAGATCTCTTTTAACTGAACAACGACTGGGGGCGGGTCCCTGGAGACGGGCCTTAGGTCGGGAAGATCTCAGCTTTTCAAGATGGGCTTGTCCAATGAGAGGGATGGAAATTTCCTAGCGGGAGGTGGCTATTGCTGGAGGGTTTACGACTCTTTGTTCTCTAAGCATGGTAATTTGTAAATGGACTTAAATCGAAATTATTAATGATTCTCAGGGCCCTAATATATATATTGCCTATGTACCAATATTATATACACGCTTGTTTCGATCATAAGGAGGCAAATTCATAGATACTAAACAAGGTAAGATTACATATAGTGAAAAAGGGATGATAGGAATGGGTTCCCCCACAAGCATACTAAAATAGTCTAAGAATATCAAAGACAAAATAAACAATGACAATAATATACTCAATGGCATGAAGAAATATGTGTGTTCATTCAAAAAACGGTTTTTCTATGAATTAACTAGAACACAATCCATTTCTACTCTGCTTTTCCTTGGGACAAAGCGTGGGCTATCCTTCTCACATTCCTGGTGGGTCATAAAACCAGTGATATCATGATAAGTTGTCATGGTGACCAAGGTGGGGGATGGTGTTCAGCAGAAATCCTGGCATCCAGTTAATTGAGTGAGGGGAATGTGACGATTTGTTAACCTAATGAATAATTTATTTGTTAAATCAAATTAAAATTAGTGTGTCAGATTGGTCGAGACGCTACAAATGTATTTTAATTCTGCTTGATCTTAGTGCTGCATTCGATATGGTAGACCATAGGATTTTGATTGAGCACCTTGAACATTGGGGAGGCCTAAAAGGCAATGTGCTGAAATAGTTTGAATCTTATCTTACAGATAGGTCTTTTTCAGTGAGAGTTGGGAACTGTAATTCTTCAAGATTACATCTTCCTTGGGGAATTCCACAAGGGTCAATCTTGGCGCCATTGCTGTTTTCCCTCTATATGCTACCTTTGGGGGCTATATTTCAAAAACACAAAGTATCATTCCACTGCTATGCAGATGATACTCAGATGTATCTACCCGTGAGAGAGTCAAGCCCAGATTCCATAAATGTGTTAGTAGCTTGTTTACAGGAGGTAAAGGCCTGGATGGCTGCAATTTTTTTGTTGCTTAGTGAAAATAAAACTGAGATTAATTTTTTTGGCCCTAAGAATCAAGAAGTGACTCTGTGTTTAAATTCAACGCACCTGGCTGGCTTTATGAAAACCCATGTGAAAGACTTGGGCTTCATTTTGGATAGTGAACTAAAGATGAACAGGCAAATAAACACAGTGGTGAGATCTTGTTTTTTTTCATTTGCGTCTATTAGCAAAGAAGAAACCGTTTTTATCTACCACTGATTTGGAGAAAACCGTTACGCCTCTCGTTTTCACTCGAATGGACTATTGTAACTCCCTTTATTTTGGAGTTGATTGTGGTGCACTGGGGCGCCTACAGAGAATCCAGAACACAGCGGCGAGAATGATTAAGTCTGCAAAAAAACATGACTCCATCACTCCATTACTTGCGTCACTAAATTGGCTGCCGGTACAGCTTAAAATAATTTATAGGATTCTTATTTTCGTTTTTATGGCCCTTCACAATTTAGCCCCTGGGTATTTGTCAAGTATGATATCAGTTTATATCCCTACAAGATCTATGAGGGCTGAAAACCAACACCTCCTTTGTGTAACTAGGACAAAATACAAACAGAGGGGAGATAGTGCCTTTTCGCGAGCTGGTCCAAAACTGTGGAATGACCTCCCTCATAGTATTAGATCCGTTAACTCACTACCTGTTTTCAAAGCTGTGTTAAAAGCACATATTTTAAAGACCAATGAGGAGTTGTTGTGATGCAGGTTTAGTTATTTTAAATTGTATCCATGTTGTTATGTGATTTGTGCTATTATTTGAGACTATTCTTGTTGTTATGTAATTTGATTGTGATATTGTGAAGCACTTTGGGCAACCTGGTGTTGCATTAAACTGTGCTATATAAATACATAAACAAAACAAAACAAAACAAGAGGGTAGGGGACCTGCAGGCATTTTCGGTCAACGATTCGTGCCTAGAATTCGGAACGGGTAACTCTCACGTTGTCCTGAGACCCCGGCCTGGATATGTGCCCAAAGTTCCCACCACGCCTTTCAGGGATCAGGTGGTGAACTTGCAAGCACTGCCCCGGGAGGAGGCAGATCCAGCCATTGCTCTGATCTGTCCCGTTCGCGCTTTGCGCATTTACGTGGACCGTACGCAGAGCTTCAGGACCTCAGACCAGCTCTTGTCTGCTTCGGAGGACAGCAGAAGGGAAAGGCTGTCTCTAAACAAAGAATTTCCCACTGGATAGTGGAGGCTATAGTCTTGGCATACCAGGCCCAACGTTTACCGTGCCCCCTCGGAGTGAGAGCACACTTTACGAGAGGAGTGGCATCTTCTTGGGCATTGGCGCGGGGCGCCTCGATAGCATACATCTGTAGAGCTGCCGGCTGGGCGACACCTAACACGTTTGCGAGATTCTATAATCTCCGCGTAGAGCATGTGTCCTCTCGTGTACTCGCCTCAGGTAGGCAGTAACACCGGACCTGCTCGGTATCGATCACGCTTGCTGCGCCATTCCCCTCTAAGGACCGGATACGTGCTCTTTTCTGCTTCTCAGTTCAGTTCCCCATAGCGAACCCTGTTGAAGTTCCACCCGCACCCTCGGCGGTCAGGCATGGCGGAGCGCCAGACGCCAGACTCAGCACTCGTGTGCATGCCCAAGGTCAGCACTTGTGCTGGGCTAGGTGCCCGTGTGTAGTGATTCCCCTTCGGGTCATCCCACATATGTATTCTTCCACGGTACGGCTTCCCTCACGGTAACCCTGTGTCTTTCCCTAGCAGAGTTTTCTCTGCCATTCCTGCTGCGTAGTACCTCACCCCAGGTGGGCTGAGTCAACCGCAGGGACTTCCATATGTAGCACTACCCTGGGCCAGGAATATGGGTGGTTCCGTAGTTTCACTTACTTGGATATGCTTTACCAGTGGTTCTCCATGTACCACTGTATGGAACAGCAGTGGCGGACACATCTGCCTAGCCGCTGTCCTATCTTCCGCTCCAGCTGGTGTGGGGGGACTTGCCGGGCACTGGAGGGGGTCAGCAATAGTGGAGTTTTCCATACGGATCCCAATTCGTCAATCACTGACGTAACGTCGAACGTGACTGACTGAAAGGTCAGTCGGGTTACGTCCCGTAGCCACAGTTGCTGTACCACCACTGTACGGCCGGGGCGCGCAGTCTTGGCTCCTCAGCGAAATATGAGTGTGTTTGCTGTTTTTTTAAGGGGCGGTTCCTGTTGAGCGTGGCGAAACACGCATGCCATCTGTCATTGGCTTGTTTAGTTAACACTCGAAGGTGATTGGGCTCGCGGGCTAGATTCCAATTCGCCAGTCACGACTGACGTAACGTCTCTGTTCCCTCCTTCAGGTAGCAAGGGTTACATACGTAACCGAGACGTTTTGCTGTATTACGTTGTTTGGCCTTATTTTTTTATACATTATTTTTTTACAATTAGCATTATATTTTTAATTTTAATTTTATTTTATACTCTCTAGATGTTTTTATAATGTACTTGCTTTCTGTTTTAATGTATTACAATTTGTTACTTATCCAAATAAAGTGATGAATAAAAAAAATAATAATTATGGTCGACAACATATTTACCCATTTGAATATTGAAATATAAATTAAATACAAATAAAAAATACCTTAATTAGGGTATACAGCACATTTACTAATTTGAAAATGAATGAATGAATGAAAGTGAATGAAACAAGGTGGTGAGGGATAGACATACCGCTGGAATTTAATTGTCTTTAAGTCACATTTTTGTGTTTTTCCATTTTTTTTGTGCACTGAAAATGTTTTAGAAAAACGTTGCACTGACTGAATCAACACCAAAATGCGCCACAACAGAATGCACTTCTGTCCTTCACAGCCTCATTTTAAAATGAAAAATGGCATTTACTCTGACTCTGATGTCCTTAGAACGTCCATGACATCTTCAACATGTATGCATACCGTGCGATAACGCAACCTCTACAGAAAGAACTGATAACAAACCCAATTTGTACAATGATGACAATGTGGGTGTATCACCCGACAGGTCCAGCAAACAGCAAGTGACCTTTGTAAAAGGCTTTTTTTTAGGGTCAGGTGTCATCTATGCTACACCATGACTACTATTAGCCCAGGGACACCAGAGATATGTTGAGGTACCTCCACTGTCACCCACATTTCCTTGTCCCCGTTCACACACCCCAGTCATCTCCTGAATGCCTGATGCATCTGGGTCTGCTGGGCTCAGGCCAGTTTGAAGGGATTTGAGATGACAGATTGCTAATCCGAATTTTGAACATTAGGCAAAGGCTTTGAGGGGAGGTGTCCGGCGTTGTGGGCTTTCGGTCTTTTCTTATGGAAATGCAGTCTGTGCAGCCAGAACAGTGACGAAAATGCTACAGGGCTTATCACAGCACGACAGAGACCGCGGGGAGAGACTGACATACAGATCAGCCATGCTAAGGATGGCCATCGCTATGTGACATGTATCATCTTTATTATGATGCGTGCTCGTGTCCAGTGTGTAAGGAAGAGAGAGAAAGAGATGATAGAAGTGTTACAATAAAGCATTCTGTCAGTCATATGGAAAATAGACTCATTTCTGCAATGAGGGTCATCTCCTTTGAATGTAAATATTTGAGTAATGCTTAGAAATGTCATAATTTCTGAATCAATGACATTAAGAATAATCTTTGAAACAGTGGAATAAATGGATACCGAATGGTTTAGATGATACTGTAAAAGCCATCGACATTTAATGTTATCTACTTCGTTTTAATTGCACATAAAGCAGTTGCCGTTTTACTCAATCAATTGTATTCATTTTTCCAAACTAAACTGGATAGTTCATCCAAAAATGAATTTACTCTCCCTCATGTTGTTCCAATCTCATACACATTTATTTTTAATCACAAACCGAAGAAATACACTGAAAAAAAGTCAAAAAAGTCTAGATGCGTAAACCACAATAATCCAAATAAATTGCAAACATTTTCGTCCACATACTATAAAGGTCAAAAAAGCAAATGTAAAATAAAATCACTACTTTACTGTGGAACAACATTTGGGCAAGTAAATTAATTCACATTTTTTAAAATCACAAATATAATAATTCTGAAAAATGACTGCTGTTTTGTCCATAAAATGGAAATCAGTGGGATTCAACTTTGTTTTGGAACCCACTGACTTTCACTGTAAAGACAAAAACTATTTTCAACCTTTTTTTCCCCCCCAATATATCTTCTTCCTGCTATGTTAACTACATCATTCTTTTTAGAAAACACTAAACGTATCAGAAACCCCAGCCTAAATATGCCTTCAAATAACACAAATCCAAAGACAGTATCTCATCAAGACTTCTCTAAATGTGTCAGAGCACATGCTCATGTGTATCAGCTGGTATGGACATATGGACGAGAGGTCTGTTAGAGTTATAAGAGTACAGTCTGTGTGCTAAACCCATCTGGTTAGAGACATATTTGGATGGGTGCTACATGTATGTTTGATGTCATAAGTATGACGCATAAGGAACGCAAAAGAACCATGGGAAACAGCATGGAAAATTACCTAATACTGAAAGCACAATATGTGACTCTATGAGAGCATAAATATGCACAAGGTAAAATTAAGAAACGTAAAATGATTAATATTTACAAAACTATTGATATCGTAGCGATAGTTCAGCCAAAAAATAAAACTCTAATTTATTCACCCCGCATGCCGTTCCAAACCTGTTTCTTCTGTGAAACACACATATATAAAAAAGTATTTAGAAATATGTTTTTTGTCCATAAAATAATTTTGTTTTGGACCCCAACACTTTTTAAAACAGAAAATCTATTTTGTGTGTTCTGGAGAAGAAAGTCATACAGGTTTGGAATGACATATCGGGTGAGTAAATGTTGACATAATTTTTGGGTGAACTTTCTTTCTAATAGATTACATTTATTCAATAACTGAGTACATATTATTCCTCACACTAATGTTTAATAAAGATACCAAATTTGGTCATCAAAGAGCAACAGATCAATGGCAAGTCAGAACTATTTTCTAGAGATATTGGGTTTCTGTAGATGGCATGGGGCCAGATAAATCCTATCTTGCACTCAGCAACAGACATGCACAGAGCCAACAGGACAAACGCTCACATGAATAACTGTTAAACAGTGGCCATTATTACCTTTTTGAGCTGTCTGGTACATGTTTGCGTGGTTGCATGCAATGCATGCAGTGCAGAATGCATGCAACGTTAAGGTCAGTAACAGGTGTTCAACTTCGACCAATAGTACACCAGTAGCCAATCACAGTCACACCATTTGCCTAAAATCGGCAAGCCACACTGAAAATGGAAGACTTTGCAATCTACTCGCAATCCATTCAACTATAATATCCATACGAGGCTGATCACATAAGCACCCTTATCTGCACACCCACTGTTAGATGACACCATGTTGCTGCTCATTTAGAAACAGTTAAACTGCTCAAAGTTGTTGCGTTCTCATTTCTCAATGATAATGTCACCTAAAATAGCAGAGATCCCCTGACAAACGAATAAAAAATAAATAAATACAAATCACACTTACACGTTTGCACAAGCATTTGTTGATTCTAGAGTATTATTCTTGTCATACTGCAAACTTGCTATGTCCATGTAGTTAGTTTTATGGCATGCAAAGAACATCTAATTCTTCACCATAACTTTTCCTGCATGTAGGCCTATGCATGATACAGTTTAGATTGATCATCGTTCCTACCTAATGTGGTGATGCTGGTTTGACTCAACCTCCTCCCACTGTACCACATGCCTCAGCCTTAATGACAGACCATTATCAGCCTGAGATTGCAGCAGGGGAAATAAGCTTCATACTGCCTCAGCATCCAAGAATAACTACTCGACGCAGGATATCTCGAAGAGAGAGAGAGGAAGAGATTAGGCATCCCATAACCGGAGCGAGCGCTCATGACTGTGGAATGGTATGTCAGTGCCAACGTGACAAAGTCTATGCAGTCATGGCTATATTTATATGAATAAAGGCGTACAATGAAGTATGACAGATCATTTATGACAGATTATTCATAAACATGGATGAATAATGATCTGAAATGCTTTTTCTTTGATGCTTTTATTATTGTACTGACGTCAACTGAGGTTAACCGTACACATTTGTATACCATGTTGAAGTCCATATAATCTCCTTTACAGTATTAATTACGAATCGGGTCAGCGAGAGTTATTTTAAGCTGAAAAATAATAGAAAAAGATCAGCAGAGTAACAAAATTTAGTTATCAACAGAAGCCTACAACAAGACAGATGTTAGAGGCAATGTGAAAGCACTGGGTTGTAAAAACTCAAGTATAATAGCAATGATGTGAAAACACCATTACTGCAGTGCGGTAGAGTAACCAGGGCAATTTCTACTTCAATTTTGAACACTGATGTCTTATGTCTGAATACTTTTTCCCCTTGCTTATGGTTGTTCTCTAGTTTGCCAACAAAAAGGTATTTTCTAGAACAGTCTGACTTAATGTTGATTCTTTAATCAAGTTTTTCCTCAATTCCTTAATCCATTACAGAGTTTAAAACTGCAGAAAGTGATCCTATTAAACTATTATTCGCTCTGAGAGCTTTTCCATTGCCAATTTGCATTTGAGAGAACGAGAAAAGGAAAGCTGTATTTGTCTTTCATTCTTGATTTTTTTTACACCAAGCAAAATGTACATACATAGTTTTGACACTCATATGTATTTCAATGCACTTACTAATGGAAACTACACATAATATGGTTTATGAATTTATTACACACACACACACACACACACACAATAACAACCAAAAGGGGGACAATTTGATTAATATTGCTCTATCGTCCACCAGTAAATCAATTATATGCTAATATAAATGCCTGGCTGCAAGTGCCATCTCTCTTTGACTGCATGCATTATGAAATTAGGAAACATATTCCTAAGTTCTGATGTTATTACGCAGAAATGTCAGCTATCGAAAGCTGTAGTTTTTAACAAGGAAAACAGATGCCGCTGTCAAGACCAGTTTCCAGCAAAGAAAGCCTGAGCGTGCCGTGTATGAGTGCGACACAGAAAAATAGATTGAGATTTACTGTTTATTTGTCACAGCTCCAGTGGCTGTCTGTTTGCATCTGTAGACTCATTAATCATCACATCCCAAACACACACACACAGAGAAGATGAAGTTGACGCAGCAACACATTCTGGTGCTACTTAGTATGACAAACCCTCACACACATTGGCACCAGTGACTCAAACAGACCCAGTGTGTTCGCCAAATATGCCTGCCATGCCATATTCACCCCATACCAGCTGCCAAATGGGCTTCCAGAAACTTCTACGTCACCCACAGTCAAATTAGGCCACCAGCCACCAAATTTACAATGGCATCTGGGGTCCATAGGGATTAATTAACCCCAGGAAAGACCACCTCCACACTCACATGCTCCCCTATTGGCATCTTGTGATCCTTCTCGACTGACCAACCCAGATCTGTGCAATACTGCTGGCCCATCAATCACCAACCGACCGGCGTCTTTAATCTCCGCCGTGCAACATAAACATGGGTGCAATTTGCTCCGCTGCTCTTGTGGGTGTCCCTTTCCTGTTTCATTAGAGTTGATTTTCTATGGTGCCACCTCCTTTAGATATCATGCAGATGCATGGAGGAAGAAAGAGAGGGTGACATAGAAACACAAGGAAAGGGGTCCAGGATGATTGGCAAGCAGGTGTGACAATATGCAACTGGGTGGGGTATTAGAGGCGATCTGGGGACATGGCCCATGTCTCCATGAAACCCCAGTTGTAGGGTCCCTTTATGCATTAGCACTTCATTAATTATTGTCACAGCCTCCACGGTCTTCAGAAGTCCATTATGCCCATAAAAGTAAAAAAAAAAAAACATCAATATTATACAATGAGGCATTTGGAATATCGTAGGTGCATTCTCTCTAAATTACATGTGTTTGTGGCTATATCTGAGCTCAGAATGTACATACTTTAGGGGGGTAGGTTTACTGGTCAAACGTAAAATTTCTTGCCTGTTGTTGCAGTCAAAAAAGTAGTTTAGAACCTACTTAAAAATAGAGGGCTCTAAACATCTTGAGCCTCACACAGCAAGAACCTGAAACAAAATAAAGACCACAAAGTTTGATTAAAAAAGTCAAAGAAATCAGCTTGCATCATGCACTGATAAACAATTGACAAATTAAAATAAGTAACATCACAAAGTTCTGTACTTGAAGGGGTCCTATTTTGTTCTTTTACAAAGTCTTGATTTTGTTTGGGGGTGTACTAGAACATGCTCTCATGATTGGTGGTTCGAAAAACGCATTATTTTTCACATAATTTACATTATTAAAATACCTTTCTCCCCAGCCTGGCACAAATGGCTCGATTAGTTCCGGCTTTAAAAAAATGTTGTGATTGGTTAGCTGTCCCAGTGCGTTGTGATTGGCGAACAGCTTAGACGGTGTTTCAGTACTGCCACGCCCCTTGCTCCGTCTTTCAACAAAAGCTTTTGGCGAATACGGCAGGCACTTCTCACTTGTGATGTGGAAGCTGTCCTCAGTAAAAATGCACAGCACACAATAGCAAATCGGGGTTATAATTCTCAGGAACAGAGTTAAAAAATAAATAGCAACCACTGTTTCCTGACATCATCCAATTTCGGAAGCCCAAACAAAGACGTTTGTGCAAGGAGGTGAAAAAAACAGCAGTCGCACACCGAACGAGAAGCGCAGCGTCGAGCCACGTCTTTAAAATTCAAATACTTTATTTCCTATGAGTGTAGGCACACCGGCGGTGCCTTTCGGCATCTGTCCACGTAGCCCAGCTACGTCGTGTTATACTTGTAAGAATTGTTCTAGACATGCCGAAAGTTTGAGGCTACAGCACAGCAGCTCTTTTTCTTGGTTTTCTCTGATGCACTAACTCGCAGCAGCACTTCTTCTTCATCGTCTCATCTAATGCACTCACTCAACCAAGCGTTCTAAACACAACCTCGCCCCTCCCCAACCATTACAATTTCCGTAGGCGGGAATTATTTGTAATTATATTCCAATGAGCCGCTTTGTGATATCACAAATCCCGGAAAACAAACGCTGTAGTCCAAACGAGCCGTTCATTTTAGTTCTTGAAAAGGGATTCTTTAAAAATATCTCCCTTTGGAGTGGACTTTGAGATTTGTAACTTTCTAGATCTTTTTTTATGCCCAAACATACACACTACACACTGACTAAAATTAAACAAGTGAAAAAGCATAATAGGACCCCTTTACCATTAGTTAATGAATTACATATCATGAACTACCAATTAATTTGTGTACATTAACCATCAACTACAATTATTGTGTTTGCTAACGCAAACGTAACAACCTTATTGTAAAGTGTTACCATATACAACTTTGCAAGGAGACAAAGAGCAAATGGTGCCATCACAGAGACAAATCAGAACATGCAGCAAAGTTCACTCAGGAATAACTTATTCGATTAGAATGGACGAAGTTGGCTAGCTTTCTAAAAATCTGGTTGCTGTTTTGATGAGGTTCTTATGGAAAACATTTTCCATTGTGTTATTTTGCGACGCTCATTTCGGTGAAATTTGAGTGGACTGATGAGGGTGAGACGAGCAGAGTGCGGTCACATGGAAATACTTGAATGTTCTTGAATGATTTTAATGATGTAGTCATTCAATGAACGTATGGAACGGTTAAATACTGGGGTTTCTTAAAAGGATCCAGAATGCCTTCGTGCAATGCAAATGTTCCAGCACAGCCTGTTTGGAATTTGAGCAGAAATTCAATAGAGAAAAAAAAAAAATCACCCAGCCAATCTCGAACAATTTGAACGACCTTTTTTGTATTGTGTTTTATTTTAATGTTATACATCAGTGATTGCACTGAAGTCAGTTTCGGAAAATGTCACCGATTCGTTTTGAAATGGGGACCAAAATATGAACTCATACAAATACAATTACTCTTCCACATGATTGATCAAGCAGAAGCCCGTGCACCTTTGCAAATACAACAGCAAATCACACCAACAGGAACGGCTGCATGTCTATAATTTATGCCCCATTTGTTATGATACGAGTTCAAAGTCTGGTGGGGGTTGGTTAGGGGCTTTGGGAACCCCCATGAGGACAGCACCCCAAGACCTCGCAATCTGCTCCCCAAGGCTCCCTTTGGCTCGTCCCAGGGGCTAGTAACCCAGACAGCACCCAGGATTGGATCCACCAGCCCGACTGCCTGGCAGACAGAGGGAAGATCAGTCACACCCGTCCCCTGTGGCTAACGCTGATCTGAGTCTTAACCCTGATCTCTTAGTTTATCAGCTCTTATATTCCTTAATAATGGCAACTGCTCTAGTGCCTTTGTGTGCTGTTGCAGCAGCCACCACTAGGGGGAGTCTTTCCCACAGGTTTTGTGCTATAACTCTTTAAATCTCTTTCTCCTGCTTACTTCAAAATACTTGGTCTAGAGCTGGAAAACAAGAAGTGAAGTACAGCATGGGATACAATTTTGAAACCATGGCATAGAAACCACATTAATCAGTGACTTGGATGTGCATCAGATTTCATCTGGTGTGTTAAAAGCAGAACAGATAAATGTGTTCTATGGGCCTGATGACCACCCTAGTTCATCTGGACCCACTCACGAGGAAAATGGGAGCAATTCAAGTGCTGAAACATGGAAATTTACACAAAGCACAAGGGTGACGATTGCTTTCATTCTCTAGACCTGTTAGTGAGATTCGTAAAAGTAAGTTTGTATAGAGAAATTAATGTTAGTGGACGTCAATGATGTCCGTGTACACTCAAAACAAAAAAAGGATAATTATATGCAAATAGAACCAAATGTTTCAGCACTTTTATGGATTTTATGTCACATTTTTAATAAAACAAACCAAAAATTAGCCTAATGAAAATCATCATACTTTTTTGCGCTTTTTAAGGTAAAAAAAAAAACGCATAAATAAAATAAATATTATTTATTATTATATTTATTTGCAATCAAGCTGCAATTCTATAAATTATGCAACACAAAAAAAGTATTGAATTGGGTGTATTTATGATTACATAAAAAGATAATCAGATATATTTAACCTTGGCCAGACAAAGAAGTTAGCCATTTTATTCGAAAAATATATAATTTAAGATTTGGTGTAAATTTTTCAAGAAAAAAAAAAATACATTAAAAAAGTGCGCATGTCTATTGTTGGATATTGTTATTGTACAAATCAATGTTCAACAAAGTTCTACCATACTTGAAGAAACTCTCACATGTAAACAAAGCAGAAGTTTCCAAATTACGTATAACATCAGGCTTTCAGGTGGCTTTTTTCAGAGTCACAGCACAAATAAGTGGAGTAAGAGAAACAGACAGAGAGAAATAAAGAGATTATTTGTGATATTAAAGATACACGCAGATTTAAAGCTCAAGGTTAGGTTTACAAAAAGATTTCAAACAAGTCTGACCAGGGCAACTCTTGCAGGTCAGCACTTGAAATCTTACAGAGAAAAATGAAACGGAATAAGAGAGGCAGTCTGCATCACAAAATACTCCACCACATCCAATGGAGGTC
Source organism: Sinocyclocheilus anophthalmus (assembly GCA_018155175.1). Taxonomy (NCBI): domain Eukaryota; kingdom Metazoa; phylum Chordata; class Actinopteri; order Cypriniformes; family Cyprinidae; genus Sinocyclocheilus; species Sinocyclocheilus anophthalmus. The sequence goes on along the minus strand of JADLZN010011910.1, from coordinate 214,178 downwards.
AAAGTGATGTAAACCAGTAAATGTTTGCGTTGTGTCAACGACCAAGGATGAACTGCAGTCTTCCTCCCTGAGTACCGCTGCCAAATTTGCTTGAAATTATGTGGGTTTTGCGGAAAACCTTCAGAACCATTTTTAACAGTTAAAGTCTGTCAGGTGGAAGCCTTCTTTTTTAGCAGCACCAAATAACTTCTTACAGGCTGCTGATGAGAAATTAAGCCACAACAAACACTTGGTAGTTTCTAAATCAATTGAATCCTAATGCACGTTTGCTAGGACAGTGAGAAATGCCTGATTCTATTAGTCCCCTATTTTCAAAACACTTTTCTGAAAATAGAGAGAAATGTCTCAACAGTTTAAATCCTATTGCAACCGAGGCTCATTGGAAAAATGCGTCTGTGGCAAAATGATATTACGCTCCTTCTTGCACATTTTGCAACACTCTCAAAGTGAAATGTCCAGTGAGTAGCACTAAAAGCGCATTCAGTCTTAACCAAAGCAAATGTAAGATAAAAACATATTTGCAGCAGCAAACATGCCATTTTAGCTTGCATCCTCAAGCTCTTTTATTGTGACAATTTCATTTTTCCAATTAGCCAAGGTTGCAGTGTTTTGAATTTATCTGGCCGCGCAATGCAATACACTGAGAACTTGCTGGCTTTTGCTTTTATCTGAAGCCAAATTTTAATACTGATGAAGAGAATATGTTCTAGGGATGTAACGATTAACCATGAGCCGGTCGAAAATCGAATCAAGTATGTGAGGATTCAATTCGGCTGAGATACTAAACAAATCGTGATACAATTGGAGTTGAAGTTTATATGAATGTATCTCTGAGGGGAACTAACTGACTGTCTTTAGAAAAGTTTACGTGGTATTTTATTTTCATCTTGCCTCTGAACAATGCATATTAAGGTAGCATTCATAAGCACAGCTCTGCTTTGTTTACAGCGGAAACACTGTATCATTGCTGTTCATAAGCGCCACCTGCTGGCAGAGAGTGAATCTGTGTCTCATTCAGCTCATCTGTTGTTTCCTTCAGATGTGTTTTATGTAGTATAGTTTCACAAAACTAAAGTCAGACCATTCTGTTTTTGCTTCAACTTTCGAAATTATACAGTCTAATTTAGATTAGAAACTACTCATGCTGCATGTATGCTGCATCTTTGTTTGGATCATGATTAAAGTCCAGTGGTTGCCTCTAATTTTAAATGGAAGGACCGCAGACAAAGCCTTAGTTTGTTCATATTAAGAGATTCATTTTATTTGTGTAACGTACTTGTTTGATTTGGGGTTTGTTTTAAAATTGCAATTTAGTGTTGCTATATTTCAATTTCACAAAGAAACGTGCAGCAATATAATAATAAAACGACACCTTTTAATTTACTGTGTCTTCAATCTTATTTTGTTAAAAAAAATCGTGAGAAAAATCGAATCGTGAATCGAATTGTGAGTTGAGTGAATCATTACGTCCCTAACAACAACTCTTTGTCTGAGAATAAGTAAAGTTACGGAGAATGTGTTTATAGTTGCAAGAAAAAAGTTAATTGTTTCTTGGAAAAATATCTTCAAGCATCAACCCATCCTGCCTGAATCATATTCACACGTTCGTCGGCATCTCATTGCACTGCACGGCATCTGTCTGCCTGCTAAGCTGTGTGAATGTTGAGGGGGGTGTAAACTACAGTACAGTGTGATCATACAAGGGGATCCATAAAAAAACGTGCAGAGACACAGTCTGTAATTGTTCCCTACTTAGGCAAATCAAAGCCCTGATCTCTGCACGGCCCGTGCAATATGATTGAGCTGTCAGACACAATATGCTAATTGTCATTCTTAAGATGCTTGGCAGACGGCCGCATTCCACAGCTACTCTACTGTTAAATATAGATCTCCTTATTGTCCGATTGGTGAGTCGATCCTCTTGAATTGGAGTTAAGGGAGAATAATCCATTTACACAAGCGTCTGAGAATACAATGGCAATGTCTCCTTTCACAGTTTGAGAACAGGGATGTTCTATGAGAAGAAAAAGTGGTTTGAAATAAAGACGGTGACAAATATTCACATTCTGGTGAGTTATATTGATGCACTTCTTATTGAAAAGAATTAGAATTGAGAGTATCTGTAAAAATCGAATGCAAAATAAAAAATGCATTAAAAATAGTCACTGTGACCTTGCTTTTCAAAGGTTAATATGTGATAACTTACTTGACTGGACATTAGAGGCTTAAAAAAATCAGATTTATCTTTTTTCGCCAGTATAATATGCACAAAAGTCACCCTTAGACTGGATTATGGGAATCGGATTGGCCTGTTCTCCTTTGATCTTCTAGATTACAGTGAATCCATCATGGCAGGCAGGATGGAAACGTTTGGTCTGCTGGCCGAGCAACTCCTTGGCTGGGTAACATTCTTTCACCCAAAGATCAGGCCTGTGAGATTTGTTATGATTAGAGATTGTTAACGCAAGCCTCTGGGAAATATAGCAGAGCTAGTTAAGGTGACCATGAATGTGTAGCTGTGCTAATGTACCATTACATTTATCTAGCAGAGCACACGCTTGACAAATCCTTATGATTCGAAGTCAAATGTTTAATACCTAAACCTAGATGAGATATATCCTTGCTACTGTTTATTCATGAGCTGTTCAACCAATAGGAGCAGAGTGTGTCCCTTTGGGATCAGATGCTGTGATAAATGCTTGCTGTGTGGTTGTTAGATACAGTCAGTCTGAGCCAGGGAGCTTGGTGAAAACAGATTAAAGCTGCCTGTTAACCTTTGGGACGTGTCTCTTGAAAATCAAGTCTGAGTGGGATAATTGGCTTTTTTTAATTAGTTATACCAGTGCTGGAAGAGAGGGAAGCACTTATGTTAATCACAGCACAAATACCTTGACACTTCCCCTCATGTGCTTGACAGGACGTCTGATTGGCTGAAGTGTTAAGTGGCGGAAGCCTCGCTCCTCGTTTTACCACTACAGATGCTCTTAACACACGCTCTTAACTGTAATGATGCCTTCGAGTCATTTGAGTGTCCTTGAAATGAGCAGTTCAATGACGAGGATTCTATTTACAATGAGAGAAGAGAAGATAAGAGAAGAGAAGAGGAGAACTTTATGCTCCATGTTTATTCAGTTAGTTCAACGACCCCGCGTTCACAATTTTGTAGTGTAGTAACCAACATTATGCCACACATGCCGTCATTTTAGCCTTACCACTTAAAAAAATAAAAATAAATTAAAAATACTGGTAATTTTCTAACAGGACATTATCCATAATTTTCCAGACATTTATATTAACTCTACAACACAATGTAATGCGTGCAGGGAAAAAAAAAAAAACTGATAGAATCCCCAGAAAATTCCTTCGTTTTAATACAATACATTGTGCCCTATTTTAAAGGATATATTTTTTAGAGTGTGTATTGAACTTGGAATATTCCTTTAAGACACGTGGCCCAGTTATCACTGTCACATCTATCTATATATATATATATATATATATATATATATATATCTATATATATCGTTATATAGATATATATATATAGTATGTATGTAATGTACATATACATATGTGACTGCCTGGTCCTTAAGTGTCAATTTTTCAAAATTGAGATTTATATACATCATCTGAAAGCTGAATAATAAGCTTTCCATTGATGTATGGTCACTGGATGTATGTATGTTGTTAGGATAGGACAATATTTGTCGAGATACACTTTTAATATCTGAATCTGAGGGTGCAAAAAACTAATATTGAGAAAATCGCCTTTAAAATTATCCAAATGAAGTCCTTAGCAATACATATTACTAATTAAAAATTCAAGTTTTGATATGTTTATGGTAGGAAATTTACCAAATATCTTCATGGAACATGATCTTTACATAATATCCTTATTATTTTTGGCATAAAAGAAAAATCCATAATTTTGACCCATGCAATATATTTTTGGCTATTGCTACAAAATATACCCCAGCGACTTAAGACTGGTTTTGTGGTCCAGGGTCACATATATTTTGCACTTTTATACTTGCAAAAAAATCCAAATTCTAAATATTTAAAAAATAAATGGTTTTCTTCAAAAAAATAAAATAAAAATAAAATGAATGTATATATTTTTTTCTATAAAAGAGATCAAATCTCTAACCAACTCTTCAGTTCGTAATCTACTTACAACTAAACTCCTTAACAAGAAGAAAGGAGAATGTCAGTATGCTTAAGATAAATGAGCTTTTCCAACAACATTATTTGCAATTCCCTTCATTCCTTTACAAATCAAGTCTTTTATAAATCTTTCAGTAAAAGGCATAGAAAATGCAAAAACACACACTCAGCATGTGGATAGAGCTTAATATCCAGTTCGAGAGCATGTGACAGTGATTCCCCAATGCGTTGTTCAATTACAGATTTGGATCTTTCTCCCAAATTTTTTTTCTCTCTCAATAAGTCCCCCACTCTCTCTGTTTTTCCTCTGAGTTTGTGAATGCAGACATTAATCACTCCTTTTGCAGACAGTTACATCAGAATCACTTGGGCAAACACACAGGTCAGTTTAAAATCATGTTTCCTGTGCAGTGAGACTACCACTAAACAAACAGACGATCAATCTGTGAACATGTGACATTAATTGGTGCAATTTTGAGCAGTACAATCCCACAGGACCCTCACGCTGCTATGACCTAATGTGTGACATCAGCATCGATAGGAAAAACCTACTTTACTCGAACACATGGGCACCTGAAATGTGCCAGTCGTAGCCGTCATATGCGCTCACTGATGTGAATCAGGTGTGCAGAGAACAGCCTAAACATTCATAAAAGCACAGAAAATTGCAGACTTTTACACATGCAACTGATGCATAAACACATTCACAACTAATGCAATAATTAAAACACAAGGTCTGCCAACAGATTTGCAATTAATTCAGTCTTGCTTAACAGACTTAATGTCAGTCGGTCGACTAGGGTGAACAAAGGCAGCTTTGGCTACCCTACTGCATCCCACCCCCTCTCCCAGTTTGGCAAGCTGTCAGGGGATTATTTCATAGTGGTTATGGGATAGAAGATTTAGGGAGCAGACGGTACCTCCACTGCCTTTCAAAAAAATAAGGTTCTACTGGCCCAAGCAAAACCAGGTCTCAGGATTTTCCACCCAAACTTCTCACTCTCTCTCTCAGAAAACATGGAAAATGGCCCAGGTGATGGTAACGACCTGGCTGATTTTTTTACTTTTCAACTGCATTAACCATAAATTGTCCTTTCACCTCATAGCCAGTATATTACCTATGACATCAATCTCCTGACATTGGGAAATGCATGTGCCAGGACCCTTTAAAAAAAAGTAAGCACCACTGCCTTTGAAAAAACTATCTTTTTTTGGTGCATGACATATCTTTATTGTAAGACATTTTGGGCCAAGGGTCTACAACGGAACAACCTGGGGGCTCATGAAAAAAAAAAAGCTCAATCATAGACACATAAGACACACAGCTTGGCTTTCACATAATCATCTGGGCTAAATATTGCAATGCCATATGTTTTACATCCACATTTGCAACCTATTGTACGTTGAATTACTGCACAATAATTAAACACAAGCTCTTTAAGCAACTATTGTTTGATTACTACAAAACAGAATCAATCAGATCACTTTGACTGGGTTGTTTTACAGGAAAAGAAACAGGAAGAGGGCAAAACTCACCATCATAAAGTTTGTAAAGGCCAAACCCAACACTTGCTCCAAATGGGTGGTCTGGATTGGACCAGTTCTTCTATAAACCCATAAACTATCTTTGAGGTTAATTAGGTTTGTCAATATTAAACCAAAAGTGCATATAATCCATGAAACTCTAGGTTTCAAATGAATTAATCCATCCAGTGGATAGTAATCAGAATTTGCATAGTTTCATGCCCATCATCACCTGAGTGGCCACATGACAACAATGACCGACAGCAATATGTCCCCAGCAAAATTTGGCTGGTTAGCACCTGATGCTAGATAGTATTCAGAAACTATTTTTAAAACATACTACACCAGAACGTCATGAAAATTGTTAGTTTTTTTGTATATTTTAGATGGGACGGTTCTGAACCGATTAACGTTCTATCTGCATTAATGCTCATCTTAGAACGTCCAGTAAAGTACAATGTCACTCGTTTGTTTTAATGAATCATACAGCACGACCAGCAGTGTTGCCAGATTGGAAATGTCCAAGTATCGTACCAGAAGCTCAAAATTATCGTCCATGAGTCAAACGTACAGAATACAGCTATTTATCTAGACCAACAACTTTTTGACACAACCTGCAAATTACCACAATTGATAAAAAACTAGATAAATAACTCCACCTGTGAGTCTCTGTCATCGGAAGCTTGTGTGTTGCCAGATGTTGAAGGGGTTCTTGCCGTCATGGATCGCAAGATAGTGCTCGTTGGCTTAAAAACAGGGCACCCTCCTGAATTCTTAACACACTCTTGAGGTGTGCACGTGCGCATTTATAGTGTCTGTAATGAGCCGATTTCGTGGATGAGTACAGAAACCCTATGATTACAACTACCATCATTTGAAGAGTCACAAAATTCAGAAATTATCGTACATTATGGGATTTTTTTAAATTATTGATCATACATCGTACAGAGGTCAAAATTATCGTACAAATATGATAATTATCGTACATCTGGCAACACTGGCGACCAGTCAAACTTGAATCCGCGTATTAGCTTACTACTACGTTTCTGCCATTTACAGAGTGACCACTGAAGTATGATTCTTTGAATTAATAAGTCTTATAAGTCGGTTCTGTTTATCGAATCAACAAGATACGACGCGAGCGACAAGTGATGGACTTTTGTTCGAATAAAGATACACATTTTGAGTTTTATCAGCAGCATTTTATAAAAAAAAACAAAAAAACAAGGAATAAATAGAATGTTTCCACATTTTTACCAGGTCTTCGTTGTTTTACATTTTTCATTGAAATGACTGGCCCTAAGTCAGCATGAAAAAGAGGAACAAGAATGTGGTGATTAACATGTTTTCTATGGGCTAAGTCTCGGTTTTAACTTTATTTGCATTCATCCTGTAATGTGGTGAGAAATCTCTCTTCATGTAGACCTTTCACTATGATGTAAGAACCGCTATAATGCTCTTTTTATTGATAATAAAGCCTCCTTTTAGCTCCACACATGATGGATGATGTGTCTTTGTTAAATATGGTATTGCAGAACATCATGTATGTGGTATGCACATGACTACGTTCAAACATGTATATTCTTTGCTCTGGCTCAGCTGTGAACAATAACCCAGGATACCACCAGGGTATCTCATGGCCAACTGATGCATGAGTGAGTAATAAAATAAAGGATATATACTCCGTCTCGGGCTGATGGGCTGTTTGGGGCCTAATCTGAGTCAGGCAGAACAGTCAGTTTCTGTATAAGAGATCTTTTCATGGCACTGTGGGGCCCAGCACTTTTTGGGAAGGAGCCACAAGGAAAAAAGAGCCTCCTCCACCCCCTTCCTCTAATCATTCCACTGCCACCCCTTTGTGGGACTTTTTCACTTTGATTTCATGTTTGCCCATCTTATCCTCCTGAGAGGGGGTATCCCAAGATATTTCTCTGTATACAAAAGCCCACACTTCTATCAACCACCCTTTCCTCTTTCTTCTTTCTTGCATTTCTTAACATTACACTACTTACAAACAGCTGAAAGGAAGTGAATGATTTCAAGAGATTGGGACAGGTCGTGGAATAAAATCTATCACTGTCCTTGTTTTAATTAAATTTTTGTAATGATTCAGCATAAAAGCAGTACATATATGATGTGAAAATACTTTTGTTATATAAAAAATACAGTTTTTTAATATATATCATGGTAATGATAATAGAATTAAAAGAATTACATTTTTCCCACATTAAGGTATATATATATATGAATTCTTATTTAATCGTAATAAGATTTAATTAATTGTCAAGACAAAATATCACAATCACAATATTAATGGGCCTAAATATACAGCATTCATTTTTATTTTTGTTTAATTTTACGCAATTATTTTTGGTTTAGTTTGAAATGAAATATGACAATTCAATATTTTCTTCACAGGTTTTGTAAGATTCAGCTATCTGATGAAAGTTTCTATCTAGGTTATTTGTGTCCCCAAATTCATGAAGGCATACAGAAAGTAGAGCAGAAAGCAAAGTTGGAGCAACTTTTATTACGCAACTCATAAATTAGAAAACAACCTAGGAACATTATGGCAAGTGCTCTTTTTCTTTTTCATGCACTCATCATCTCCTCATTCTCAGCTTGTTTCTGTCAGCTAGACATGAGGTGTTTCTCCAGGATGGGGGGAAGCAGTCGCACTGGGTGTTAGTGTTGCCTCTGGAGCTTTATAGACTCCCTGCTGAGAGCATCTCCTTAATGTGCACAAAGAGAAGTATTTACACCAGCCTGACCATTCTGACCCCTTTAACTCTCTCCCATCGGCCCAGACTGGCGGATCTTTTCAGAGCTGTGCACAAAGCACCCATCGGCAGTCTCTGCTCGTTGCTGTACTACTCAGCAACCTGTATCTCACTAACACGGGGAAAACAGAAGATTAGCATTACATTCATTCATGTTTTAATTATCATCACATTTAAAAGAATTGATAATATATGAGTGCACCCTCATACTCATTGACTTCCTCAAAAAGAAAAGGAAGTTTGAAGCTCCACATGCAGTAATGAAATACAGTAATGCAATTTAATGGATGGAAAACATTCATGTGAAACAAAATGTTTTGGCTTTCACAAACACTTTCTATTTTGGTCCTTTTTTGTTCTTGTCTTTTTCTCGTTACCTTATTCTTTTTCTCTTTTAAAACAGTTTACTTCTTTCATTCCAACTTCCTTTTCACTTTCAGAATTGTTTATTCCTGCTTTCATTCTTCTTTCTCTCTCTTTCAGTCCTTTGGATTTCATTCCACCCCCATTTTCTCTCAGAACGCCAGTGTTCAGGACCCATTTCTGTTGGGAATTGTGTGTGTGTGTGTGTGTGTGTGAGGAGGGGGTTGGGGTGTACCCTGTATTTTAGTTTATGTGTGTATGCTTTCGCAGTCCCCTGCCGTGAGGAAGAAGCCTCTTTTTATCTGTCTTTGCATTCCAATGCATCCTATACAGTCCCTAAACCTTGCTAAATGTTGAAAAAACTTTGCGAAAGGACTGAATGAATGATGCCTCTGTGCTAAAGCTCTTTCTTATGGATTTAGACTTTTTTTTTTTTTTTTTTGCTGACAGATTTTGGAATTGGAACAGATAAATCCTTAAATATGAATATATTCACTTTTATTCCAAGACTGACAAAAGGTTCTCAAGTGGTTTTGATTCAGGATTTTACATTGGTCATCAAGAGTGACCCAACACAGTACTAAAGTTTTTATTGTACAAAAAAAAAATGAATCTTTATAAGCTTTCTTATATCGATAATTGAATTGGTTAATAATTAATTAATAACTTTATATATATAGAGATAATAGATAGATAGATAGATAGATGATAGATATTCATCATATATAATCATATTAATAATAATGAAATCACCTGCATAGGGCAAACAATAAGCAAAATTATTAACATGACATGAGCCGAACAGAAAAAATAAATGTAATAATTAATATTATTATTAATGAGTCATATTTTACCTCACAAAGTTTTGTTCATGGGAGAATAAAGGCATAGTCACGCAAGCTGTTCATGTTGGCATCTGCTTAATGTAGCTAATTTATGTGAACCTGTACAGAAATACTATAGAGTTTGATTGGATATGCTGTAATTTTCACATCAATGATGCCTCATGGTCATGGCACCCCACAGTGCATGAGGGCGACTCCACAATGTAAGTTAATTAGCCAAATTAAATTGGTGGTTTGCTTTGAACTGCAAAAGGCAAGCAGGTATTTATATCTTCTGAAGTTTCTTCTGCTTACATAAAAAAAGTGCACAAGCAGCAGCATAATTGCATAAATGCAATTTACAGTGTATTGTGTATTACAGTGTATTACAAATGTATTGCCTGTGCCGTATCTTCTTTTGTTCCACACTTGTGCACTTGTTAGATTAAATTTCCGTTAAGAGCAGTTTAGATAATAAACAGATTTCAAAGTCTTTGATGTTGTCAGGGTTGGAAACCACACATTGTGTGATTGCAAAATCCATTTTTAACATCTTGAAGTCCTACTTGACCTCACAGTCTTTGAACAAATGTCTGTAATCATTTCACTGTTTGGACTTTTCGCCCAGAGATCAGGGTTGGGTTAAGTTTATCTGAAGCACATTGCATCTGTCCACCTTGCAACATTCCACCTCACTGGGATCAGGTGGACACCTGTGCCCCACTAGACTGTGTTATTTCAAGACCTAAACTTTGATCTCTGAGGTCAGTAATGGCTGGAATTCTCTAAATGTCTAGAAGGATCATAGAAGGGAGAGGTTAACAGTTAATCTGGTAGCCTTGAGTCAGTCAAGATGAAAAAAATAAATACAATAACAATTCTGTCATCATTTATTCACCCTGTATTACTCACCCTCCAAACTTGTAGGACTCTTTCTTCTACAGAATATGTTTTAAAGATAAAAACATTAGACCCTGATTTATGTTTAAATATCTTCTTTCGTGTTCCACAGCAGACGAAATAAAGAGGGTGAGTAAATGATCACAGAATTTCTTTTTGGCTGAACTATCTCTTTAATTTCATATGGAAGATGAGGAAAAGTTCTTAATCCTATAAAGTATACTGGACCATATTTTATACATTAATTTCTAAGGCCCCATTATTATCACAACGATCAAATCTTTTGATGAAAGAACTGTTGTACACAATGACTTCTGCCCTCTGTTTGATGGTTTCTAATTATTCTATCAATTCACATGTCAGGCTTTAACAGCTTCATTTTCCATCTAAACAACAAACAAAACTGCACTAAAGGCATGCCATTCCCATGTTCCTATCCCACAGGACGTGATTCACACTTTAAACTGTAGGAGCCTCTCAGAAAAGACCTAAATTGTACCCTATAGGAAAAAGAAATGGGCTGACTCAAGCAGTGTGTATCTGTCTGCAGAAAACAGCTTTATCATTTGAATGGGGGGTGACAGCCCTTTGGGTGTGTGTGTGTGTGTGTGTGTGTGTGTGTCTGAGTTGATGGCATTGATGTACTTGGCCACACACAATGGCCGCAGTGAAGAACATATATCATCACAGACCCCAAACAATGACCTTCTGCCATCAATAGACTCCCCACATTTCCATATTCCAGCTTCAGAAGTCCACGGCTCATTGGGGCTGTTCAAACCCTGGAACCTGCAATATTTCTGCTATATGATTCTCTATTCATGCACTCAAACACATACATCCTCCCACAAACTAAATTTTTCCCATTCTAGGCCCTGGAATTCCAGCCACCCCACACACCCAAAATCTGTGGTTGCTTGATTCCAAATGATTGTCCTTCAGGGAAAAAAACATAACAAAACAACAAAACAGGCTCTTTAGATGTGAGCCAATGATAGGGAAAAAGATGGGCGTCCTGACTCCTGATTCTGGGCCTCTATAAATCTCCAGTAAATGAAGGCACATCTTCACAGCGGTTCCCTCCCCGGATCTTTTGTGCTGCTAATGCAGATTAGCGCTTGGCTGGCTGCCCACTTTGACCACTGCCGACGAGAGCACGCTGCCCTGCTACAAATGTGGATATCACTGGCATGTCTGACCTCCTGCATGGTCCCACATCACACACACTCATGCACACACATTCATATAACATAGAAGCACAGTGCCATTATATAAACAAGCTCTGATTTGTATACAAAGGCACACACTGTTCATAAGCCTTAAACGCTAATGCATGTAAAATGAAACAGTTACATGAATCATAAACAGGACCAGCCTGATAGGATTCTGAATGCAGCTTCCTGTTGAGAGAAGCTTGCATTTATACCTGCATTTCCTGTTTTAGTTATTGGAATATACCAAATTATTAATTTAAGTATTAAACTTCTTTGTTTAAACACATACACAGACATGCATGATCTGATATAATCATGTATATATGTGAACGTGTGGACAAAAAAAATCAGATGTGGGCAGATTTATGTATGATCAAGAGTGTAGGAAAGAATTTTAAAACTGAGCAAATAATTCATATTCTGCTTTGGCAGAAAAAAAACACTATTGTAAAAAACAGACAAACAAACATTATTCTTAAAAACAGCTAAATATCATTAAAACAAAAATGTAGAAAATAAAAACTTTTTCAGAGAATATCTTGAATTCATTCATGTCTTATTTTATAAATGTATTGCAATATTGTAAATGTGACTTATTTTAAGGATACTTAGTTATTTTGCTGGAAAACAAGATACAAATACAGATTAGCAGTGAACACTTATTTAACTGTTTTGTTGGAGAAAGCGAGTGTGAATCAAGTATTTTCCAGCTCTGTGTCACTGCAGGGGGTTTTGGGGGTTGAGGGTAAATTAAACCCCAGTTGCCTGTAAAGGAGCACTTCATTAGTCTCTGGGCTCACTAAAACGCTGTATGGCACAAACAGGAGAGCCTGCCGTTCGAGTTTTTCAGCTCATGTGTTTCTATGCTTACGGCAATATATTATACAGGGAAAAAAGCTTTTAACTTCAATACTGTTATTCTATTACAACTCATTAAATGGTGAAATAAAAAAACAACATTCTTTGTTCATTAAGGCAAGTAAGATTACAATGATACTTAATAAGGTCTCCCAACAGAGTCAATGTGTTGAGCTCAATGAAACAAGACTTTTATTGAGTATGTAATATAGCAGAAGTTTCTCTGGTTTGAAAGAAGATTGTAAATGTTTGTTAGAGCAAACAAAATAGTTGAGACGCATGTGCACACAAACAAACAAACATTTTTGTGGCACTGATAAAGTCGACTGTCCCAGTCGAAGGGATGTGTTTGTACATTCCAAGATCAAAAACATGAGGAGATCATACAGATTGTCCATATCTGTTTATGTTTAAACTTCAAAGATATATATTTTTTTAATGTAGAGGAATAACTCACAGAAAAAATGAAAATTATGTCATCTTTTACTGACCCTTATGTTGCTGATTTATGCAGTCAGGCTCCAAAAAGACAAAAAAAAAAAAGACAAATGTAATCCATGCACTTTATATTCCAGGAATTCTGGAGACTTTAGCTGTGTATGAGGAACAGACTGAAACTTACAGGAGGCCTCAAGACAAGTTGTTAATGTTTGAATTTAATTGATAATATGGGAGTATTACAGTAGTTTACTGCTATTATGGTAGTGTTACGCATTTAAAGATATGGCCTGTATTTGATTCCTCAAAGGGCTCCACACTTCTATTTCCCTCGACATGCTCTTGTTCCTGCCAGATCTGCAGATGATAGTGAATCAGTTAGTAGATGATAAGCTGCTGCTGATAACCTGTTTTTTCCCCTCGTAAATATATGTTACTGCTGTGGTTCCACTGAATTTTTCTGCAACCACAGCTTTTCCACGTTAGCATCGTAACCCAATCAGAACATGTTGAATGTAACCAGAGCATCAAAGTTACAGATTTCTTTCTCCTTCTCTAAGAGCAACTGTGCAACACAGATTTTCTGCTCTTTATTGAATAGATATATTGCTCATAAGGAATTCAAACAAATTTTTACATGCTGTAAAATTTGTTCATTTTTAAGTGTCCAAAACTGTTAAGGCCACTGTGTCATCTTGTTGAGGACACTACATGTTTGTCTGCTCATTTCTGATGCCAAATGGCTCCTTTAATTTGCAACAGACTACACCTTTCGCAGTAATAAACTCTCTTGTTTTTTTTCCCCCCCTTTGGTTTAAACAGGTCTCTTTCCTGTTCACCTAACCATTGTGTTAATAAAATCACCATGATCATTTCGTAACCCTCTGCCAAGTTAAACAGATTATACTAGCGCTAATGATTTTAGGAAAAATGTTGAGGTGAATCAGACAAAATGCAGATAGGTTGGAACTTGGTATATGAAATTTGGGACTGGGGGGGTTGCAGGGCTAGACGTCTCAGTTTCTGATTCCAATAGAAAGGAGACTTCTCTATACTCTGTCTGTGTGCTGTGTGTTTGTATAATATTCATAATAATATGCTCTCTTTATTGGACACACAAAAAATATAAATAAAGAAACTGGACAATTGTTGACAAATAAAACTGCAGAGCTATAAAATGAATATAAATAGCATAATATCATCATTCTGGGATGTCTAGTGGAGACTTTTGAGATACAAGGGCAGAAAAAACTGATAAGTATTAAATGAATGTAAAATGAAATTAACAGAAAATTTTATTTTTTAAATAGTAATAAAATAAATATTCAAAAACTTAAAAGGTATAAATATTTAATATATAAAATTATTGAATAAAAGTATATGTTTTTAGTGTCAAAGTTACTTTGTCCAGCTGCTCTGGAATACTTGTTGGGAATACTATTTATTTTGGGAAAAAAAGCTTCCCAATAACTTAAAAATTGTTCTTGTTTAGGAAGTCATCCCTCGTCAGGTAATCATTAAATTTGTGAGTCGTCAGCATCAAACATTAAAGCCCCCTTACATAAAATTTGAAGATAAAAAAAATATCTACATTTAATTTAAAAAATAAGATTATTATATTTCTAATTAAAGTAATTTAATTATTATCTGAAATTATTTTCAGAGGTAATTACAATTGTTCCAAAAGCTTTGAAAGAAAGAAAGAAAGAAAGAAAAATAAAGAAAATAAAGTCAAACTAAATTCTCCATTTCTTTCCTTTAATCTAATTTTAGTTAAGGAGACATGGCTGCACACTAAAGAGGCCTAATATGCGATTTCCTTTTACCAGCTGAATGTGCTTTATCTGTCCTTTTCCTTTAACACACACATATATTTCATTCCTGTCTCACCCCTGAGGGGAGCCAGAAGACTATTTGGCCTGGTCATACATCATCTCAGTTTGAAGGAAGCCCCACGAAGGCGGCTAATGAGGCAAAATGAGACTGATTAGCCAACAAACCTTAAAGTCACTGACAGGGCAGCCAGGCAGTCACACTGAGACACAAACACAACCGATAAAACACTACTGCATGTTCTGTTTCTTAGCTCCTCAATAGTCCTTGTCCCCTAAACACACAAAAACATCTTTGTTAAAGTCTCATGAAGTTTTTTCAAGTTGTCCTTTTCCCTGAATACCTGCTCTGTTCTCCATTACATCATCCACTTCCACGAATTTGCTCCCTTACGTCCAATGACACGCATGTTCCATTCACATGCATCACACAGGTAATGGAGGATACGGCCTGACCCCTCCGTGCACCGACATAGTGGTACAGCAGTGGTGGCATCAGATGATCCCTCTGTGAAGTGCACATCTCTCTGGTTTCATCAGCCAGCTGCCGTGCGGCTCTGCCATTGACCTGGGGCAGGTAATGCTTCACTAATTGGCAGGGAATGACTAAATGCCTTGATGATTACTGACAGTCCACATTGGCCTGCGCCTTCTCCAGACAGTCTGTGTTAGCTGGTGGCTAGAACATGATTAAGTGCATGGATGGGGCTTTTGTGGATGGACATCTTCTCTCACACACACACACACACACTCCGGGTCATCGCAAGGACAGGGAGCCATTCTTCCTGATCATCTGTGGGCCACTGACAGACCTGTCAGCAAGAGAGAGGGTCACAAGGTGGTACGCCGTGCTGGCCATTTGTTTTAAGGTAGTTGTCTATGATTATCTTGGGTCACATCAGAGGATGCCATGAATCCTTGGCTAAATACACAGTTAGTGGTGAAGACGCAGGCAATATATTTTCATATGTGTGCGTTATAAAGTGCCCAACTGGAAATAACTTCATTTTAAAAGGGGTGATTATTTTCTATACCCACTGTGGTATGTGTTTGTGGGTGTGGTAATATATATATATATAATAATATAATAATAATATAATAATATCTATATAATTATTATATTTTTAAATAACATTTTTTATCATTTAAATAGATTTTTAGGAGTGCGGGGAATTCCTAGTCATATGACGTTGCTAAAAATAACATTTTTTTTTATTTGGTGTAATGAAATGTTTTTATGTGGTTTAAGGTTAAAAAAACATTTTTTTCCACATACTGTACATTTTTTTTTCTCCTCTATGCCCCGCCTTTTTGTAACGCGTCGATTTTTACAAAGCTCATTCGTTTGGAAAAAGCGAGGTGTGCTCTGCTTGGCCAGCTATCTAGTGCATTGTGATTGGCCGAATTCCTCAGGCGTGTGACGGAAATGTTACTCCCCTTACCATATTGTGATGCCCTGTCTGGCCGGAGCTATGAGACAAAAACAATAAAACCCATTATGAACGAGGCATTTGTTGCATCCAGTGTGGACATAATTACTGATTATAATGACTTATACTGTCTTTTTACACATGTCGGCACTTGTGACCGGAGAAAACGACAAACAAACAAGCGCTACGCTACACTGCTACAAAACCGCTTTGAATCGTCAGTGGCCATCCTTATAAAGAATAGCTCTTTGGGTTTGAGACTTTAGTCTTTGCAACTTTAGGGATCTATTCTATTATCTATTCACGAACAGCTTGTAACACTCCAAAAAGAAAGGAAAACTTTAAATCGCATCAAATGCGACCCCTTACCGTCATGTATTTTATTCCTTCCTGTGATGGCAAAGCTGAATTTTCAGCATTATTACTCCTGTCTTCAGTGTCACATGACCCTTCATAAATCATTCTAAAGAAACATTTCTTATTATTATAGATGTTGAAAACAGTTGTGCTGATTAACATTTTTGTGGAAACCACAATACATTTTTTTGTTTTGTTTAAGGATTCAGATGTTTTCAGGGGTCTTTCTTCGATTGGTTCAGAAGACACAACCTTATTGAAATGAATAATCGTTTGTAACATTATAAATGTCTTCACTGTCTCTTCTGATCAATTTAACACACCCTTCTCCAGAATACCAGTGAATTTCTTAAAAAAGGATATATATATATATAATATATATATATATTATAAATTTATATAATATATATATATAAATACGTTTGAATGGTAGTGTATATGTGCCATGTGACTAGACATATTTCCAGCAGATGGACCATTCAAAAGCCAACGGGAGAGAACGCGAACAGGAAATTGGACATGACATCAGTAAGTAGCAGGTTCAGAGGCCAGGTGGGATGCTGATATTCCAATGTTTTTTCCAAGAGCTTAACCCAGATAAAATCCTGCTGTTCCAAAACATTTTGCTAATAAAGACACTGAGAAAAGTCTTGGAGTTTAACAAAGCATTGGTGCACTGTAAAAACTGGAGACGCTAATACAAACGGACGATAAATTATTGGTGATAAAACTATTTCCAATAACCCAAACCTCAAGTGTAAGTGTGTATTATGAGTTTAGCCATCAGGCTCACGACCCAATTTCATTCGGGATCAATCCTGGACATTATTAATCTTTTAATATATACTCAATACAACAGAAGCGATATAATGTTCAATCAATAAATCAAGACTGAACTGGCTCCAGACTGTAAGAGGTAAACTGCTCAGATGTCATATTTACTCTCATTTCTAACCCCTTTTGACTATGTTTTGATGTGTCTATCCTGTAGGCCTGAGTACAAATACAGTTAGGGAGCTGAGATGGGAATAATCAGACTCAAGGGACTATGTGGGACGCTGATAAGCTCAGATTGCTCCTCTCACATGTGTCTGTGTTGTTGGGGGAGGGTTGTCTCTTTCTCCACCCCCTTTCCATGATAACACTGTATTTGGGTGTTCCTGGAGATAGTCTTCCTAGTCTGAGGCCCCGTCCACACGGAGACGCGTTTAGCTGTATACGCATACATTTTGTATCGTATAGGCGTTTCGTCCAGACGGATCCGGCATTTTGGGAGAGTGAAACTGAAATTTTTTGACACCGGGTCCCAGAGTGGATAAATCTGAAAACGCCACCCTTGCGTTTTCGTGTGGACAGCGACTCTGTATATTTTCTGAAACCATGACGATAACCCATAAACAGGGTGTAAGCAGATTCAAGGAAAAACCTATAAATTATACTACAAATTAGCCACTAATCTACCCAAAACGTAAAATAATCACAAATTAAAATGATAATTGGTTTAGCTTCATTATACTAAGTTATAGCCTACTACAGCACTGTTGAATGCTAAAACCAAATCCCACAAAGACAGTAACCAAACCAACATTTTTCCTGCCATCAGAGCAGTTTGACAACACTTCACATCGCAGCTGTATTACTACCTCTGGTATGCATTATTTTTCTAATAATTGAATGGCCCATCGTTAATTTTTCCTTGCATAGTTGACCGCAGATTTATATTGGACTAATCAATCTGAACGAGTTCTACTGCAGGTTTGAAAAAAGACCCCTCTGTCAAGCTCCTGAAGTTTGCAGACAACACCACACTCATCGGCCTCATTCAGGACGGTGATGAGTCTGTTTACAGACAGGAGGTCGAGCAGTTGGCTGTCTGGTGCAGTCTCAACAACTTGGAGCTCAACACGCTCAAAACTGTGGAGATGATCATGGACTTCAGGAGAAACCCCCCTGCACTCCCCCACTCACCATCATGGACAGCACTGTGACTGCAGTTGAGTCATTCAGGTTCCTGGGCACCATCATTTCTCAGGACCTGAAGTGGGACATTCACATTGACTCCATTGTGAAAAAGGTCCAGCAGAGGTTGTACTTCCTTCGCCAGCTGAGGAAGTTCAACCTGCCACAGGATCTGCTGAAACAGTTCTACTCAGCCATCATAGATTCTGTTCTGTGCACTTCAATAACTGTCTAGTTTGGTTCAGCTACAGCTAAACCAATTACCCGAGACTCAAGGGTAGTCCTGAGTGCTGAGCCTAATCATTGTAACAACGCTTCCTTCTCTCCAGAACTGTAACTTCCAGTGAGCAAAGGGCTGGCAGAACACTCTGGATCCTCACATCCAGCACACTCCCTCTTTTAACTGTTGCCATCTGGTCGACGCTACCGAGCTCTGAGCACCAGAACGACCAGACACAGGAACATTTTCTTCCCTCAGGCAATCCATCTTATGAACACTTGACAATAATTGTGGAACATACAACACTATTTATACACTTATACACTTGTTTATCTAACACACATACTTAGTTTACACCTCAAATTTGCACATAATATATACAGTACCTGTACATACAAAAAACTGTCTATTGTAATATACCTGCACATACAATTGTCGATTTATATATTTTTATTCTTTATTTACTTGTTCTATTTTTTTTTTTATTATCTGTGTTTTTTTTGTTCTGTCACTGTCATTCTGTGACAATCACTGTGGACTCGAAAACCATTTTCCTCGGTATGGTGTAAACATACCTGGCAATAAAGCTTGTTCTGATTCTGATTCTGATTCTGATCAGAGTCAAGTATTCCATAATACTTTCACAATCATTGCAACACAAGCTAAAATGTACAAGACACATATTTAAGTGCAATTAGAGAAATTCAGAACTTATACACACTAACATACACTCTTAAAAATAAATAAGTGCTTCAGAAGGGTCTTCAAGCGATGCCATAGAAGAACCTTTTTGGTTCCACAAAGAACCATTTTGTCAAAGGTTCTTTAAAGAACCATCTTTTTTTACCTTTTTGTAATCTGAAGAACTTTTTTTCGCCACAAAGAACCTTTTGTGAACCAGAAAGGTTCTTCAGATGTTGAAGGTTCTTTAAGGAACCATTTAGACAAAAAAGTTCTTCTAAGGCATCGTGAAGCACCTTTAATTTTAAGAGTGTATGACAACATGTACTGCTGTAATTTCTGTTATAAACACCCCTGAGAAAGGAAGCAGAAATCTATACACCAAAGAACAATGAACTTCATAACACACACACACACACACAACCCACACTCGCTAGTCTCTGAGGCTTTCTCTCTCTCTATTTGAGCATAATGGAACGCCCTCATCGCCTTGTGTGAAACACCATGGGGGGGATCTTGCAGACCCGCAGCACACAGACAAGCCTCATACTGGGCGATAGTACAAGGTATAGACCCTAGTGCCCTCAAACACCCCACACACCACACACACACACACACCCAACACAACCACACACACACATTCACACTCCTCCAGACTGATCGATACCTGCTTGCAGTCCAGTGATGATGTGATCTATCAGAGCCCTGATGGAAGTCAGACTCTCGTTTCATCATGCTCACCCTTTCAGCTTGAATATATTGTCACAAAGGCTATTATGTGCATGAAAAAGAGAGTTAGGTTAAGATATAAGACACTGATATTATATATCTACATCAGATGGTATGGTAGTATATTATAAAAGGGCTGTTCCAAAATTTTTAAGACCAAGTTTGAAGCCGAATACAAAAAAAAACTTGAAATGCTAAAAGATCATTTCAGAAAAAATAGTAATTGTCTATATTATATTATATATATTATATTTATTCATATTATATGCAAATCTAATATTTATTATTGAGGCCCTAACTTTTGTAAAACTTTGTCTTGGTTTAAATAAAAATTAAAAAAGTTTAAATTTTCAGTCTGATTTCAGACTTTATACACACACATACCAGTCTTAACCTTCAATATTACACACACAAGTATCTGATCATCTCACCTTTTAATCCAACCCCTACCATTCGCATTTAATGAAAATTTGATTGTATACCTATTTACATAGAAAAAAGAAAAAAAAACGAATTTAGTCTAACATATTTGTGCTTTTGATCTAATTTGCTCTTTGCCAGCTCGGATTGCATCCCTGAGCTTTAAGCACGTTTTAACACTGCTTTAATGGAAATCGTGCAAACTTTAGTAACTGTGTCTCAAATGCAACAAACAGCCAAACAGAGACACTCAGTCTAGAATGATCTCACTGATGGAGGCCTGTAAAGGAAATGTTGGTGCCGAGATTGAAGCGTCTGCCTAATGAAGACAGTTTTTATGACCTCTCCTAAAGGGCCAGGGCAATATGAGGGCCTTCCCTCTCTCTGTCTCTCTCTTTCTCAGATCAAAGTGCTAGCATGGTTGGTCTCTGGGGTCTCATTGCTCTTCCAGAGTTGAAGCAGCTCATGGTGGTTCTGATTGCGGTTAGTGGCGCTGGAGGGAAGAGCAGATAAAGCGGATCTATCTTTCTATCCCCCCAGGATCAGCTTCATCACCTGGGCATCAATACATCCCAGCAGCCCCTCTGTCACTGTGGCTCATTTGAATGCACTTGATGTGGGAAAGCTGGAAGGTAGAGTTTTGATTTTGAGTTGAGACACAAAAATAAGCATCAGTCTTTATATATTATAAAAAGGTTGCTTTTGGTCAGTTGAGTCCTCTTATCTACCACTGAGTTTACCTGTCATTAGTTTAGCTGTTGTTGTGTTTAGTTGTACTATAAAAATCTAATTGACATTGACATTGACATTAACTGTTGCCATAACAACAATTCTACTATGATATTAATCAGATCATTAGAATCTTTTTAACACAAATGAACCATTTGTAACCATACCTACTATCTATCATATATATACCGTATATCAGTGGGTACGGAAAGTATTCAGACCCCGTTACATTTTTTCCCTCTTTGTTATATTGCAGCCATTTGCTACAATCATTTAAGTAAATTTTTTTTCCTAATTAATGTACACACAGCACCCCATTTGGACAGAAAAACACAGAATTGTTGAAATTTTTGCAGATTTATTAAAAAAAAACTGAAATATCACATGGTACTAAGTATTCATACCCTTTGCTCAGTATTTAGTAGAAGACCCTTTTGATCTAATACAAGCCATGAGTCTTTTTGGGAAGATTCAACAAGTTCTTTTTTCACACCTGGTTTTGGGATCCTCTGCCATTCCTCCTTGCAGATCCTATCCAGTTCTGACAGGTTGGATGGTAAACATTGGTGGAAAGCCATTTTTAGGTCTCTCCAGATATGCTCAATTGGGTTTAAGCCAGGGCTCTAGCTGGGCCATTCAAGAACAGAGTTGTTGTGAAGCCACTCCTTCGTTCGTTATTTTAGCTGTGTTCTTAGGGTCATTGTCTTGTTGGAAGGAAAACCTTCGGCCCAGTCTGAGGTCCTGAACACTCTGGGAAGTGTTCGTCCAGGATATCCTGTACTTGGGCCCAGTCAGCTCTCCCTCGAGCAACATCTTTGTCCCTGCAGCTGAAAAACACCCCCAGCATGATGCTGCCACCACCATGCTTCACTGTCGGGACTGTATTAGACAGGTGATGAGCAATGCCTGTTTTTCTCCACACATACCGCTTAGAATAAAGGCCAAAAAGTTCTATCTTGGTCTCATCAGACCAGATAATTTTATTTCTCACCATCTTGGAGTCTTTCAGGTGTTTTTTAGCAAATTCCATGTGGGCTTTCATGTGTCTTGCCCTGAGGAGAGGTTTCGTCGGGCCACTCTGCCATAAGACCCGACTGGTGGAGGGCTGCAGTGATTTTTGACTTTCTACAACTTTCTCCCATCTCCTGACTGCATCTCTGGGGCTCAGCCACAGTGATCTTTGGGGTCTTCTTTACCTCTCTCACCAAGGCTCGGCTTCCCCGATAGCTCAGTTTTTGCCGGACGGCCAGCTCTAGGAAGGGTTTTAGTCGTCCCAAACGTCTTCCATTTAAGATTATGGAGGCCCCTGTGCTCTTAGGAAACTTAAGTGCAGCAGAATTTTTTTTGTAACCTTGCCCAGATCTGTGCCTTGCCACAATTCTGTCTCTGAGCTCTTCAGGCAATTCCTTTGACCTCATGATTCTCATTTCCTCTGACATGCACTGTGAGCTGTAAGGTCTTATATAGACGGGTGTGTGTGGCTTTCCTAATCAAGTCCACTCAGTATAATCAAACACAGATGGACTCAAATGAAAGTGTAGAACCATCTCAAGGATGATCAGAACAAATGGACAGCAGCACCTGTGTTAAATATATGAGTGTCACAGCAAAGTGTCTGAATACTTAGGACCGTGTGATATTCCAGTTTTTCTTTTTTAATAAATCTGCAAAATGTCAACAATTCTTGTGTTTTTTCTGTCATATGGTGTGGCGTGTGTACATTATGAGGAAAAAAATTCACTTAATGATTTTAGGACAAATGGCTTCACTATACAAAAGTGAAAATTTAAGGGGTCTGAATACTTCCGTACCCACTATTATAATATATAATAGATATATATATATATAAAGTATATTCTCTCAAAGCTGTGTCCCTACAGATTTGTCATAATATAATTGTTTTTATCATGTATTACATTTTCCATTTATTTATTTATTTAGAATATTTATCTTATTTTAAGCAGGTCCAATTAGTAGTAAAACTTTCATAAATAAATGTTAAAATTAATTAAAAATGTAATAAAATAAAGCAAGTGAATACAAGATTAGCCAATTTTTGTAAAAGATGAGTTATTATTTTTGTATATTTTTTGTATGTGTTCACACATATTGAGTCACTGGCAAGAAAATACACATTTTACGAATGTTTGTGATTATAAAAAAATGTAAGAAGCAGGAAAAGCTCCCAAATGGTATGTGAATGCTATCCAAAACCTATTAATTCAGTCTTATAGCCTGTTTTGTTCCAGTATTCAAGAATCTGATTTTATTTGGATATTTTCCAGACTTGAAACTAATGAGAAAAGACAGAATACTAACTGTTAATTACTGTTAGCACCACAAAAATCTCCTCAAGGAGTAAAATGGAAACAAACATCACGGAGGATTGGGTTAATAAAATTCTGGCGGTATGGAATTTGTGTGGGAGGGCAGTACAATAAGAGAGGGAAGAAACTTATAGGCGGCTGGTCATATAGTGTTTGTACCTACAGCGTCATCGTAGAAGCCTTAGCGTACGTTTGCCAGTAATGTGAGGACAGACGTGCAGAACTGAAGAAACATCTCTGAAGATACTCACAACGCAAATACCAGATTCTCTGCATATTGTAAAAGTTAACAAAATCATAAAGAGCCACACAAAGGGCTCACAACGGTTTGATAATGGCCATAAAAGAGTCGTTCCCATTCAGTCAGTCATGTTCTACGTTACGTCAGTGACTGACGAATTGGGATCTCGCTCGAGAGCCCAATCACCTTCGAGTGTAGACTAAACAAGCCAATGACATTTGGCGTGTGTGTTTCGCCACGCGCACCCAGCCCCGCAACGCGGGTATAAAAGGAGAGCACGTGCAAAAGCACATCAGTTTTTCGCTGAGGAGCCGAGACTACGTACAGCGCATCTCTCGAGTGTTCGAGAGAAACATCTGGCGTTGGTGTGACGGCGTATCAGCGGGGGTTGCCATCCAGGCTGCTGAAACCTCGGCGGGCTGCAGCTTCCATTCTGTGGTCTCGCCGCGACCTCCCCTGGGCGCTTCAGCGCTTTCTCTAAAAGAGTGTTGTTTCCTTCTAAAAGAGCTTCACGAGCGACGGGCGTCTTTTTAAAAATTGTTTTCCCGCTCGTGCGTTTCTGGATGTGGTTGTTTCCTGGCTTCATCTGATGGTCATGATTGCTGTGTCTCGTGCCTGGGCTTACAGCTTGCTGAAGCAGCGCTCATGGATGAGTTGTGTTCTCAGTGTGGGAACATGACCATCGCGACTTTGCGGTCTAGATATCTCCTCATTAAACGGGGGGGGTATCCCTTTGCCATGCCCCGCTCTAGCTCCTCTGGTTCTCGGAGGGCTACTTCGGTTCATGGTCAGGGAGACCTGAGGGTTACGGTGAGAGCTTCCCCGTCGAGTACGTCTCCACGGGCCTCTCATTCCTCAAGCATGTCGCACACCACCTGGTGCTTCCGGACGAGCGTACTGGGTCCTCGGACAGGGCGGGGTCCAACATCTTGTGTGGAGCACAGGCGGATGACACGATGTCGATCGCTGCATCGGAGGGCGATCTAGGCTCTGGAGATGAGGATCCGGCAGCGCTGCCTCCGTCAGGAAGAGTGGCATAGCCCGAGTCAGATCCAGAGCTGACCGATATGCTTTCCCGGGCCGCTGAGAGCGCCGGGCTGCACTGATGCTCCGCCTTCTCCCGAACGCTCGAGGCTGGATTATTGGTTCCTGGGGGCGCAGGCCGGACGTCGGCAGCCCCCTCAGGTTCCACTCTTCCCGGAAGTGCATGAGGAGGTTACTAAGTCTTGGAAGGCACCTTTTTCTGCCCGAAACAGACTTGGTGCCTCCTCCGTCTTCACCACCCTCGACGAGGGGGGGGCTTCCCAAGGGTATGTGGACATCCCTCCGTTCGAGCGCGCGATTGCCATGCAGCTCTTCCCGCAAAGCGCCGCCGCCTGGAGAGTTCTCGTCCACGCTGATGGCTAAGGCTTGCAGTGCTGCTGGACAGGCCGCTTCTGCCCTGCACGTCATGGCCCTCCTGCAAGTCCACCAGGCCAAGGCGTTGAAGCAGTTGCAGGAAAGGTGGTGCTGACCCAGTTGTGCTGCAGGAACTGCGCACGGTGACGGACCTCGCGCTTAGGGCGACGAAAGTCACGGCGCGTGCCCTGGGTCAGACGATGTCCACATTGGTGGTCCAGGATTGCCACCTATGGCTGACCTTGGCGGATTTGAGGGAGGCCGACAAGCATCGCTTCCTAGATTCCCCGATCTCCCAGGCTGGCCTATTCGGCGAAGTGGTGGAGGGCTTTGCCCTACAGTTCTCCGCCGCGCAGAAGCAGACGGAGGCATTTCGACACATCCTGCCCCGGTGGTCTGCTGCTGTCCGCACCCCACCGCCGCCTGCAGCCCCTCTGTCTGCTCGTCGCCGAGGGCGCCTCCTGGCCGCAGGAAACCGGCTCAGCCCGCCTCCGCCCCTGCCAAGCCCGTGAAGCCTCCCGGGTTGAGAATCTTATGTTCCCGTTGGTTTTTGTTCCGCCACTGGCTACCCAGCCAGTGGTACCCAAAATTTAAATAAAAGAGCAGTTTCCTTTGCCTCCGGGTCCCAAGAGGGCGAGGACGACGGTGCACGAGACCCAGTCTCCACACAGCCGGCCTCCTCTCCCTTTGCTAATGGGCAGCAGGGTTCGGTTCAAGGACGTTATGCCTCCTCACGAGCCCCCTGCCCATCCGTGGAGCCAGGTGAGTGGCGCGCCGCGCACTCAGACCACATCCTGGGACGCGCGGCCTCCCGGGTTGGTTCCCTGTGTTCCACTTCGCTGCCCCATTGCGGGTACGTCGGTGGTTTCCCTAGCTTGTTCGGTCGCTGGGTGCCTGGTTAGCGCTCCCCAGGCCGTCTCGCTGGCTCATGAGAACCATCAGACTTGGCTATGCGATTCAGTTCGCCCGGCGCCCTCCCTAGTTCAGGGGCATTCGGTTCACCTCTTTGCCGGACAAGGATGCTCCTGTCTTGCATACAGAGATCGCTGTCCTGCTAGCGAAGGACGCGATACAACCGGTCCCTCCAGCCAAGATGAGGTCGGGTTTCTACAGCCCATACTTCATCATACCCAAGAAAGGCGGTGGGTTTTACGACCGATCCTGGACTGCGCGTCACTGAACCGGGCCCCCCCCCCCCCCCCCCCTTCACATCTCCCGTTCAGGATGTTTTATGCAGAAACGCATCTTCCAATGCGTCCGTCCTTTCGATTGGTTCGCAGCGGTCGACCTCAAGGACGCGTACTTTCATGTCTCGATTCTCCCTCGACACAGACCGTTTCTCCGCTTTGCGTTCGAAGGGCGAGCATATCAGTACAAGGTCCTCCCCTTCGGGCTATCCCTGTCGCCTCGTGTCTTCAACAAGGTCGTGGAGGCAGCCCTCGCGTTCCTTGAGGGAAGCGGGTCCCATTCGCGTTCTCAACTACCTCGACGACTTGCTCATACTTGCTCAGTCTCAGGATCAGCTGTGCGAACACAGGGACTTGGTGCTCAGCCACCTCAGCCAGTTGGGACTTTAGGTCAACTGGGAAAAGAGCAAAATCTCCACGGTACAGAGGATCTCTTTTCTTCCATCAAATGTCCTGGACTCAGTCAACCTCTCACACTTCTCTCAGTAGAGCGTGCGCAGTCGATGCTGAACTGCCTGGGGTCTTTCTAGTGCAAGACGGCGGTTCCACTGAAATGGTTTCAGAGGCTCCTGGGATATATGGCATCTGCAGCCGCTGTCACGCCGCTCGGGTTCATATGAGACCGCTTTAGCGTTGGCTTCACGACCGGGTCCCGAGATGGGGATGGCGACACGGCACTTACCGGGTTTCTTTTACCCCGTTCTGCCATCAGACCCTCAGCCCGTGGACAGATCTTTCCTTTCTTCGGACAGGGGTGTCCCTTTGGCAAGTATCCAGGCATGTTGTTGTGTCAACAGATGCCTCTGCCAGGGGCTGGGGTGCCATGTGCAATGGGAATGCAGCTGCGGGGCTCTGGTTGGGGCCCCGACTGCAGTGGCATATCACCTGCCTCGAGTTGCAAGCAGTATGGCTGGCTCTGCGCAACTTCAAATCGCTGCTACACGACAAGCACGTACTGGTCCGTACTGACAACACTGCGACCGTTGCGTACATAAACCACCAGGGCAGTCTACGCTCCCGTCACATGTCACAACTCGCCAGCCATCTCCTCCTCTGGAGTCAGAAGCATCTGAAGTTGGGGGTGGGTGGGGGGGGCGTTTCGTTCCATTTCACATCCCAGCAAGCTCAATCGGCAGCAGACGAGCTCTAAGTCAGCCCCCTTCCGGAGAAGGCGACGCCACCCCGAGACAGTCCACTGATTTTGAGACGCTTTGGGTACTCTCAGGTAACCTTTTTTTTTTTTTTTTTTCTGTTTTGTTTTTTTTTTTTTTTTTTTGTGTACATTTTTTTTTTTTTTTTGTTCTGTGGTTTTTTCTGTTTTCTGTTTTTTGTTTTTTTTTTTTTTTTGTTTTTTTTTCTTTTTTTTCTGTTTTTTTTTTTTTTTTTTTGTTTTTTGCCTCCCCTTACATGTTTACAGCTCTCCAGAGAGAAGCATGAAAACATCAGTAGAAGAACATCTCGGGGTGACATCCCTGTGGACCCCAGAGTCAGGGTGACCATAACGATACCCCCGTGTTTCACCCCCATGTCTTGACAGTCGGACTTGGTTCCCCGAATCTCCTTTCTCAGAGAGGGGGCACCCTCTGGCACCCGCATCCAGACTTTTGGAATCTCCACTTATGGTCCCTGGACATGACGCAGAGGTTCTAGGTGTGTTACCTCCAGTGGTAGTAAACACCATCACTTCAGCCAGAGCCCCGTCTACTTGACACGCTTACAGGCTGAAGTGGAACTTGTTTGTCGGTTGGTGCTCTTCCCGCCGGGAATACCCCCGTAGATGCCCGATCGGTGTCGTGCTTTCTTTCCTGCAGGATGGTTTGGAGCGAAGGCTGTCTCCCTCCACATTTAAGGTGTATGTTGCCGCCTCTCACTTTGCCTGAGCCCCGCCCGGATATGTGCCCAAAGTTCCCACCACGCCTTTCAGGGATTAGGTGGTGAACTTGCAAGCGCTGCCCCGGGTGGAGGCAGACCCAGCCATCGCTCTGCCCTGTCCCGTTCGCGCTCTGCGCATTTACATGTACCGTACGCGGAGCTTCAGGACCTCAGACCAGCTCTTTGTCTGCTTTGGAGGTCAGCAGAAGGAAAGGCTGTCTCCAAACAAAGACTTGCCCACTGGTTGGTGGAGGCTATAGTCTTGGCATACTAGGCCCAACGTTTACCATGCCCCCTCGTAGTGAGAGCTCACTCTACGAGAGGAGTGGCATCTTCTTGGCATTGGCGCGGGGCGCCTCGATAGCAGACATCTGTAGAGCTGCCCGCTGGGCGACGCCTAACACGTTTGCGAGATTCTATATCTCCGTGTAGAGCCCGTGTCCTCTTGTGTACTTGCCTCAGGTAGGCAGTAACATCGGACCTGCTCTGTGTCGATCACGCTTGCGGCGCCATTCCCCTCTACGGACCGGATACGTGCTCTTTTTTGCTTCTCAGTTCAGTTCCCCATGGTGAACCCTGTTGGAGTTCCTCCCGCACTCTTGGCGGTCAGGCGTGGCGGAGCGCCAGGTTCAGCACTCGTGTGCATGCCCAAGGTCAGCCCTTGTGCTGGGCTAGGTGCCCGTGTGTAGTGATTCCCCCTTCGGGTGATCCCACATGTGTATTCTTCCACGGTACGGCTCCCCTCACGGTAAGCCCGTGTCTTTCCCTGGCAGTCGTTCACTGCCATCTCTGCTGTGTAGTGATCTCACCCCAGGCGGGTTGAGTCTACCGCAGAGACTTCCCTATGTAGTACTGCCCTGGGCCAGTCCATATTTGTAATTCCACATGATACCTCCTATGTGTGGGATGTGGCTTCCGTAGTGTCCCAACTGGGTACGCTTTCCCAGTGTTATCCAATGTACCACTGTATGGAACAGCAGTGCGGACACCTCTGCCTATCCGCTGTCCTATCTTCCGCCCCAGCTGGTGTGGGGGGACTTGCCGGCTTCCGCAGGGCACTGGAGGGGGTCAGCAATAGTGGC
Source organism: Sinocyclocheilus anophthalmus (assembly GCA_018155175.1). Classification (NCBI taxonomy): domain Eukaryota; kingdom Metazoa; phylum Chordata; class Actinopteri; order Cypriniformes; family Cyprinidae; genus Sinocyclocheilus; species Sinocyclocheilus anophthalmus. The sequence goes on along the minus strand of JADLZN010011910.1, from coordinate 184,649 downwards.
GTTTTCCATACGGATCCCAATTCGTCAGTCACTGACGTAACGTAGAACGTGACTGACTGAATGGGAACGTCTAGGTTACTTGTGTAACCCTCATTCCCTGAAGGAGGGAATTGAGACGTTACGTTCCATCGCCACGGTTGCTGTACCACCGCTGAGTGGCCGGGTCACTGGCTCGGCTCCGAAGCGAAAAGCTGATTTGCGTTTGCACGCGCTCTCCTTTTATCCCCGCGCTGCGGGGCGGGGTGCGCGTGGCGAAACACGCACGCCAACTGTCATTGGCTTGTTTAGTTAACACTCGAAGGTGATTGGGCTCTCGGGCGAGATCCCAATTCGTCAGTCACTGACGTAACGTCTCCGTTCCCTCCTTCAGGGAACGAGGGTTACACAAGTAACCTAGACGTTACCATGTGGGATGAAGCACTGTAAGCAAGTTATCTGGATGTTGGGATGTTGCCTGAAGGAGGTTGGGAGGAAATAATCAGCTTGGAGACCAACGCATCTGCTTAACAACAGAGACAGACAGCACATCCACCCCTCTGCAGTCCCTAACACATGCTATCAGTCATATAACGTTTATTTGCACACTCAGCATTTGTTCAGACTCACACACACACCAATGTTTTAACGTAGGCACGCATGACTTAAACTGAATAACTAGCATGTTTGAACATGTTAACTCTATCAAACTCAATCCTCAAACAGCAATTATAGGGGTAAGTAAACGTCTGTCCCTGTGACAGACTGGGCCTAGTAAGGTTGGGGGGGGGGGGGGGGGTATGGGGGGGGGGGGGGGGGGGGGGAGGGGTCTATCATCCATGATGACAGAATGACAGGTGAAGAGGCCATAACCAGACCAGACAATGCACTGATCATGGCAAACAGCCAATAACACTCTGCAGTGCTTCTTAACTGGTGGGTCACAACACAAAAATGGGTCTCAGGTCTGTTTAGTCTGTGGACAGAAGGGAATTTTTCTACGCATTCTACGTTATGCTTGTAATTTAGCCTAGTGCTGGGTTATTGGAAATATCAATACATGTACAGTATGTTGGGCTCAGTCCTGATGCAAAACTATTTGCAAACCACTGCTCACACTCACAAACACACACATACGCAAAACTGTAGAGAGCAAGTAAATTACAACCACACTGTGCCTTATAACCAGCAAATATACAGACAAATACAGTGAAAAGATTTCATGTGGAATTTGAGCAAATAAAAAAATAAATAAGTAAATAAAACAGCCAAGTAGAAATATTGTATACTATAATACTGTACAGTTAATATAAATAAATATATAGAAGGTATATTATATTATATATATATATAGGATTATATATCCTTCTTTCAGGATGAAAACGTTAACCGAGGTCCTGCCTCTTGCGTCATTAAAAAATCCCATGATGTCCTTTGAAAGAGTAGGGGTGTAACCCGCATCCTGGCCAAATTCCCCCTCGTCCTCGGATCAACATGGCCTCCTTACCATCCCCATTATCTGCTGATTGGCTTCATCACTTTGTCTCCTCTCCACCAATAAGCTGGTTTGTGGTGGGCGTTCTGGCGCAGTATGACTGCCGTCGCATCATCCAGGTGATGTTGCACACTGGTGGTGGTTGAGGAGATTCCTATGTATGTAAAGCACTTTGAGTTCCCAGGAAAGTGCTATATAAATGTAAGGGATTATTATTATTTTTTATTATTAGTATTATTATTATTATTATTATATTATTATATATCTTATATATATATTTTTTTTTTTACTCCAACATTCACGTGTCATGATTCTTCAGAACTCATTCTAATATGCTGATTTTCTGCTCCAGAAACATTTCTTATTATTACAGTTTTAACACAGTTCTCACAGTATTATGCGTGGGAAAAAAAAATAATATTTTTGAAACATGATATTTTTTTTCAGGATTTGTGATAACAAAGTTCAATAGAACAGCATTTTATTTAAAAAAAAAAATTACATATACATTACGGCATCTTTGCTAAATCCAGCACTAATTTATGGATAAAAATCCCACTGGACCCATATATATATAAGATAGATAATAGATATATCGATACTATATTATATATATATATACTATATATATATAAATATATATATATATAAGATATATACATCATTTTAATATGTTAGTGTCTGACATTATAGCAGCCCCGCAGTCTGTGGCAAATCTTCAGATCGGACCATTCCAGTGCTTACCTCCACTTCAAATTCATCTCTTTCTCTATTCTTCCATGTTCAGATGTGACAAGCGCAAATTGCTCCATTTGGCCTGAATCTGCCATTCCATTACCCTTCAGTCCCTCTGGGAATAGAGATATCCATGCTCCTCATGACCCCTGACCTCTCGCCATCAGGACATGGGGGTGAAACACGGGGGTATCGTTATGGTCACCCTGACTCTGGGGTCCACAGGGATGTCACCCCGAGATGTTCTTCTACTGATGTTTTCCATGGCTCCTCTCCTGGTAAGCTTGCAACCCATCGGGTACCTAATGGTAATTAATTTTTTAATGGCTTTTTTTTTTTTTTTTTTTGTTTTTTACTGCAGAATGCGGGCGTGCTACTAAGAGAATGGATTCGTTCTTATTTTGACCTGTTTTTTTTTTTTTCTTGTCTGTTCTCAAATCAACATTGCATAAATCTGAATTAGTTGAAAGACTGATAAACCTTATATGGATTATTTCATAAAATAGCAGAAGATCCTTCGCACGACCCCTCACTAATTTTGAGATGCTGATAAACTCATTTAGTGAAGGACTAGCTGGAAACTCAACATGGTCTGATTTACTGTCAGGCCAGCATTAGATCACGCTACCATTTTTGTGTCTCCACATTGGTAATTGAGTCTACTGGATGCGGCTGGTGGTCAGAGAGATCAAGCCAAAGAGCCACTGATTTACCGACAGATTCATCGTCTTTGTTTGGGTAAACGCTTGAGCAGATCATCTGGCTAGGTTCACATTATTCTCACAGTAAGATCCTTGTCTAGCAAACAGAAGTAAGCCCATTTCCTGAAAATCGATACCAATGTACACGGCAAACTGAGAAAATTAAGTTGTATTTAAACAACATATTTATTACAAGTGTGGCTTACAGTAAGTGTCCAAAAAATAAATAAATAAATGAAATAAATAAAAAATTGGGGCTACTGTGTATTTGTGAAAAAGTAAAATGATCTGAATTAAGGAGGGAAAAATTGCACTAATACAGGTGAGTAATAGTGATGAAATAGTCCCAGCAAAACCTGTAGAGCTGTAGAATGAGTTCAGAAAGCAGGAACACATTAAGATCAAAGTGAGAAAAATCAGAGAAACCTTTTTCATTCCAAAATCTTCTGTAACTATAAATACAATACTAGCAAATTCGATGACTGATCTACAGTGAGCCTGGGATCTCTCGGCCTGTTAGAGAGACCCTCAATTCTGGATTCATTTTCCCTCATAATGAAAGCTTTCCTATACTAATATTTAACAGATGAAAGTCCATCTTTTTCATATTTCCCTCTGATTGCAGTAATAGCCTTATTTATGAGTGTCCATTCCAACTGAAGCACAGAGCTCAGGCCAGGCGGAGCTGGAAGCGTGATGGAAATTAATCTAGTAATCTTCAGATCCTTTCCTCATTTTTCAAATAACTACCCTAATTCATCACTAAAATCAATGACTTAGATCAGATCGTGCCAGGTCGTTAGGTAAGGCACGATTAGCCTGGAAAAGTCAGGGCCAAAAACGTCCCAGATGTCAAAGAAACTCCTGGAGCGAGAGCTTGTGAACGTACGAAGGAAACAGCTATTGTTAATACAACATGTTGTAACAGCAACACATGTAATGTGAGTTTAAGAAATGTTACCTTTGAGACTTCCTTCAGCTACTGTTCAGTTAATGTAATTATAACTGGCATGTTATTCTACTAATATCTCTAACACGTGCACTCTAAAGAGGGAACTGAGCACAATGGATCAAAGTCTTCATCAATAGAGGCCCACAACCGGATCCAGAAGCCCCCTCAAAGCTCACCAGCATCCAGGCCTCTCGCCCACCTTCCTATCCCTGATTTAACAGAGACGGGGCCCCTGAAATCAGCACATGTGGGCGATTACAAAGAAACCTTCAGCAGCGTAATTTAAGCTAAATTAAATATTTACATGAACTAAAATAAGAATAAAATATAATTGGATTAAAGTAAAATTCATTTTCGTGACTCCACAATAAACAAAAAAAAGACAACATTTTAGATATAAAATATCTTAAACAACTTAAATATAATAAAATAGGAAAATTTATAAAATAGAAAAAAGCCACTAGATAACGATAACCCTATTGGCCCTGAGAAATGTAACATTGTTAATGTATTTTTTAAATATATCAGTTAATGCATTAACTTTATCAGCACTAAAATACTAAAGAAATAAACAAAGTAAGCATTAGAAAGAAACTTGTTGTAGTTTCTGTAAACACTACACATAACTAAATAAACACATAAATAAATAAATAAATTGTCACTGAGTAAAAACTAATAAATGTATGTAAATTTAAAGAACAAATAAAAAATAATTAAAACAAATGAAATTAAAAACATAAACAAATAAAATTGCACAAAAAAATTTAAGATAAAGATTAAATAAAATTATACAAACATATCTAATTAAATAAAACGTAAAATAAAAACGAAATAAAAAATGCAGTGGCTTTTAGTGCCTTGGCTTACTCCTGGTAGCCCAAACACACTGATTAATTTAGGAGGTTAAAAACATTTGGCTGTTCGTGCGCACTGACAGCAAAGATGGCAGGATTTTCCAAAAAGTGGACTCCACTAAGAAAGTGCAAGGCTTTTTTGGCTCTTCTGCAGATTGAAAAAAGGTGGTGTGTTGGGGCAATGGTCTGTTGCTTTCTTGTGACCCATTAAATGTTTTACAAAACACCTCCCTATAGCTGGCATGTCTATTGCTGTTATCCAGGTAGTTGCCCTTGATTACAAGGACAGATGCATCCCAATTAGCATGCCGGTCCGATTAACACGACCACATGTACTTGAGAGAACAGGGCTGAATAATACCCCTGACTAATTGTGGATGGGCTTTAAAAACCTGGTCCAAAAGATGAGTCATCCTGCAGCTTCATCCAGTTCAGCTCACATCCCGCTGCAATCAAGAACATTGAAACCTAAAGAGCCAGGAAGCACTTGGGAACAACTGCTTCCATGAATCCCTGCAGTGAAGTGCAGTGGCCAAATTAATCTCTTCATCTTCTCTCTGGACATCTCTCATCCTCCTCTGTCATAAACTTGGCCGTGCTAAAGATTTACAATCACGTCGTCTTCTCTCTCCTATACTGCTGTTGAGTCTAATTACTTTAAAGTTTAAGCATCAACCATCTTTTTCAGACACAAATTTTCTTAGTTCCATGAACCAGTAATTTTTTCTTCGAAAGACTTCAGCTGGCAAATTTAGCTTATGAGCTACTTAAGTCTCATTTTAGCTACAAATAAATCACAGTAAATGATCAATGACATGTCAAAATATCAGGGACTATTAAATTCAAATGCAGCAGATAAATGGAGACGTTTTATGTAAAGACTAGGAATGGGAATAATGTGAATAAGCTGGACTGGGAAGAAACTGGTGACGACCCAAAAATGGTTACTTATTTGACTTAATTTGGACTCGAATAATGCTATATATATGAATTTACCTGGATTGATAAGGTTGGTTTTAGCACTTTTTCTCTCCCCAGACCACTTGACGGCCTCCAGAATACGTCCTTGGGCTGTCACTTTTCTCAACAGGGCGGATTTTCCCCAAACTGAAATATTTCCATGTGATTCCTATGTGCCAGAAATGAAACAATATCAGCAACCTTAAACTCTTTATGACAAGATTTGGAGTGTAAATTGGTACTTTCAGCTTCAAGGACAATTTTATCACCACCCACCCAAAGAGCAAGGGTCAATTATTCCCACTAGAACATTTTCAAAGCACTTTAAAGAGTGTCCCTAAATATTAATGAGAATTGTTATGAAATAGTTTCTGGTCTTAAAGGCTAAAGTTTGCTGGTTGACTTACTTTACATTTATGCATTTGGCAGGTGCTTTTATCCAAAGTGGCTTACATTTTTCATTGAATGTATACATTTATTTTTATTAATTCATGCATTCCCTGGATGAACTCAAGCTTAAACAGCAGAGCAGTGCTTTAGCAACATCAAGGTCATGGGTTTGATTCCCTGGGAATTTTTTTTTTTATCTTGGCTAAATAAAGGATAAATGAAAAAAATAAAAAAAATACCTTGGCCTTGCTAAAGCAATGCTCCACTATTTGAGTTTGAGTTCCCCCCAAAATGAAATTATGTTATCATTTATGATTTTCTGTCTTCCATGGAACACATAAGGATAAATTTATAGGAAGGTTTATTGAAACACAATGAATGTAAATGTTTTCAAGGTGTAAAAATGACAAAAAACACTGTAAAAGTCTATCATATGGCCTCTGAGGATTTGGAATATAAAACCTGAGTTGTAAAAACTGCTTTTATGATACTTCAGTTTTTTTATGATTTTTGTCCCAATTCACTTTCATTGTATTAAAAAATACAATGGGTTTAAATATTAGTTTAAAACTCAAAGTCCCCCTATATTATGTAAGATATCTCCTAAGGTATTTCTGCTGTAATTATGACAATGCTGCTTGTTTTGTTTTTATTACTAGAAACTGGGAGTGCTGATATTAATCATGTTTATGATATTATGCTTACATGACTAAAAACATTTTCCCTTTACATTTTTGAAAAGTTTTTGCATATGCTGTATTATGCATGCCAGGCCAGTAGTTGACAATGTCACTTTGTAAAGAAACACTACGAGCATGCGCATATACGCATTCCTGTAGTCTGAACACATAATATGCATGCGTATGATGTCACCATTTTCACAAATTTGGGTTTTTGTAGTTAACACAAAAATGATAAAGGTATTGTTATTGGTAAGCTTGTTTTCAGGCTCCCAAGACGACTTTGTTGTGTCATTTTCAGGTAAAACTTTTTCTTTCAACTAAAATATTTTAGGCCATACAATAATAAGCTTTCAAAAATCATTGAGTCCTCCATGCTTTTGGTCCATCAAAAGCAAGCATGATGACCTCATGCTCCCTTTACAGCATTGTATTTTACATACATAAAGATCCAGTGATGAGAGATAGAGTCAACAACAGTTCCGCCACTCTTCTAACAGGAGTTCAGCTATAACCCCGCCATTGCTCAGTTTTGTGTTATATCTGACTGGTGCAGGAAGTGAGCAGTGATGTCTAGCGATAAAGTAAGTCTGGTGCTGAGGTCACTGTCATTAGAGAGCCATTTCTTTTCAGCATTCTTTGAAACTGGGTCAAATCATTTGTTCATTCTAGCTGGGAAACAACCGTCAAATGTGAGCTGAGCACATGAACATTAGATCTGTGACGACCGACGTCCCTTGACTTTCTTTTATCTGAAGGCAAACCTCCTGTTCGTACCTAAAAAATTCCGGTGTGACCTTTAGAGTCTGTTATCAAAGTCAGATTGCCTTCTGAGAGGAAAGAAAAAGAGAAGCTCACATAACGAAAGGCTGACGGGGGCAGGGAGAACTAGTGTAGAAGAACAAAAGCAATCAAGGAGAGAGCTGCGCTATTCCACCAAGCGTGGCTTCTCTCTTTACAAAGAATTATTAAGTACAAAGGCGGTAGTGGTCGCTGAATGCATTCTATTATTACAGTTTTTTTTTTTCATTTCTAATTGTTCCCTGAAATTTCATTTCATTTCATCTCAGAAATAAAAGTGCAGAGAAAGAATGGTCTGTGTGTGAGTATATATGTTTTTGTAGAGCAGTGTGTGATAACAGAACTATGGCTACACCAGCATCAAACGCTCTAATAGACATTTTATATCTCTCTCTGTTAGGTTTACAGATGTTCCATTTCTTTGGGTACTAAATGAAAACTGTATAGAAATGGGGCCATCTAGGAACGGCTAGACTGGATGTATGTGAATTGGAGTGCCTAGAAATGAACTTTGGAGAATCATCAGACTACTGATGGTAGAACATATACTTATATTCTTTATTAAAAAGTTTGGGACCAGTAATATTTTATTTAGTTATGTATTTGATAGTTTTTGTCTTCTACCTTATTATATTTTAAATTGTAATTTATTCCTGTATAGCAATTGTTTTTTGATGGTCCATGAGCATGCAGGGTTTGGACTGAACTAGAAAAGTCAAGTCAAGTCAAGTCACTTTTATTTATATAGCACTTTTAACAATGCTGATTGTGTCAAAGCAACTTTACAGCATTATATAGGAAAATAGTGTGTCAGTAATGCTAAAGGACAATAGTAAACACTCATTTTCAGTTAAAGACAGTTCATCATTGGATTCAGTGATGTCAACATCCAGCTCAGTTTAAATAAAATCTTTGCAATCATGTCAACGATAACGATGGAAATGAAGTGTCCCAACTAAGCAAGCCAGAGGTCGACAGCGGCAAGGAACCAAAAACTCCATCGGTGACAGAATGGAGAAAAAAACCTTGGGAGAAACCAGGCTTAGTAGGGGGGCCAGTTCTCCTCTGACCAGACGAGCCAGCAGTACGGAAAAATCTATTTAAGACTTAATAAAACAGACGATGAATAATATTATTAACAGCAATTATTATATGATGTAATCAAACTTGTAGTAAAATGTGGTAGTTCTGTATGTTGTTCAGGGTGGCATCATCTGAGGTCCTCTGAGGGTTTGCATCATCTCTTCTCAGGTGTTCTGGTTCCAGACTGAAGCTTGTGTAAATCCTGGATGTTAATCCCGTGGCAAAAACAGAGACAAATAGAGACATAATTAGCGTAGCCGCTGTTCCAACCAAGCAAAAATTATTTGTTTAACCAAAACTAACAAATATAATGGTACATTTTTTGATTAGATATAACTGCAGTAAAAGATTATGACTGCAGTAAAAGATTATGAGATGCATTATTTGAATGCTTGGCCAAAGAGATGTGTCTTTAATCTAGATTTAAACAGAGAGAGTGTGTCTGAACCCCCGAACGGTATCAGGAAGGCTATTCCAGAGTTTGGGAGCCAAATGCGGAAAAACTCTACCTCCTTTAGTGGACTTTCCTATCCTAGATACTACCAAAAGTCCATAATTTTGTGACCTTAGGGAGCGTGATGGAATGTAGCGTGGTAGAAGACTAGTTAGGTACGCAGGAGCTAACCCATTAAGGGCCTTATAGGCAAGTATAAGTATTTGTAATGATACGGAACTAACAGGTAGCCAGTGCAGAAGACTGTAAGGGGGGTAAATATGATCCCTATTTTCTTGACCTGGTAAGGATTCTAGCCGCTGCATTTTGGACTATCTGTAGCTTGTTTATTGAAGATGCAGGACAACCACCTAGCAGTGCATTACAATAGTCCAGTCTAGAGGTCATGTATGCATGAACTAGCTTTTCTGCATCATAAATGGGTAACATGTTTCGTAGCTTGGCAATTTTTGTTTAGATGGAAGAATGCTGTTTTTGTAACGTGGGAAATATGATTTTCAAAAAGACAAGTTGCTATCTAATATAACACCCAGATTTTTGACTGTAGAGGAAGTAACCGTGCATCCGTCTAGTTGCAAATTGTAATCCACGAGATTCGGCGTACTGTCTTTTGGTCCAATAAGTAATATCTCTGTCTTATCAAAATTTAATAGGAGAAAATTATTGGTCAAAAAAATTATTTTACATTTTTAACACACTCTGTTAGCTTAGATAAATTAGAAGTTTCATCTGGTTTTGTTGAGATATATAGTTGAGTATCATCAGCATAACAGTGGAGACTAATTCCGTAATATTACCAAGGGGTAATATTTATATTGAAAATAGCAGAGGACCTAGGTAAGATCCTTGTGGCACTCCATATTTTACTGGTAATAATTGAGACGACTCCCCATTTCAATGAACAAGGTGGTAGCGATCGGACAAGTAGGATCTAAACCATCTTAAAGCCTAACCTTGAATACCCATATGGTTTTGTAATCGATCTACGAGTATGTCATGATCATTTGTGTCGAACGCAGCACTAAGGTCAAGTAAAACAAGCAATGAGATTCAGCCTTGGTCTGACGCAAGAAGCAAGACATTTGTAATTTTAACAAGTGCAGTTTCTGTGCTATGGTGGGCCTGAAACCTGACTGAAATTCTTCATAGAGATCATTTTTTTTGCAGGAAGGAGCACAATTGAGCAGACACAACTTTTTCTAAAATTTTAGACATAAAAGGAAGATTTGAGATGGGTCTGTAATTTACCAATTCACTAGGATCTAGTTGTGGTTTCATAATAAGAGGCTTAATAACCGCCAGCTCGAATGTTTTTGGGACGTGACATAAAGACAACGACGAGTTAATTATATTGAGAAGTGGTTCTTCTGCTACAGTTAACAACTCTTTTAATAATTTAGTGGGTCCAGGATCTAATAGGCATGTTGTTGGTTTATATGCAGTGATAAGTTTATTTAGCTCTACCTGTCCTATAGCTGTAAAGCACTGCAGTTTATCTTTTGGTGCGATGAATGAAGCTAAAGTATTATACGCTGTAGAATCTACATTTGTTATTGTATTTCTGATGTTATCTATTTTATCAGTGAAGAAATTCATAAAGTCATTACTAGTAAACTGTGAGTGAATACTTAGATCGGGTGGCATCTGGTTATTTGTTATCTAGCCACTGTGCTAAATAAAAACTTAGGATTGTTTTGGTTATTTTCTATGAGTTTGTGGATATGCTCGGCCCTGGCAGCTTTTAGAGCCGTCTATAGCTGGACATACTGTTTTTCACGCATTTCTAAAACTTCCAAGTTTTCTCCATTTGCGCTCAAGACTACGCGTTTTTTTCTTGAGAGAATGGGTATTAAAATTGTACCATGGCGCAGTACGTTTTTCAATAACCTTTTTAAATTTGATGGGGGCAACAGCTTCTAAAGTATTAGAGAAGATAGTGCCCATGTTGCTAGTTATTTCGTCTAGTTCATGTGTACTTATGGTTACACAGAGCAGTTGAGATAAATCAGGCAGGTTATTTGTCTTTGGTGGCTGGAACAATAGTTTTGCACGGACGATACTGCGGAGCCATATATTTAATATCAGTAATATGCAGCATGCACTATACAAGGAAATGGTCAGTAACATCATCGCTTTGAGGTACGATATCTATATCAATAAGATCAATTCCATGCGATATAATTAAATCTAGTGTATGATTAAAACGATGAGTGGGCCCGGTGACGTTTTGCTTGACTCCAAAAGAGTTTATTAGGTCAGGAAACGCAAGTCCTAATGCATCATTTGAATTATCAACGTGAATATTAAAATCTCCGACAATTAGCGCTTTATAAACAGTAACCAATAGGTCTGAGAGGAAATCTGCTAATTCTTTTAGGAATCTGTATACGGCCCTGGTGGTCTAAACACAGTAGCCAGAGCAAGAGAAACAATAGATTTATTTTGCATATCTGACAATGTAACATTAAGCATTAGTATTTCGAATGAGTTAAACCTGTATCCTGTCTTCTGAGTAACATTGAGAATATCACTATATATTGTTGCAACACCGCCACCACGACCAGTCTGACGGGGCTCATGCTTATAATAGTAGTTTGGTAGAGTAGACTCATTTAGACATTTAATATAATCATTAGGTTTTAGCCAGGGTTCAGTCAAGCAGAGTACATCAAAACAAATATCTGTGATCATTTCATTTACAATAAATGCTTTGGGTGAGAGCGATCTAACGTTTAGGAGTCCAAACTTTAAACATTGTTTTTGTTCATTTATTTTAAATTGTTCTGGTTTAATCACGATCAGATTTTTTCTAGATCCTGCATTAAATTTATATTTTGACCTCACTATTCGGGGAACAGACACAGTCTTTATAGATTGTACAGCGCAAGAACTTCTATAATTTAAGCGGGTAGAACAAAAGCCATCATAGAAGTTATTTGAGAATTGGCTTACTAGTCAAATGGAGCATAGCGTCCTGGAGATGTTATCCGACAAGAGTTCCGCTCCGACTCTGCTGGGATGCAGACCATCAGCGCGAAACAGCCTAGGACACTCCCAGAAAAGATTCCAGTTATTAACAAAGAGCAGTTTCTGTTCTTTACACCATGACAATAACCATTAGTTTAAAGCAAAACGTCTACTGAAATTTTTGTGTCCTCGTCGATACGTGGGATGCGGTCCTTACACGATGATCCTCATCACGGGCGATGTGCTGCGCACTGTGTTGATCAGGCTCCTGAAGTCCCTCTTTAGTGTTTCCGTCTGCCGCAGCTTGGTGTCGTTAGCCCCCGCGTGAAGCACGACCGCTCCGGGGCTCTCGTCACCCTTCAGGATCGCGGGTATCTGCGCAGAAACATCGAGAACACGAGCACCAGGGAAACAGTGAGCGTGCACTTTACCTTCAGCTAACGTAGCACGGACGTGCCGGACGATGGAGTCTCCGATGATCACAGCGTCGCGTTCCGTCCCGCGGAGGGGAGCGAAGCGGTTCCGGGTGGAGATCTGAAAGACCAGAGGCGGCGGAGGGGGAGAGGTCGTCGCCAGGGACCTGGCTCGCGTCTTCCGCTGCGGCTGCACCCAGGGTCACGTGGGTTCCCCCCCCCCCCCCCCCGGCGCCGGAGTGAAGGACATTGGGAAGATCGCGTCCTGGGTGCACCGGGGCCTGTGCAGAGAAACACACGGAGTAGATGTGGTGGGAGAGATAGCAGCGCGCTGTAAACTTACCTCGGACTTGTGAGCGTCAGACTGGGATGTTTCCAGCACGGCTCTCCGCTCTCTCAGCTGGGTCTGCTTTGCCACCAGGTCCCGGATCTGCTTCCCCACGGCCTCCAGCTCCAGCTGCACCGAATGCAGCTCGAACGTGCCCTCACCTGCACTCAAAGGTAGACAAACATCCGCCATTAAAGCAAGTAACAGTGAGTAAAAAAATGGAAATGTGTGTGAATAGAGTATTAGTGTAAACGAGATTAGCGGCAACCACGCTGGCGATGCTAGCGGGCTATATGCTAATAGCGGACTCGGAAGTCAAAAATAGAACTAGTGCTAACAAAGCGCTCTGATTGTTTTTTTGGTGTAGAATACGATAGGGGATATATTCACACGTTATAGAAACAAAAATTATGGTGTATAAATTGATTTTAAGATAAAAAATAGACGACAAAGAATTAACTTGACGGAGCTCAAACTCAAACCACACGGCAGAAAACAAACAGGAAGTGGACGTTTTTTAGTGCAGAAAGCCTAGTATATGTTGTTTTATGTGCTCACAATTTAATGCTCTGGAGCTCTTTGGTCATTTTTGACAGAAACCTTTATTTTTTTGTTTTTTAGATTATTTTTTTTTTTACTTCATCGGAATGATACAAAACTTAGTGAAGGTTCTCGCACTTGCTACGTGGAGAAAAGAAACCATCATGGACATAATTCGAAAAGGTTAAATTAGCCTGAAAAAATAGCCACAGTTGTACTCCTCGTGGTCAAAAATGACTGCATTGGAAATTAATGGGGAACGAATTTCATTTTGTGGAAACATTTGGTACTGCGCCCAAACAAAAACTTACCGAAAGCTCATTTTTAGATCAACCTCAAATTTGGAACACAACTTGTTCTTGCAGTTTTAGAGTAAAACATGTTTTGGAAAATAAATAAATTGTAACTTTCTTTTCACTTCAGCAATAATCTGTAAAGTGTATTCTTTAAAAAGAAGCCAAACTTAAATATTGCATTCTTTCTACTTCAATAAACTAAAAAAAAAAAAAAAAACATTTAATTAGACATGTTACTTGCTGTTTCTATGTAAATATTTGTGAAACTAAACTTTTATGAGTCAAAACTATTTCACCACCAATTGTTTTATGTGTAATTATTTTCCTTAATGCTTTATTATATATAAACATTTACTATAGTTTGCAAACCTATAAAATTAAATGCCCTACACCACAAACCAGAACATTCTGAACATTATATAAAATGACTTATATGTGTCAGATCATTTTATTAAGAGTTTCTAAGTCATCTGGGGCACATGAAAACATCTAATTAATTACCAGTGTAGAGATTTGCCAGACAGCTCCTCATCAAATTTGGGTAATGACTTCAGGGAAGAGACTGTTAAACATGGCTGCCTGCAGAGAGAGACAGGGACAGACAGGCTGCTTTCCGTGAGGTCCTCCTGGCCCACACAGACTATTGGGTTTACCTACCGAATGCTTCCTGTGCCATGGGCAATGAAGGATACTGCTGAGAGTGTATATGAGAAAGAGAGAGAGATAGGTGGGGGTTAGTTTTATAGCCATTTTTTGTCAAGCACTGCTGGCCACCAGGAAAAAGTGGTAAAACTTAGCCAAGATTCCAACCTCAGGAATTTAACCTACGCAGGGGAATGGGAGCCTTCGACTAGCAGGTTGCAATTCTGTATATGAGCAGAACTATTTAGATACACACAGGTTGACTCATAAAACAGCAGCATGCTCTTTTGGAAACAGCCAAATCAATATGTACTACAACCGCTCAGCTTTCGACATATTTGATAAAGACTTGGAGTCTATCTAGCTATCTATCTATTCTATCTATCTATCTATCTATCTATCTATCTATCTATCTATCTATCTATCTATCTAATGCACAGGCATATTAGTGTATTTCCAAAATAAAATAATAATAATAATACTAATAATTAATATAATAAGAATAATATTTATTATTAATATAATTAAAAAAATATAATAATAAATTATTATATTTGTAAATATGCCCATATAATTGTAAAGTCTTTATACAATTTATAAAAATATGCCACATTTTTGGTTGTGTGTGTATATATTATAGAATATACACATTACAACATGCAGCACATTAAAAGTTTGTGAAGATTTTATGCATCGTTCGTAACGTACTTTTTTTTGTTTTTTTTGGAAACGAAACTTTTACAGGATTCTTGATTCATAGAAAGTCAAAAGAACAGATGTTTCCACTGCGATACATTCCATATCTAAAAAAAATATATGCTCAATTAATTTGCATGAAGCTTTTGCATTTTGAGTTGCCATTTGTTTATCCACAATATCATATTGCATGCAGTACATGATTTAGTTATTAGTAACAAACATGCATATTTGCGCCACAAACTCATTTAATGCACACTTCTCTTTCTCTCGCTCTCTAATTTGTCTAATTGTTCATCTGGATTGCAGAGGCTCTGATGTTCCGGAGGATGCAGAATGCTATCCTCATCCAGATCAGAGGCATTTCTGAGAAGCTGCCCTCTCATCTCCCACCGGTTTGAAATGCGGCTCATCACTAGAGCATCAGTTCAAGACTTGGTTAAAATTAGTGGTGCCATGCTGTAGTATGTCTCCATTTAGCGGAGTTTCAATGCTTGAGGAAACACCACTAAACATAATTCTGTTCAGTCACAAAGATGGAAGCCTCATCGGTGGCCTGCTGGATCTAAAAGACTTAACACTGAGCAATGCACTCCAATCAGCAAGCACTGGAAAAAAGTTATGAATTTCCCATGAAGCACATCAGAGTATGGCCAAGTGATGGTCCACACTAAGAAGAGCCACTTACGGCATTATACTTGCATGACTGAGTAAACATCATTAAAGAGTTACAATAAAAGACATATCATGGAAAACAGGATTTTCTTTTTCAGGATGGCCTTTTTGAAGAGTTTGATGTTCTATGTAGACATTTTCAAAGCTTCCTCACCGCAATCATTTACGGAAACTAATCAACAAGAACGGATTGTACTGAAATCATCATGGTATTAAAGGGGTCATATGATGTGATTTTAATTTTTCCTCTCTCTTTGAAGTGTTACAAGCTCTTGGTGCATAAATGAGATCTGTAAAGTTGCAAAGACTAAAGTCTCAAATCCAAAGAGATATTCTTTATAAAAGTTAAGTCAACCACACCTACCTAAAACGGTTCGTTCTAACACGCCCCCACATGTCTACGTCCCGATGTGGGAAGATTTGCATAACCCCACCCAAATGTTCACGCAAAGAAAGAAGGCGTAACTTTTATTCTCGCTGTAGTATTGTTGCTGCCGTTGTTGCTGTGTTTCGTTGTGAAAGCGAAAATACTTTGTTTGGCCTACCAAGAGGACGATATCCACTTCGTCATGCATCGAGCTGATCCGTGCTGGTCGCTGAGCAAATACATCAACTTCGCGCTGTGGATCGCGGATCGCTTTCACCATGGACAAAGCGGAGTCCAGCCGGGGTCGTCACATGTGGTTGCCACAAGCCCGCCGCTCACTCTAGCCTGCAGGCCTCCGCTCACTCAAGGCCACAGTGTGTGACACTGTGTTTCGTTGTGAAAGCGAAACTACTTTGTCTGGCCTTCCAACAGAGGACATGACTAGAAAGCAGTGGTTAAGTTGTATTTACAACACTGTTCCAGAACAGTTCAACCGAAATATTCAGATGTGTTCAGCACATTTTATGGAGGACTGTTCCGAGTCATTTGAATCCGTAAGATGTCCCCAAGGGAATGCAACAACTGCCATTTAGGTGTTTTACACATTTATGCTATCTCATCACTCCGGCCGGACAGGGCATCACAGTATGGTAAGGGGCATAACATTTCCATGACACACTTGAGGTATTCGGCCAATCACAACGCACTGGATAGCTGGCCAATCAGAGTACACCTCGCTTTTCAGACCGATAAGCTTTGTAAAAATTGACACGTTTCAGAAAGGTGGGGCATGGAGAAGAAACAATAATGTACAGTATGTGGAAATAATGTGTTTTTTTAACCTTAAATGCATAAACACATTTCAATACACCAAATACACAAAATAATGTTCTTTTTAGCAACATCATATGACCCCTTTAATGTCACAATCATTAGTATATAAACATAAGACAGCCTATATTTACACATCAACGCCTATTCAGTACTCAACAACTACACTGGTACACAGCTTTAGCTAATTATAAAAGGTAATATTACAAGTCTTTGAGTGAAAAAAAAGCATTATTTGTGGATAATTCTGGCAATGTTCACTCAAAAACTGCTTAGATCAATGAGGCCTACAATCAGCTGTTTTCAAACAGAAATACAAAACCTGTGCTATTTGGAAGAAAATAATAAAAATAAATAAATTGAGAAAAAAAGAGATTGAATCTTAAAAAAAGAGATTTGGTAATACTATAGCATAATGAGAGTTCCCATTCAGGGAAATTGTGTTGCGTCAGAAACGCTTTGGGAACACCTCTGTGTGACCGCGTCATGAAGCATGAGTGAAATCTGTCCAATGGAATGGCGAGACATCACGGGCGAGGTGACATAGAGAATGGTGGGAAGCTTAAAAGCAAATCTAAAACAAACAGCGTTAGGTTCTATGTCTTCAGCAAGCGCTCTGTGTGTCAGTACAAAATCAAAACAATATATGGCGAGCAAGTAAAACAGGTAGCACTTTAGACTGTGTGCTCTTACCTGTCCTCGCTAAACATTACAGTTGTGAATACACACGATTGCTGTGTTGCTTGTTTTGGAGGGCATCTGAATCCCGCTGCAAATGCTCCACTCCCGCCGAGCACACTTTGAGGAGTGTGTCCATGTTCCGGTTCCGGTCCCGCTGTTGCTGAGGCACGGCGGCGATTGAGATCGTGGAGATCGTAAATGGATCTAGCGGAGCGGTTGGAGAAGGGCCTCCCCTTTCTCTGCCTTCAGCCCCTGGATCTAGTACTCTCTCTCAAGGTTCAGAAGCACACACTGTGGTCTCTTCCCCCTTCGAGTGAGAGCTCGTTGCTGCAACTATCTTTCTCTGAGGAGGTTGATGTTGTTAGCATTAATAAAGAAGAGATTGACGACTCGCCACATCAATCTCTTGCATATGAGCAGACTGCCCTATCTACATCATGAGTGGGGATACATGCGATTTATGTGTGGTTTATTTGGGTGTGGATCACACACAGTCAGCTCTTAAGGGGTTTTCCCTGACCTCACTGTTCTAACGTGAGGGGGCTGAATGTGCAGGGCTGTGGGGCGATACCTAAGGTGGGACAGACACTTGCCAGCTATCATCCCCGAAGGCCCCAACATTACCCACCAAGCGGGTTTGATGGATAAAACCTAAAAGGCGGACCCAGGTCTCAGGGGCTGCTGGGCGGGAGCAGGCCCTGCCGTGGGCCAGCTCTTCATATCTGCATAGCAAGAAGTCCTGATTCCAGTGGTGTCAGTCTTCAGGCTCCTCTGCAACTCCAGGGCATCCATGTACTGAATTAAATAACAAGGTTTGAGATAGAACCTATCAATCTGAGCAGATGGCAGTTCGGCATCGAGATGTAGTTCTCGCTCACATAAAAGAGCTGGAGTTAAGGTGGAATACCAAGAAGAGTGTGCTTTCTCCAGTACAGAGAACCACTTTTTTCTGTGTTGTATGGGTTTCAACAACGATGCAGGCACATTTGTCTCCTGCTTGTGTTATTTGATTCCACAGCAAGTAGAACCAGTTGGGCTAGGCTAGTCACTCACTGTGAAGCAGTTTCAGAAGCTGTTGGGTCTAATGGCAGCAGCGTCCAACGTCATATATTTTGGCCTGCTGTACATGAGACCTTTGCAGCAGTGGCTCAGGACCAAAAAGTTTTCCCAGAAGGGCAACCCGCTTCGCATGATCAATGGTCACACTGCGATGCTTACATGCCTTAGACATGTGGAGGAAGATTTGGTTCCTGTCGTAAGTCCTGGTATTGGGGGCTCCTTGTCGTCACGTAATGCTAACAATGGACATCTCCCTTACGGGCTGGGGAGAGGTCATGTGTGGCTGCTCTTCCCAGGGTATGTGGGAAGGCCACTATCTCACGTGGCACATAAATTGCCTGGAGAAGTTAGCCGTGTTTTGTGCACTGAAACATTTCCTTCCAGACTTGATGGGCCATCATGTGCTCTGATGCTCTGCTCCCGGGAGTTCTGGAGAGAGTCTGACGGGACAGTGTCCATATATTTCTAGTAGCCCCCTTCTGGCCGGCCCGAGATTCTCGGTTCTCGGACTTAGTGTCCCTTCTTGACAGCTCTCCCTAGGAAATTCCAATCAGGAGGGACCCTCTAAATTATGGGTTTGGCCTCTGAGGGGGTCCCAACTCACAGACTCTGGACTCTCAACTGAGGTTGTTGAGACCATACTCCACTCCAGAGCTCCCTCCACGAGGAAACTGTACTCCTTAAAGTGGGTTGTGTTCACGTCATGGTGTGGAAATTGTCAGCTGATCCCAGTTAACTGCCCGGTTGGTTCAGTTCTAGAGTTCCTGCAGGGACAGTTCTCCGAAGGGTTGACCACCTCCACCTTAAGGGTATATGTGACGGCCATAGCTGCTTACCATGCCCCTTTGGTTGGTCAGTCATTGGGGAGAAACCCATTGGTAACATGTTTCTATTGTGGTGCTTTGAGGCCAGGAGAAAAATGGCAGCTTCTAGAGACTTTTCTCAGGGTTCTCCTTGCAAGATGTGTGTGATGTGGCCGGTTGGTCCTTTCCATGGTTCACCAAGGGGAACGAGATGCTGCGTCTCCCTGCCATACTTCCTGCATCCCTGTGAGCGGCTTGCTTCGACCTATCAGAAGCTAATGCTGTTTGTTTTCCGGATGTGCTTTTAAGCTTCCTGGTCTCTATGTCACCTCGCCTGTGACGTCTCGCCATTCCATTGGACTGATTTCACACATGCTTCAGGACACGGTCACGCAGTTGCATTCCCAAAGCGTTTCTGACACAGTGTCTCATTCCCCCTCGGGGAACCATGGTTACATACATAACCTAGAGACGATTTCTAAGCAATTTTTTTGTAGACCGGTAAGTTTTGACCAGGAAAACTATGAGTGTAACAAGGTGAGAAAAAAATCCACAAAAAGTACAAAAATTATCCAGTTTTCGGGGGAAAGTTGTTATACTCTGTGTGAGAAAGTCAGTTAGTTTTAGTCCAATGGGATAACATTAAGTAGTATTTTCAGAGGAAAAAAAATATTAGTTAATCTGCATATTAGGTAGCCTAATTTATTGGTAAATATATAAAGTTGTATGTTAATTGCAAATTAAAAATGCAAATAATTGTGAACAGAGGACCCATGATTATTCAGGCCTCAGTCTGTCTATATCAAAGACGTAAAACAAATATGTTTTTACAACAAGTAACTGAAACAGCCCCTGCATCACCTGCTAGGTGAAACGATAGCTCAAAATGGTGTCACACAAACCCCCAGCACTAGTCATGTACATCCAGGCTTCCCATGGCTCTGTGTTGACTGAGGTGATGGTGGGACATGGAAACTGCATGACAGGTAAACATTTACACTGATTCAATAAACCTCTTTCTAGCCTAGTGCATGGAGTCATACATTTCTGCCATGATCTTGGTCCATGCACATGGTCCAAACATATACACACTCTGCCCTGACAATCTGTTTAAGAATAAGCAAAGCACAAAGCGTAGCTCCAGACCGCCCTGATTTGTACTCGTGTAGGAAGGCACGTGTAGAACCATAAAACTCTCAGGCGTTGCCCTATAGGGTGGGTTGAGAGGAAACAAAGGAAAAATGCCAGAGGATGTGTTGTTTAATGCGGTGAAAGGTTAATTAGTGGTAATTCGCTAATTGCAGAGAAAGGAAAGACCAGAAACCTTTTAGGCAGAATTAGACAGACAGTGCTCTAGTGGGGCTGCCATATAAAACTTCACAAAAGATTAATTGAAGTAGACTGTTATGTCTTAAACTAGGTCAGCTTTGTCACTTTATTGTAGAGGAATCATTATATGCAAAAGAAAGTCAAAGAAAGCCAGAATGATAGAATTATAGAATGATGGATGGATTGATATATACAGTAGAATGTTAGATAGAACCATAGATAGACAGAAAGAACGATAGAAAGATAGAAACATAGATAGAAAGGTAGAAAGAACAATATAACAGTAGAATGATAGAATGATAGATAGATAGATGGATGTGTAACACCGATGTTGGGATTTTGTTCTATTTGTTTCTTTTTATATGAGATTTGTGCTGCCCTTCATGTGGATTCCCCTCCTCCTTGTTCTGGGCCCTCAAACACAGGCTGATCCCAAACCACAGCCATATATTTAATCAGGCACAAGCAGAGACAGCCAGACCAGAACATCCTTCACTTTCTTGCTGTCATAAAAATGCAACTGCTTAGAACATCTGAAACATTTTTCCTCCATTAGATGTCTTTGAAGAATTAGAACACTGAACAATGGTGTAGATGTCTGAATATTTAAAAAGTCAAATATACTGATAAAGATAAAAGGGAAATATTTTGATTTAAAGGTACATTTCTTGAAGTGACCTGCCTTGAAGGCGGCCATCTTGGTAACACCCCTAGCAGACTGAACTCTCCAAAATGATTTGTCAAGATTATTTCAAGTTGTTACATTTCAATAACAAATGTAATATCTTGATTCTTATTAATCTGAGTCTAATAATTGTAATAACATTTTGCAATTTGATTTGGTGCTAAAGCAGAAATGACACTTTACTTTTGAACTCATTGTTGTTAATATGCAATAACATTCATACTGTAGTTCAAATACATTCAGTTACATTTCCAAATGTCCAATCAAACACAATTCTCTGTGTATTATTTGCACTATTATCCACTCTCTTTCCTGCGCTAACTCAATCCAGTTTGAAAGGACAAACTGTAGGGACCCTGTTTAATTCTCGCTATTTGTATTTACAGAGTAAACCCTATTCCAGTGTTTGTGTCTGCGGTCCACACAGAGCCATCTATCAGAGCTAAAGAGCTGTGAGAAGGACACTGCACACAGACACCACTGTGAGAAGGGATTGAGGACTGTGGCCGAACAGAAGACATTAATCAGATACTGGTATTCCCTGCCGGGGCAAGGAGAAGGCTGGTGAAAGCTTCCTTCAGCAGTATACATGAGAAAGGGCTCCGTACCACACAGGAAGCTTTCGATGGACCGCACTGAACATGTGAGGTATGAACTTGGACTGCGTTACTATAGACGGTTTGGCAGGACTTTAGTATTTCAAAGCAAATAAAGTGAAAGGAGGAAAGAGGCTGCGAGAACGAGACAGATAGAGACAGACAATGAGTAATCTACTGTATGTGCTGTAGCTGAGAGCGCTAAATAACACATTCACCATTGTCATCATTCAGTCCTCAACAACCAAATGGACAACAAATGGATGTTAAAAAAAAACAATAAGAATAATCATAAAAATTAAAATGTACTCAGGCCACTTGAAACTTCTGACCTTTTTTATTCTGTAGAACACAAAATAAAATATGAAAATGCTTTTTAAAATTTTGTTTGGATGCCAAATTTATTAAAAATATCTTTCAATATTCAAAAGAATATTCACATAATATAATAAACATACTAATATATACTGTAACTACCAAACATTTTTACTTATTTTTACTTATAAGATTTTCTAATATGTTTGATTAATCTAAAATAAGAGACCAAATCATTTTTTAAGTTTTTATCTGAAAGAAAAAACCTCAAAGTTCTTCAAAATAGCTTTCAATAGTCAAAATATTAATATATGTTTTTTTTTTTTTTTATTATGCATATATATCAGTGTTTTGCGGGGTGTCAATATAGTTACCCAGAAGTGTACTTGGATGGCTTTGAAATGAGGTAAATTAACAATCTGTAGTTATTATTCAAAAGAAAGAAAGAACCTCAAAGTACTTCGAAATATCTTTCAATATTCAAAATATTGATATCATATACTAACAAATAATATATAAATGTGTGTGTGTGTGTGTGTATTTTTTTTAATTATATTTTATTTCATTTCAATTTTGATTAATCTCATATAAGATGGCAATTTCTTTCTGTACTTTTTAATAAGAAAATGAATGAACATTGTACTGTAAAACCTTACCAGATTTACTTGTATACTAAAATAAGTAATATAATATTAAAATAATACAAATATTATACAAATAAAAATAAAAATAAAGCTTAAAAATAGATTAAGACATTTCAATCTTTTTTGAAACATAGTATTACTACAGCATTTTTATCAGAAGAAAAAAGTTTTAATCTCATTACTATCTGAGAGAAACAATGGAGACATTTGTGATTTTTTCCCCTTATGTGGCACGCTTGCCTCACAGAGTAGGAACATTACATCACTCCTCCTAAATCTTTGTGTTTACAAAGACTCAATTAGAAAAAATGAACAGAACACGCACTAAAACAAACACTTTCAAACACAGACATACACACTCTAGAAAAAAAGTCCAAGGATTTGTAGTTTGTTCATTTTGTCATTCAAATGGTTTTCAAGTAATTCAGGTATACGCACAGACTACAGAAATCCAGGCCCAAATAAACATGCAGGCATTAAGACTCATGATGGTCTGGGAAAGGCACGGTAGTGACTTCCAAAATCTTTGTTTAAAGTCACACATTTTGGAAGCATGGAACTAAGGGGAACAAATACATACAGAAAACTGCCCCAGGTAAACACCGAACCGGGACGATCTGATACGGACCGACAGTGATGCATCCAAACACTCAACATCTGGTTGCTGAGAGAGACCCGACTATATGGTCTATCCCGGGGCTGATCTGTCATTAGGGCCAGAGATGTAGTTGGTAAACACTCACAGATGGGGGGAAGAGCTGCACGCCCCCCACCTTTCAGTATGCAAGTGTGTGTGTGTGGTGTGTGTGTGTGTATGTGTGTGTGGGTGGGTGTGTGTGTGTGTGTGTGAGGGGGAAACCCGATAGCCCTTCTGTAATCAGTCTTGTTAGTGTCCGTGAGCAGTAGCCCCATCTAACCTGCCCTCGGACAAAAACACGGCAGTGACGGAAAGAAAGCACTTACTCCAAACCCAAAACAGATGGCTTTAATGGATGATTGTGTATCCTATTTATGCCTGTGTGTATTAAATGTTTTGCCTAAGTTTCAGCATTTGAGTCTGTGTTGCTCCAGTGTGCGTCTTTAAACATTTTCTGAGGGAATGCCCTGATAGGATCACAGCAACATCAGTGAATACTACATGCTTGATTTAACACACTCCTAGTCAAAGGTTCAAAAAAGCGTAAATGTCTGTCTGTTGAACAAGAAAGTTATTTGTTAAGGTCTGCATATTATATCGTAAATCTTGATAATACTTAAAAATGAATGAATATTGTGCTGTAAAACCTTACACATTCCATCATACTAGATTTACTGATACTAACTATAAAAAAATATAATATTAAAATTTGTAAACAAAAAAGTTAAATAGAAAACAAAATAAATATTAAAAAAGTAAATACATAATAAAATATTAAATACAATAATTTAAAAAAAGTAAATTAGTAATTAGTAATTAATAATTATAAATGAATGAATATTGTGCTGTATACATTTATTTTACCAGATTTACTGATAGACCATATATTAGAATATTACCAAAAGATAAATCTTAAATAGTAAACAAATATTACCCCAAAGTAACCAAATAAATAGTAAAAGAGTAAACAAAAGAAATATTAACAAACTGCTAATGGGATAAACTATACTAAAAGGATGAAATATGCGGCATTCTAGATTCCTATGTAAGGACATCGTAAATATAATAAAAAAAAAACTAGTAAAATAGAAACATACAAAAAATCAATCAATAAATAAACATTTTAATACTTTATATAATACTTTAAAAAACGTACTGTACACTTACTGCACATACATATTTTCCCACCCTTAATAAGTCCAGGTATGCAGAAATTCTGAAGTAATGATCTACCCTGAAAATAATTCCTTGTAAAAAAAACAAATAATAATAATAATAATAAAAAAAAAAAAAAAAAAAAAAAAGTAATAAATGTAGCGTAAATTTGTGACAGCTTAGTAGTAAGCATTACGTCATTTATTCATTCTCATCCAATCATGCGTCTTCTGTTTTAAATGTCCTGTAACATCTGCATTCACACCGACTAGCCTCCCAGGTTGTTGCACTGGCTTGGGCCCAGCTGGAAACCAACAATAACATTTATTTTAATGCACATTTATGGCTAATCCTGCATGCCCTTTGATATCTGATAACATACTCAGCTTGACTGAACGTGGATTAGAAGCCATCCGCTTCTACAGAGCAGCGTTCTCCTTGTTGTGGGTCCGTTGTGACAGAACACGGATCAAGCCAGCAGAACGCTAGTAGACACTCAGCTGCCGTGACTGAGGCAGGAGAGAATGCGTAATTAAAGTGAAGCATCTCCTCTTCAAATGAAGCTCTGAGGAGCCTCAGTTTAATTACAGTTCTGTAGATAAGAACTGGCTGCTACACAAGAGACTGGAGTGTTAACATAGTGATTTGGATGCAAAGGGGCGGAAAAAAAGAGAAAATTAAAGAGTAGCATAATTAACTTATCTTAATAATGTATAACAATACATAGTGAATGTAAAAGACAAGAATAAAAAAAAAATGTTTTAAAACTTTGAGAGAACTATAAGGGGTCTTTGTTACCCACTATTTAAATTATATGCCTTTTCTAACTAGTGCATTTGAAAAGGAAGCACCCATGGTTTTCCTAGACAAAAACTATTTGAGCCAAAATAGTGATGTAAGGACCAGATGTGATGGCACACCAGAAACAAAGCAGTTCCTGTTTCATTAACAAAAATGATAATATAATACAAAATTAAGAATAGCAATATAAAATTATTGAATAATAATAATTCATTGATTTAGGTTTCAAATAAATTAAATTAAAAAGTTGACTCAAGAAAACAACCGGTTTCACAATGACTAGAAAACATTTCAGGTGGTCTAGACTAAAATGAGGTATCACAGGTTTACAAGAGGTTTTTGCAAGAGGATCATGAGAAGAAAAATGTGCACTGGAATGTCTGCGATATTACTGTTCTAAAGAAATAGTATTCTACCAAAGAAATTTCACATGACAACCACTTGTTTAAATGTGCAAATAAAGAGTATCACTTGTACTTTACCTAAAAATCGAGGCCACTTTCCCATTTTGTGTGAAGTCTGGCTACCACAAGACTGTTACAATATCAATCTATCCTTAAGGGCTAACTTTGAAGATGAAAGATTCTTAGTCTTTGGCCGTCTCTTAACTTAACCATTGGCTTTGGTTGCTGTAAAGGATTTGGCATCAGTACTAAGCCTGTGGTTTTTGGCATCCAGCACACGCGTGCATGTCTTTGGGGATGCGACAGAGGGAGTTGGTTGCGTAAAGGTGGGCCAAGCCCTTGCTAAGCGGGCCATATGCTGCCCCTCTCATGCCCAGCGATGGGTCAATGTGTGCCAAAACTCACAAGCTGTACCAATTACACCACCCACCTCATCTTTGATACAGTGCCCATCAAAACGGTCATCTTTCTCCTACTACTTTCCACAAGTTCTCTCTCACTCTTCTTAAAAATACATCTCTAACCACAGTTACAGTTTGTTCTCTTTTCCTCATCAATCTATTATCTGTACATTCACTAGAGAGCTCTACTTTAGATTTTCTAGACATTGTTGAACTGTTTACCGGAAACAAATATTAAAAAATGATTTAAATTTGCTCTCCAGTGCAGTACAATCAGTGAAGGAATTCAGAGTGACTTGCACAGTGCTGTGTCATTTAGATTTAACTCTAAATGGCACATTTAGCAATTAGGATGCAGAACTGCAATTAAAATGTATATGCAATGAAATAGACTTTAAATGTTCTGAAATTCAAACTTGGAATTTTGGCTTTAGAAAGGTATGAAATGTTTATATGCCTTATGGACAGAGAGAACGACAGATAGAATGATAGATATATCCATAAGCAGGTAGAGTGATGGACCGATAGAACAATAGAATTATAGATAGAACAATAGATGGACAGAATGGTAAATAGAACAATAGAAGAACAGATAGAAAAAAGATAAACAGAATGATGGAAAGAACGATAGACAGAAAATAAAAAAAGATAAAAGAAGGATGGATGGGTGGATGGTAAATGTAACATTTCTTTGGAATTTAATAACACATTCAAACTGAACTTAAAACCCTGATGCCTTGAAATAAATCTGTTTTAAAATACGTGTAGCTATTGGAAGGGTTTGTTTTCATGAACATTTTCTTTTTTTGTTTAATTTTTAGTTTATTTTGACAAAATAACAATAATTTTTTTTTACTTTATTTAGTTTTCTCATACCACATAAACTAGATCAAAAAGCGTGGTTCAAAAAAGAACAACAGTACAGTACAAAAAATGTTTCTATATTTTCTGACAAAAAAAGTGAATGGTGCTTGCAAGTGCAAAACTCACCACCACAATGCCATGGTGTTGTCGGAGTGTTGCTAAAACGTTCTGGTTGGCATTTCAATGCAGTACACTGCTATCGATGTAGGCTACACTACTGCTACTGACTAGTATTTATAGAGCTGATGCTGCTGGACTGGTGGTAAGAGTTCAGCAGAACATTCGGTAAAAGAGAATGGACAGAGCCAAACCACTCTCTCTTTCTTGTTTTCCATTTCTCTCTCTTGATGTGTCTCATATCAACATGCACACACATAAACAGGTGCCTTTTTGGCAGTCTGGTGTACAAAATGGCATTACATCTCTCAAAGCCAAATGCATGATGTGCTGAAGGGTTTACAGTGCTACATTTATAGAAACCTGTCTAAAAAATGCATATAAGAAGGACCAACTCTCTTTGAAGACCCTCAAATTGACCTCCGACTCTCAAAGCTCAACTTTTCCACTTGGCTCTCATTGGTGTTTGCATTTCAGCATGCCGCAATACAGAAGATAGATGTATTTGCCTAAATCCAGAGACGTTGATGGGGAACGAGGAGATCCAAGGATAACAGCAGCCATGACAAGAGGCACTTCAAAAAGAGGTAATGAGTAACTGCAGGTCAGACTCGGAGAAATATGAGCAGAATGACTGCAAGAGCGAAAAAGAGACAATAATGTTTGATCCTGAAGGGAGGCCCGACCCCCAAGTCTGACTCCTGCCAGCTTTGCGTCATGGTGAAATCCTTCCCCCCCTTCACATGATTTCATTATAGCATGAGAGCTCATTAATCAAAGCTCCCCTAAAGGAGAGAGGCTGAACGCTGGGGTGTGAGTGGCCTTCTGATGCTCTAGTGCCTCCATGCCCTTGTTGGACACACACACACTTATACATTCTCTGGCTATATATCAGCTAGTCTCTGGTAGCTGTATTTTTAACTAAACCGCGTAAGGTTTGATTAACATAACAGCTTATTCTGGTCAAAAACTGTCCGATTGGATAGGAAGAGACCATCTGATCGATGTAAAGCAAGCAGCCACAGTACGTTGTGTTTTTATGTGCCACATAGGGGCGGGTTTTTCTGAAATAGATTATATCCCCAAAATAGATCGTTTAAATAATGACATAGTATGTCACCATTTTGATACATGGTATACGCAAAAACGTTTATGAAAAATCTAATTTCACTGGGATGCAACCATTTGTCATAATGCCAGAGGATTCTATTTTTTCCTAGGAAAATCAACATTTCTATCTGTACTTCTAACATTTGTCTTTATCATCAAAGCATCCCTATAAATGAAAGAACAGAGTCGGTGAAAAGAACAGACTGTGAGAGCACCTGCCGACTCCACCAGCTGAGCTCTGAACTCTTCCAACCAATCAACAGATTCATCAGAAACCCCAATCAATCTCACACGCAGAATAACAGAGGGAACGTTTCTCATACCAAAGCCCCTGGCATATGCAAGTCTGCTTCTGCCAGCATGACAGAGGTGTTTGTCATGTTTGAATGACTGGTCATATTGAGTACTTAAAAGTTAAATATGCAGAAGATATGATTAATTTGGCCAAGGATCAAAAACAAATCACTGTTTACATGCATCCTAAGGCCTGTGTATTATAGCATGTGATATTTACTGTCCATTTTAACAGTTACAATTTGGTGGAAATTCCCTGTAAACTAATTCATCAGCAGTCTTTTGCAATTTATAGTTTTTTTGAAGAAATATAAAATATGTCTTTCTACGCAAAACGACAAAGTCATTTTATTCAGTAAATGTAACTGAATCCAGATGATTTAGGAAGTTTACAGCTGCACTTTGGGATTTAGGTTCTGTTCCGAGTAGAACAATTATGATTTGGATGTAAATGTGATCCTCATTCTCAAGTAAATTAGACTTCTTATTCCTATTATTGAAGAAAATGTTCAACACAGTTACCCAAAAATCACTATTTTCTCTATAAAGCTGCAGTTCGACTATAATACAGAAAATATCTGTACGTACATTACTGCTCAAAATTTTGGGATCAGTAAGATTTCTTAATGCTTTTGGAATTATCTTATGCTCATTAACTAATATGCCAACTTGGTGCTCAAGTAACATTATCATCAGTGTTGAAAACGTTTGTGCTGCTTAATATTTTTTTGGAAACCATGATACATTTTTTTTCAGTATTCTGTAATGAATAGAAAGTTCAAAAGAACAGCATTTATTTGAAATAGAAGCTTTTGGGGTTTTTTTTGTAATGTTAGTGAGTATACAGTGACAGCGACCCAAATCTGTACTTTCATACACAGCATACTCAGAACTTAAAAATTGGACAACGTCATCTTATCTATCAAAGATGACAAACAACTAAGAAATGCTTCTTCTGTCAGCTAACTCTGTCATTCTCCTAAAGCTATGAAACATTCATCCTTTTTCAATTTTGGTGCTTTTTTGGATCTAATTTTCAGAATTAAAATTGATCTCAACTGTAGGGCAAACCTACACATTACACACCAAATAAAAAAAATTACATACAGCCCAATGCTACTTTGCTGAACATAAAGACGAGTAGAATAATGTTCTTCAAATTTGTAAAGTAGGAAAAGGGAGGAGACTGGAAGACTTAAAGAGTGATGGGTGGGGTCAGAAGGGTCCATCAACCGCCGATGAAGCCACACCACATCAGTCAGGCCCACCCAGCCCCCATAATCGCCCACAAACATATGTTTCACAGCCTATTTCCTCAGATCGCTATGTTACTCAAACTCAGCCATCACTCTGGTACTACTATAAGAGCAGTGACTCACTGGAATTATTGACCTATCTTGATGTATTGGAAACATCACATCATAGGTGTTTTATTTTCTTAATTACAATATGTGTATATACATGCCATATATTGGAGCTCTAAAGTAAATGTCAGGAGCAGCACATTCTTAAAATCCAACCAATTAAAATGCTGAGGGTATATAAACAGACAAATGCATAACTCACTCCTTTCCTCCACATTTGTTCTGGCATCTTTCCTCCAACTCCAACTTTACTTTCCATAGTTTGTTCCGGAGATAAATTCTGAGCTTATGTGGCATCTCTTATTTGAAACCTCGGGGACAGAAAGCCACATATGTTTATTCTTTTCCATTGCTTTAATATACTATATGTGTGGACTTATAAAATAAAACATGCATATTAGTCATATTGCATAGTTTAACATAGTCATACAACGCAGTCATGTTAAAGCAAATATACTCTGAAATGCACTTGCATATCAAGCTTTAAATCTCATATTTTTCCCCAAACTAAAACTCATGAGGAAAAACTACTTCACCTATTTACTAACCACAAAAAGAAACAGTGAGCTGCTTCATGTCACGCTCCTGACAAGAGTTACGATGGGGCAGATATAACCCGCTGAGAGCAGTGCAGTTCATGCCAGCCTGATGATTCCACGAAACACAGGAAAGAGTTCCACATTCCACTTTTGGAATTGACTGGAGATTCTGTTTCCATCCTTTGTGTTCTCTCGCCATTAAATTTGGAGACAGAAATAAATTCCAGAAGTGTTTTGAGGGT
The DNA here is from genome assembly GCA_018155175.1 of Sinocyclocheilus anophthalmus. NCBI lineage: Eukaryota > Metazoa > Chordata > Actinopteri > Cypriniformes > Cyprinidae > Sinocyclocheilus > Sinocyclocheilus anophthalmus. Next base: position 153,773 of record JADLZN010011910.1, on the reverse strand, counting down.
GGAGTATGAAAACTAAAACAAGACGAATAGTCACTGACTCGTTTTAATGACTTTTGTGTGTTGATGCAGACATGAAGTCTTTGTCCATGAAATGGAGCATTGTGGGTTAGTCTGGCTCCTCCTTCGTTCTGCTGATAATCTAAGTGATAATAAAGTACAATCTGCACCAAGTCATACATCAAAACAGCTTTTCAACATTCAGTTGATCATAGCAGTACTTAAAGGTCCTGAGGTGGTCCATTATAATGAGTCTGTTATCATTAATGTTCATTACCTTTATAAGAACCCCAGGAAGTCCAACGATCTGTTTTATTTTCTTATCATTCTCTTGCAGTGATGGCCGATTTAATGAAATATTCAGATTACATCTGGCCCTCAAAGACACAAACTAATTGCATTGTCAAAGCACAAACCATGACTTCAGTGGCTTGATCTGTGGACAGACCGTAAGAAACTGAATGCTGAAATGGATTATAGGATGATAATCGAAATCTTGTTTGAAATCTGTTCATGCCTATATTTTCTTAAAATGCCAGGATAAAGACAAGTTACAAGGAAAGAAACACCAACAATAAAACCAATAATACTATCCGACCAATCAGCAAGTCGTTTCATTCTTAAAAATAGTATAAGCTTAAAAAAACAAGACACAAAGTCAAATAGAAATGTTCTAGATTCTTGTATAACTAAAAATAATATTTGATCAAAAGTACAGTAAAAAGAGTAATATTGTGATGAATTGTGATAAATTAAAATTACATTCATTCCTGTGATGGCTGTTTTTTTTAGCAGCCATTACTTCAATCTCCAGTATCATATGATCCTCCAGTAATCATCAATAGGACTGTCTGAAATAAATAAAGAATAAATAAATTAATAATAATAGATAAATAAAAATTCCTTGATGAATAGAAAGTTCAAAATAACCGAATTTGTTTGCAACAGATTTCCTTGCAACATAGTAAAAAGTCTTGATCAATTTAACATATCCTTGCTGAATTAAAGGACTAACAATAAAATAAAGAAATATTTTACTAATCCCAAACCCAAATTTGTGTATGGTAATATACATGAACATACTGTCTTGGTTGAATACATCCTTAACATCCTCATGTTAAACTACACTCAAATGAACCTACTAGAAAGACATGCCAACTGATTATTTTCTTGATTTCCACCCAATTTTCCTCCATTAGAAAGAAATGGAGAAAATAACATTTTGGAATTACTTTGAAGATTAAGATGCTGTCTTTGAGAGCATGCATCTTTGGCTTCGCTCGACATCCCATCCTAAACGCATGTGCACACACACTCTCAGCCCAAATGAGTGCACCCCACACCAAAGAGAGCCGTCTGTTGAAATGATGTGCTCTGCTCTGTAAATTAGCTGAGCTGGTTTAAAATATGAAGTCTGTGAACCATCAGCACTGCAAATGGCCATGAGTGTTGACTCCCCATAATCTGTCTCTATTAAACTCTCTCCCAACACACTTTGAAGTACTATGGTGAGGAGAGAGCATATGTGTGCGTGTGATCACGTATGTCGGCTTCATGTCAAATAACATCAAAGTTACTTACGGGAAATTCAGTCTGGTCCTAATTCATTTATTTGACAATGTACCAACTGACGGAAGGGTGCATGAAATGTAATGGTCTATTTCATACAAATTGCAATGACCTGTGTGCCAATTATGCACCAGGGACAAGTGCTTTACGTACATTCCTGCTACACAGTATTCAAAAAAGCTGAAATGAGTAGGACTAATATATTCATGATAGACCACAGTCGAACATTCAGATGACACACATTGTAAAAAATGACTTCTCAATACGTTTCTAATGAGTTTTTCAGTGAAATATATAACAATACTTAAAGCAAGATAAATTTACTTGAAAAGCAGCACTGCATATTAGAGATTGCTTCTCTCTCTCTCTCTCTCTCTCTTTTTACAGATTATGTCTTCACTGTGTTTTTGTCTCATTTGTTTTTAACTTGTTTAGACTTAAAACAAGTGAAAATGCACTCACACTCTCTGAAAACAAGTATTAATATCTCATGGAGTGTTGCTTCTTAAGTAAATGTGTCTTGTTTTAAGGATTTTAACTGGAAAATTAGACAAAAATATTCATAAGGAATAAATAACATTATTTTATGTAATGAAAGTTGTTGTATAATAGTATATTTGCTAAAAGTTAATCAACTTTTAGCAGAGTACTAACATGTAGACGTTCTCAAAATTCAAGTTCATGGCCTAAATAGTTTTGATTTCATAGTGCCATTAAATCTTTGGGAAACCAAAAGGGAAGGTTCGAGAAACTGAACTATAGAAAGTGCATTATAAAATATTTAGAGAAAAGGATCACGAAATGACAAACGAGTAAAGTTCTTGAATGAATAATCAATCATTTTTGTTAGAGACTTGACAGATGTAAGTCCTATCAAAAAATCCCGGAAGGATATCGTAACTATATATATATTATATTATATATATATATACAGTATACATATATCTAGATATATAATATAATTATATTATAAATGTCTAAGGAATTCCGGTCTCAGTGTAAGTCTCATTTAGATTGACAACACAGAGAGAAGAGCAATGATGGCTATATCAATATCCATCAGCTGGCTAAAATGAATGAAAATCAGCACAGAATTCCTAACCGGAGAAGATACAGCGGTCCAGCAGTTGTGAGGATCCCATCAGCGAGCATCCCAGACGAACGAGCCCCTCGGGAGTATCTGGAATGGCAAGAATTTACCGTTAGTGTAAAGAGTATAAGGTTCTGAAATGATCCATTGTGTATGAGCACCTAGTCACATGCGCATGAGGGAGCATAAATCAAAAGAGACTCATGCCCTTGACATTGTCTGGTCATCCATTCCTTTACCTATAGATCATTCCATTTATGATTTTTCCCTCTCACAAACAGGCATTCATAAAAGCAGCCTAATGTCAAAGACAGACAGCAAGACAGACGGTGGGTCTGTCCACATCCTCCCTCATTGGTCACAGATCGGAGATGGATGAATGTGACAGCAGAATAAATCAGTTTAAAGAAGAGTAATGGTATACTGTGCCATTTGTTGTGAGTTGAAGCAACTGGACAGTTACGATAGCTGATTTGCATGAATAAAATCCAGTCTTTTTTTATCATGGTACATTTGGAATATGACAAAAATGTAGTGTGTAATGACATAACTTAGTGCTGTGGCATAGTTTCTCAAACGATCAGTAAAACTTTTTCAACATCTAGAACTTTATTTACAACCAATTTCAGATTTTAATGGGCCTTGAGAGAAAAAATGGCCGATATTAAGAGAAGAATATGACGGAGGTTGCACAGATGCGCACAGCCTGGTGCAAATGAGGCAAAGAACAGGGAAATTGTCCTTGTATTTTCTTTATTAAGCTGATAGGTAGCAGGCAACACTGCCTCTGGAAAACGTGCTAAAAGGGAGAGCAGGAATTTCCACTAGACATTCATCACGCACACATGCGTGTTTTTAGACCAAGCATCTCGTTTTCTATCACCGTTCTGAGCCCTGTTAAAACCCACATTGCCCTCATAGCACAAACACAAACATTGTCAAGCCCTCAGAGCTCATTACATATACAATCTATATATTTTTGAAGTGTAGCTTTCATACTAATCTGAGCAAAAACTACATGGGGAGCACCGGCTTCAAGCTCTAACCCAATCAAGAGAGATGAATGTAAAGTGAAGGGGTGAGGAGAGAAGGAGGAAAACCTCTGTCGGTCGAGATCACATCATTCCATTGAGATGCAGAGATTAAATTGTGGTTTAGATCTGAAGTCTTGAGACCACAGTGTTAGACTGCTGAAACCAGGAATATTTTTGGTGGTTTGTGCCCGTTTTATAGGATAAAAAGATGTCCCCTTAAGGATAGCAAAACTTGAAAAGATTCATGAAAATTTTAAGTGAAACTGTATAATTATTTTTAACTTTCTATTCACCAAAGAAAAAAAAAAGATTTAATAAATGTATGTAATGTAATGTAATGCAATGTATGTAATAAAAATAGCAGTAACAATTAATATATACAGTGGGTACGGAAAGTATTCAGACCCCTTACATTTTTCACTCTTGGTTATATTGCAGCCATTTACTAAAATAATTTAAGTAAATTTTTTTCCTCAATGTAAAACAGCACCCCATATTGACAGAAAAAAAAAAAACAGAATTGACATTTTTGCAGATTTATTAAAAAAAAAAACTGAAATATCACATTTACATAAGCATTCAGACCCTTCTGTCCTCAGTATATTAACAAGGTGCTGTCCATTCTTGATCATCCTGAGATGGTTCGACACTCATTTGAGTCTAGCTGTGTTTGCTCTATGTTGGATGTTCGGAAAGCCCACAACACGTCTATATAAAGACTTACAGCTCACAAGTGCATGTCAGAGCAAATGAGAGGGGATCATGAGGTTAAAAGGAACTGCCTGTATGCGCTCAGAGCCAGAATGTAGCAAAGCACAGATTGGCCAGGTTACAAAAAAGATTTCTGCTGCACTTAAGGTTCCCAATAGCACAGTGGCCTCCATTCCTTAAATAGAAGACGTTTGGGACGACAAGAACCCTTCCTAGAGCTGGCCGTCCGGCCAAACTGAGCTATCGGTGGAGAAGAGCCTTGGTGAGAGAGGTAAAGAACCCAAAGATCACTGTGGCTGAGCTCAGAGATGCAGTCGGGAGATGGGAGAAGTTGTAGAAAGTCAACCATCACTGAAGCCCTCCACCAGTCGGGGCTTTATGAGTGGCCCGACGGAAGCCTCTCCTCAGTGCAAGACACATGAAAGCCAGCATGGAGGACTCCAAGATGGTAAGAAATAAGATTATCTGGTCTGATGAAACCAAGATAGAACTTTCTGGCCTTAATTATAAGCGGTATGTGTGGAGAAAACCAGAAACTGCACATCACCTGTCCAATACAGTCCCAACAATGAAACATGGTGGTGGCAGCATCATGATGTGGGGGTGTTTTTCAGCTGCAGGCACAGTATGACTGGTTGCAATTAAGGGAAAGATGAATGCGGCCAAGTAAAGGGATATCCTGGACGAAAACCTTCTCCAGAGTGCTCAGGGACCTCAGACTGGGCCGAAGGTTTAACTTCCAACAAGACAATGACCCTAAGCACACAGCTAAATAACGAAGGAGTGGCTTCACAACAACTCTGTGACTGTTCTTGAATGGCCCAGCCAGAGCCCTGACTTAAACCCAATTGAGCATCTCTGGAGAGACCTAAAAATGGCTGTCCACCAACGTTTACCATCCAACCGACAGAACTGGAGAGGATCTGCAAGGAGGAATGGTAGAGGATCCCCAAATCCAGGTGTGAAAAACTTGTTGCATCTTTCCCAAAAAGACTCATGGCTGTATTAGATCAAACGGGTGCTTCTACTAAATACTGAGCAAAGGGTCTGAATACTTAGGACCATGTGATATTTCAGTTTTTCTTTTTTAATAAATCTGCAAAAATGTCAACAATTCTGTGTTTTTCTGTCAATATGGGGTGCTGTGTGTACATTAATGAGGAAAAAAAATTTACTTAAATGATTTTAGCAAATGGCTGCAATATAACAAAGAGTGAAAAATTTAAGGGGGTCTGAATACTTTCCGTACCCACTGTATATTTAATCACACCACACCACACAAACCTAACACGTTAGTGTATTCTTCCATCGAGTTCCCTTCCGCAGTGCTCCTCCTGCACTTGTTCTTTTCTCGAAGGAGGGAAAGAAATGCTTGTTAAAGGGATGTTGACCTTTTGATAAGGACTAATATGAATAAATGTCAATCAAACATCTCCTGGAAAGAGCACCACACCATGACTTTTGGTGAAACATCTCTGTAAATCATATGGATTTATGTTACCAGACAGCAAAATTATTACTTTATGCATGTTGGCTGACACTTTTAGACAGAAAGCAGTTTCAAGGTAATGGATATGAAGTTCTATTTAAAGATGAGGAGTGATTAAACAGAAACACTCATATAAAGTTTCACTCCCATCCCTTTTCTCTCCAAATCTAGCTCTATGGTGTCAACTCTGAAGGAAATAGCTTGATTTCTACCTCTCGTTCGCTCTGAACAAATGATGTACTCCATCCACACTCTCCATCCTGAGGCCACGGTTTCCTGCTGCCTTTATCTTCCCGACAAGCCTCATTGCTGCTGGAAATCTGACATGAGGAGAGAGAAAGAGTGAGACAACCTTATCTGACTTCTGCTGGCACTCTGGCTCACTGAAGGCCAGGCAGGTGGCTTTGCATTGGGTGGGAGTTTCTCCGGAGGCCTTTAGGAATCTGGAACCTTCTCCAGATTACTGTGCGAGTCTCACTCAAGGTCATTTATGTCCATGTGAAAGCAAACATGGGTAAAATATCAAAAACATTAATTGTCATGTTTAGAGGTAAGGATGAGTCAAGGACTCTGCGGTGAGGAAAAGAACACTAAACATGTGCACTCACAACAAACGCAACACATAGACGAGAGAGCGCAAGGCGTGAGTGAACCCGAACCGCACACTCACACAAAAACAAAAAGATACAAAAGTGTCAGGGCTCTGTCACATAACCAAGAATAAACCAGACCAAAGTGTCAGAACCCCGACATTAATTTAGTTAGACACTGGAGATGTAATTTTAGAGGTTTTTCGAAATCCCTTACTCTAAATGATCCTAAGCGATCTTACGGTTTTGCCTGGTGGAAAATGGGTCACATATAGGTATCATAATATCATAATATATAGACCAGGAGGCGCAAGTATCACACAAATATCGAGTTAAAAGTACCAACAGGGAACAGAAAAATGTGACAGGAAGTAACAGGAAGTAGAATGTCTCAATCTGTTGGACAGTATACTTGCACTTCCGCTTAAATATAATCCGATACATTTAAAACATTCAAAGGAACCCTAGTGAAAGCCAGATAAATATAAATAAACAATATTGAACAGCGAATCAGTTCAAACATTGCTCTAAACTCAATACAGGCCTGTTTACGTCAACAGATCTGCTTTTTAGTTTCTTTAATCCTTCAGCTTCATGCATTAATAAACTTTCTACTTGTATGATTCCCATCTTGCCGAAGGCTAATTAGGTATGAAAAGCTTCATTAACTCTTCTAAATGATAGCTCACCTCAGGGTATGGCCACAGTGTGAGTTTCACAAAACACTTAGTCAGCTAATCATAGCTGAGAGTTTCCTTAGCATTTTGAATTCATTTTAATAGGCTCTCCTATTCCCTTAGCAGTGTATATGCTTGTGTGTGGCCACTGAAAACAAGCACAATTCACATTAATGCGCTATATAGCGTAGCACATTCACAGAAATGCGCTTAATTGCATTCACACACACACACACACAAACATGCACATGACCCAAATCATCCATTGTTTATCATCTGGAAAATTCTCTAATGGTTTTGAGGCTGTCTGCTTATATTAATGATAAATGTATCTGTCAACACTTTTATAGAATGACACTAATTTGTTCTAAAACAAAATGAACAGTGCTAATAGACCAAAACAGAAACCATCTACTTCATTCAATTCTCCAATCCAGAATGACTATATATCTTCTGAGGTAAATATATATATATTTTTTTTAAACGTATAATGGCCACTCTTTTCGATATTATGGAAGTGAACATAGAAATATAGCCAAATGTGGGATTCCAAAATGCACCATAAAAGTGTTATAAAAGTACTGTAGACAAGAACTTGCACACAATTTTATAAATCCGTCTGGTAATTTTGAGTGAGGAAGAGGGCGTCTGTCAATTGAAATCTATCAGGTCTGAATTTTGACATCCAACTTAACTCTATTTAGCTGGTTCACAAAATAACTAAAGTATTTTGTGATGAACCAGCCCATTCAGTTCACAAAACCATGCGGTTCTCAAGTTCGACACACTAATTCAAAGCTCCAGTCCCCATTTGACCAGTAAATGATTCAAAATTTTCCACAGAAGGAAAATCACGAATTTGGAACAACATGAGGGTGAGTAAATTCAATTTTAATTTCTGATGGAACTAATCCCTTAAGACACTAGCTGTTTGCATAAGACTGTATATGCAACTGTAATTGTTTGATCAGGCTGGTTTGAGTGTGCATTGTACGCAATGGAAATATCTGGTTTCGTCAATTACATGCCACTGCTGAATAGTTTGTTTTATTGGAAATGATTTCTACTTCTCTGTTGCTACAAACTGTTGACTGCACATACATAAAAAATTGGAGGCAAAAAAAAAATAATGCCATGTTCTGGCTTGGTTGCAAATACAATTTTGTTGTTGTTTGTTTACTACAACTTAAGTGGTTAAGGCACGCCAGGCTATTTAAACTGAAGTTCTCATATTGCTTTTCAAAGCAACGGAGGTACTTGGATATTTTTTTGGTTTGGTGTTTTCAAGTCATAGAAATTGGGAAAACCCAAGCTCTTCCACTGGCATTCCTCTGCATTTTTACGATGTGCTTACCAAAGGCAGCACACATTTGTTCAGTGCAGCCACTGGAAAACTGGAGGAAAGAAAGGGGGAGAAGAAGCCATTATGTGATGAAGGCCACGATGCCCTGCTTCATTTCGCTTCATCTTTCATTGTAGAACTTTTAGTTTAGATGTGAATTTATCCAGTGACATTCAGCAGGATCATTTAATCTTTCTTTGTTTATGCCTGCTGTGTTTATGCTGTCCCCCCTCATTTGAAAGGAATGAGATGCACTTGGACTGTGAGCTGTTTTGTATATGGATATTGATATTGCTATTTACCTGTTTCAATATTTTATTTGCTAGTTTTTAGGTTAATACCATATATGCCTTGATATAAAGATGCTTGCACTTGCAACATTTGCTGTGTTAGGATAAAATAAGCAACAGTTGTGAAATTAGGCTTGAGTTTGATGCTATGTAATAATAGGAGGGTACGCAGGGGTGAAGAGAGCATGTTTCAACATCAAGCGGAGGTGAGCCAGACGAAGACTACGATGAAGAAGAGGAAGAGTGCTAGACGTAGACAGCAAAGTAAGCGACAGACGAAGGACATCCGTCATGAGTCACAGACATTGCTATATAATTGGAATTACCCAAAAAGTAGTATAACATGTCTGAGGAGTAAACACTCTTCAGATGCTGCCTGCATTAAGCGTGAAGGACACCTGATACCCTAACGAGGGGCGCTTAACAGCATCTCCAATATCGCTGTTTAGAGTTTGATTATAGAACACGTGGCTTAGCTAATTTTGTTTTATTTTTGCATTAACTAGTTTGTATTGTAACTTATAAAATAAGAGATGTTATTGTTACGATTGCCTCCCGTGAGACTTTACTTATAACTACAAACTGAGCATTAAAGGAGAACAACCACAAGGGAGTCTTCTACGTCATTCCTGAAGGACTGCAACCTGCGAGTGGGTGAGTACTTCATGGTTTAGGCTAGATTTGACTATCCTTACCCTACCTGAATAAATATAGCGTTCAATATGTAAGATACAAGGACACACCGACTAACAGAGTATTGCCTGAAAAATCTAATTTTAGAAGTTTTTAAGCAGATAAGCACAGCAAGTGGCATGAGAATGACAGTCAAATGCAATCCTGAGAAAAATTTCCAAAACACTTTCCACAAAATCTAATTTACTACTAGATAAAATCACACAGGAAAACAGTCCCTTAAAATAAAGTCAAATTTGATGGGATAAAAAAGCTTTTTTGGATCTAAGGTTCATAAAATCTTCAAAGAAACCTGAAGGGCTTTACTTTTCCACTATTAACATATTTCTACAAAAAATATGCAGATATAACAAACTTCAGATGTCAAATCAAGAACTTTTACAATCTACAAAGAACCATACAGCCACCACAAGGACCCTATAGGTCTTTTGTTTCCACGATAGCATTTCTAGCTAATCATCGCTAACAATCTAACAACCTTTAGAGTTTTAATGCTACATAAACACGTAGGAAGGCATACTATTACAGCAGAACTGTTCATATTTACTTACAGCATAGAAAAGGAAGGTGGAGGTCTTTTCAAAGTTCAAAACATCAAAATGTGTCCTGTGTGTTTGCCTCCGGCTCTGGCAGTCAAAATAACCCATTCTCTCGCTAACTGAGAATCAGAGCGAGCCCCTTGGAGAACACCCCCTTTCCTGCTCAAATTCAAACTATTTAAGAAATGATGAATAAAAACATCTAAGCCCATTAAGGAAACTGAGTGAAAATCCTCATAACACTCTGGAAGTATATGGGAGGGAATCTGATATCCACGTAGCCATGGGGAACGCCATGTGTAGCAGGCTAGCCTGTCTCTCAATCTGCCTTCAGATACACTAGATTACCTTTCCTGAGTCCCATGGGGAATATAGGTGGTGTGAAATGTCAAGAATGTTACAATCAGATTTGACATGAAAAGAAGATTGTTTCATACAGACTCTCTTTCACCTCTCTCTCTCTTTCTTGCGCTCTCTCGTTGATCTGTGTATTTTATATCTCATGTATTGAGTATACAGCATCTCTGGCCAGAAGTTCGAGAGCAGTGGCCGGTTGCATAAAGCTGGAAGTCAGTTACATACAAAGGTAGTTTGATTGGAATTTGAACCCAAAAAGTCTGATTACCTCTAACTGACTGCTAGTGAGTCCAGGTCACATTGGTGAGCATCTTAAAGATGATACTGTGATTTCAGTCCATTGTTTCATTACTTCAGTCTATCAGGAGCTTTAAAACTGCACAGTCAGCTGCTATCCATTCGACCATTTTATGTGTTTCTAATCTAATGTCAGGTGTATAGATCTTTTTCAAAAAGGCCCCAAGGTATGGCTACATTCTCACAGACTGTGATTGCAGTTTGGGTGTAGCATTTGTAAATTAACAGGCCTCATAATGCAATTCAATGACTTTTGGAGACTTGCACTGCAAAGTAATCAGGTCCATTTTGTGTTCTTAAGCTTTGCTGAGGTGGGGTATTTAGACTACCTTCTTTGATGTGAGTTCTGGAGGTTATCGTTATATCATTATCTACACAACTCAGAGAATGTTGAAACAGGAAAGTACAAAGAAAAAGTAGAAAGTCCATCCAAAAATGTAATGTTTTAAGTCATAAGCAAAACAAAAAAAGTATATATATATATACACATATACACATCAAATGGAATCGTCTGTTTCTCAGAATTAAGTAAAAGACCCCAGTAATCTTACATGTGTCTGCACTACTGGTATGTTTACACAATAACCATGTTCTACAAAATTGAATTGGATTTCCTTTGTTTTTTTGAAAAGTTTTGCATACAGATGACAACGTTGTCAAAATGATCTCCATTCACATTGATCTGTGAAAACTGCAAAAAACGCTGTATTATGCATGCCAGGTCAGTAGTTGGCGATGTCACTCTGTAAAGAAGTGCATGATGTCATCGCTTTCATATAAACAAATTTGAAGATGATAATGGTATTGTTTTTAAAAACTTGAACTTTGAAATCCATTTTCAGAAGTTTGCATTTTCAGGACCCCAAAACACTGTTGTGTAAATTAATGGCCAAAACACGTAAAAAAGTTTTCAGTTTTTTGTTGAAAACAGTGTTGTAAACACCCTCTAAAAGAGAACGCAACAACATCTCAGATTGCACTCAGATTTTGCAATCATATGTCAGAGATTTTAATATGACCTCACATATATCTAATCAATTGTTCTGTGACAAAACAATCTAACCAATGCAAGTTTCATTGAAGTATTCCAACAGTTTCCTAATGTGTGTAATATTCCTCCTGAGAAATTTTAAGTAAAATATCTAAAACAGTGTGAATACATAAAAATTGAGAAGTCCATTTAGTTTCATAATAAATAAAAGAGCAATAACATTGTCCTCTAGGTATTTGGAAGTCAACAACGCCAATCTACATATATTTGTTTTGAAGTTACAAATGACAGATATAGGTAATAGTATGAGATTTCTAGAAGGCACATTCAGAGGTTGGAAAGGACAAATGCAACAAGTAAGACACCTCTAGCAACGGTGTGACCGGAGCTCGTGGCTCAGGACTCTGAAGGGGGTAGAGGTAGATCAGGACTGTAAGGAGGCAGATGGCCCTTGTGGGGTAGGAGCCATACAATTTCACGCTGAATTTTGTGCAGATGTGTCTGTGGTAACTGAAGCAAGAGGCTGCAGGAGTCAGTGACAGCCTTGATTGATACTCTCAGAGTCCCACTGCGTAGCCCTTCCACATAAAAACAAATCTCTTAGATTTACCTCCCTGAGCAGTTAAAGAAATAGTTCACTCAAGAGTGAAAATGCTGCCATCATTTGCTCATTTAACCTCATGTCATTCCAAACCCATATGATTTTCTCTCTTTTTTTGTGCATGTGTGATACAAACAGATACATTTTGAATAATAGCTGCTCTCCATGCAATTACAATGAATGGGGGCTAGAGCTTTCATGCCTCAAAAAGGATGCAAAAGCATCAAATTATCATAAAAGCAGACTAGTGCGGTACCAGACTATGGTAGTCTTCAGATACTTCGGAGCTTTATGTGACGAACACACTGACATTTACTTGAGAACTCATGAATCAGGTCGTGAGTTTGAATTATTCAGATCAGTTTTGTCAAATGGATCACGTAAAACAATTCTGATTTGGAAGACAAATCTGACTTAGAAGAATAAAGTGTTCACAAAAGAAACTTACAGCAAGGAGGTCTAACAACTTAAATTTCAGTCAATCCCAAAATTGACAGTTTCAACAAGACCTGAATATAAAGTGAACCACTTTTATAGTACTTTTTTTGATCATAATAACAGTCTCATTTACATTCATTACTAGAAAGTAATATTCTTCAAACATTCACCTTTTGGGTTCCACCAAAGATAGAAACTCATTTGAGTTACATTTGGAAGTGAATAATGACATAATTTTCATTTCTGGATGAAATATTTCTTTAAAAAACATACACAATATTTGAAACTGAATTTAGTTTGGACGTTCAATGTTTCATCACTGAAAACTAAGAAGAACGAGTGTATAATCCAGAGAAAAGTAAATTTCACAAGACTGGACTGACTGATGGACATTGATGGGACACAGCTGGTTAAAGGCTATTTGCCCTCTCTTGTTCTCTCTCATTGTTCTCTCAAACACCAGTGTGCTGGCTCTATTGACAGAACATGAATGAGTTCATCAATCAATTGACTGCATTATTATGCAGGTCTTAATTATGCCTCGAATAACAATCCTGCAGTAATGAGCAATTAAGATAGAATACAAAACAAAGAAACACATGGATTCCAGGCACCCTTTATATTTACATTTACCACATTTTTTTATTCAATTTGGAACCCGTGAACTGATCTTTATTTATTTATTTACTAGCAAACCATGCAAAATGGATTTATTCAGCACAGTCTGAAACAAACACTTTAATCATGGTTGCAATCAGCCCTAAACTTCCTCTTGGCAAGTGAACTACACTTTTTGGCTTCTTCACAAATAAAAGGCATGCTGGTAAAGAGAGAGAGAGAGAGAGGAAGGTACAGATGAGTACGTTTCCATTCATTTAAATCACTGTGCCATTTCCTTGGAAGGTAGGAAATTCCCAGCGGATGAGCCAATAACGTGATGCATTATTGGTGTGATTCATTGGTTGTTGAAAATTTAACAGATGTTTCTTTACCAGGATATTTGTCTTGTTCAGTGTGTTCCTAATGTGCCATATTTGGGTTTGTGGCGCTCCAAATGAAATGAAATGAAATTGTGGATAGCCAACCTCAAAAATTCATCATGCTTTGCTTTTTCCTTGTGTAGAAAATCACATACATTGGGGGAAAAAAGTATTTAGTCAGCCAGCAATTGTGCAAGTTCTCCCACTTTAAAAGATGAGAGAGGCCTGTAATTTTTCATCATAGGTATACCTCAACTAAAAAAAAATCCAGAAAATCACATTGAAGGATTTTTAAATAATTTAGTAATCCTCGGTTAAAATAAGTATTGGGTCACCTACAAACAAGCAAGATTTCTGTTTCTCACAGACCTGTAACTTCTTCTTTGAGGCTCCTCTGTCCTCCACTCGTTAACTGTATTAATGGCATCTGTTTGAACTAATTATCAGTATAAAAGACACCTGTCCACAACCTAAAACAGTCACACTCCAAACTCCACCATGGCCAAGACCAAAGAGCTGTCAAAGGAAACCAGAAACAAAATTGTAGAACTGCACCAGGCTGGGAAGACTGAATCTGCAATAGGTAAGCAGCTTGGGGTGAAGAAATCAACTGTGGGAGCAATTATTAGAAAATGGAAGACATACAATACCACTGATAATCTCCCTCGATCTGGGGCCCACGCAAGATCTCACCCCGTGGGGTCAAAATGATAACAAGAACTGTGAGCAAAAATCCCAGAACCACACGGGGGGACCTAGTGAATGACCTGCAGATAGCTGGGACCAAAGTAACAAAGGCTAACATCAGTAACACACTGCACCGCCAGGAACTCAAATCCTGCAGTGCCAGACGTGTCACCCTGCTTAAGCCGGTACATGTCCAGGCCCGTCTGAAGTTTTGCTAGAGAGCATTTGGATGATCCAGTAGAGGATTGGGAGAATGTCATATGGTTAGATGAAACCAAAATAGAACTTTTTGTAAAAACTCAACTTGTCGTGTTTGGAAAAGAAAGAATGCTGAGTTGCATCCAAAAAACACCATACCTACTGTAAAGCATGGGGGTGGAAACATCACGCTTTGGGGCTGTTTTTCTGCAAAGGAACCAGAACGACTGATCCGTGTAAACGAAAGAATGATTGGGGCCATGTATCGTGAGATTTTGAGTGAAAACCTCCTTCCATCAGATAAGGGCATGAAGATGAAACGGGGCATGGGTCTTCAGCATGACACGATGATCCCAAACAACCGCCCGGGACAGAAGGAGTGGCTTCGTAACAAGCATTCTAAGCGTCCTGGAGTGGGACTAGCAGTCTCCAGATTCAACCTAGAAAATCTTGGAGGGGTTGAAAATACGGGTTGCCCAGCCGATACCGCCCCAAAACATACTGCTCTAGAGGAGATCTGCATGGAAGAATGGGCCAAAATACCAGCAACAGTTGTGAAAACCTTGTGAAGACTTACAGAAAACGTTTGACCTCTGTGATTGCCAACAAAGGGTATATAACAAAATATTGAGATTAAATTTTGTTATTGACAAATACTTATTTTCCACCATAATTTGCAAATTATTTCTTTAAAAATCCTACAATGTGTTTTTTTGGATTTTTTTTCTCATTTTGTCTCTAATATTTGAGGTATACCTATGATGAAAATTAAGCCTCTCTCATCTTTTTAAGTGGGAGAAATTGCACAATTGGTGGCTGACTAAATACTTTTTTTCCCCGCTGTAAGAACTCCAAATAATTCCCAATCCGGAACATCGCAAGGTGAGGATGAACATTTGGGTCACTTTAGGAACTTTAATGCTGTCATGATCTCAAGACGCATGAGAGAGAATGAGAGAGATTTTACATGAATCCAAACTGCAGTTTGGTTTGATGTCCTTTAAAAACTCACTTTAAATTAATTTGTGAGGAAGTGTGGAATTTCCCCACATTTTTATTACCGCCCCTCACTTCTGATGATGATTGACTGGTCCTGCCCATATCCCCTGGCTGTTCGGCACTTGCGTTTCCTTTCACTGTGAAATCACAGATACAGAAGAAAATATACATTTAGGATGGACAATATCAACATCACAAAATAGACTGTGCTCCTTTTATCTGGTATTTATAATTATGCTAAGTAAGTATTTTGAGAATAGCCTTTTAGGTAATTCAGACCCCAAAAACACAAAGGCTGAACAAGTGTGAACAGTATCATATTGAGAAAAAAATTCTATATATATCACTGCTTTCTTTTTTTATAGACTTCACATGGAGATAACTATGGCTACTGGAAAATAACTTTGTGTTCTAAACAGACTTCTTTCTTTTTTTATGAACTTTTAAAAGCTCTTTAGATAGGAC
The DNA here is from genome assembly GCA_018155175.1 of Sinocyclocheilus anophthalmus. Taxonomy (NCBI): domain Eukaryota; kingdom Metazoa; phylum Chordata; class Actinopteri; order Cypriniformes; family Cyprinidae; genus Sinocyclocheilus; species Sinocyclocheilus anophthalmus. The sequence goes on along the minus strand of JADLZN010011910.1, from coordinate 137,739 downwards.
TCGGTGATAGCCTGTGCATTAAGCTCAGTCGCACCTTGTAGCTTGAAGGAGGCCATTGGTGTGGTTACACTTGTGTGGATGCCAATAAATCGACAGCGACCCCTTAGTTTAGGCTGTTACTGGAGGAGATAGGGTAAAAATAGCCAAGCAAGAGCCAGTATGTCTCAGGAAGGATAAGGGTGGAAACTGACACAGGTGGAGCCCATCCTTGTGCGTCCATTGCTGTCATCCTCCCAGTGAGTCTTATCTGTCTTATTGAGGGGTGACAGTGGAGAGGCTAATGGTACTTACGGCTCCAAGTGGAAGTTTGGAAGAAAATCTAGACAACAGACAGGGCAGACTGTAATCTGAAGTGCGTTGGCCCATTCAGAAGGATTTTAAAGCCCTACTGCTTGAGATTAGATAACATTGAGCACAGACGACAAGAGGCCATGGACTTCAGAGGCAAGCTGGGAAATTGTTCTAAGGGGGACAGGAAGAGACAGTTTGTGAGAGGTTTGAAGAGATCCAGAAGAGTAATTAGCAACAGTGGGTGTCATTCACTATTCCATGCATACACACATATTTATTTGCGCTAATCATGATTCATCAATAAGTTTAAGTTTTAAGATTTTTTCTGAATATAAATTAAAACCATTAAAAAAACACTCAATTTATTTTAATAAGTGTGAATTGTTTATGTACATGTAACATTTCACACTTTTCATTTACTATCGCATACATATTTGTGCACATCATGATTCATCAATAAGTGGAAGCTTTAAAGGGGTCATATGATGCGATTTCAATTTATCTCTCTGACGTGTACAGTCTGGTGGCAATCTGCAAAAAGAAGATCTGTAAAGTTTCAAAGACTAAAGTCTCGAATCCAAAGAGATATTCTTTATAAAAGTTAAGAGTCAGCCACGCCTACCTGAAATGGCCCGTTCTAACACGCCCCCACATGTCTACGTCACGATGTGGGAAGATTTGCATAACGGCGCCCAGATGTTCACGCAAAGAAAGAAGGCGTAACTTTTATTCTCGCGTGGTAGTTGCCGCCAGCATGTGGAGAAGGCACGTGTGATTCGTTGTTGAATAGTGAAACTACTTGTTCGGCCTTCCAAACGAGGACGATAAGTCGATTAGTCATGCATGGAGCTGATCCGGGGCTGGTTGTGAGGAAACTTCAACTTTGCGGCTGTGGATTGCCAGATCGGCTTTCCGGGGACGAAGCGGGAGTCCAGCCCTGGGTCGTAACATGGGTTGCCGCATCAAGGCCTCAGACGTCCTGCGTCAAATCCGATCGGCGAAGTTCCAAGCCACGGCCTCCGCTACATCTAGCCCTCCGGGCCATCCTCAATCTAGCCTCGGCTCTCTCACATAGGATGCCTTATTTGCGTGTGTGACGCTGTGTTTCGTTTGAAAGCAAAACCACTTTGTTTGGCTCCAAAAGAGGACACAACTATAAATAAGTGGTTAAGTTGTATTTACACACTGTTCCAGAACACTTCAACCCAAGATTTTAGATGTGTGCAGCGCATTTTATGAAGGAATGTTTCCTGATCCTGGTAGAGTAGACTACAATGCCGCTGTTCTGACTCAAAGACTGTAAGTACGTTTTAGATTTAACGATTTGATTCCAAGAGAGCTTTGGCAGTGTAGAGTAGGGCTTGTTGTGTGTCATTTCTCCTATCACAAATGCAGACATAGTTTTATGCTTACACGACGCGATGCAACGCAACGTGTAAAAAGACAGTACAAGTCATAATAATCAGTAATTATGTCCCCACTGGATGCAACGAAACTGCCTGTTTATAATGGGTTTTATTGTTTTTGTCTCATCGCTCCGGGACACGGCTTCACAATATGGTAAGGGGTGTAACATTCCGTCACACGCTTGAGGTATTCGGCAATCACAACGCACTGGATAGCTGGCCAATCACAGCACACCTCGCTTCAGACCGATGAGCTTTGTAAAAATCGACGCGTTCAGAAAGGTGGGGCATAGAGGAGAAAAAAATAATGGACAGTATGTGGAAAATAAGTGTTTTTTTAACCTTAAACCGCATAAAACATTTCATTACACCAAATACACAAAAATGAGCGTTTAACAAATACTCATATGACCCTTAAGATTTATTAAATATAACATAAAACTCATAAGAAAACCATAATAACCACTCAATTTAAGCAAGTGTTATAAAATGTTTATCGAACACCGAAATATCTATAGAATAATAAAAAAATGTTGTATATACATAAATAAAAAAAGTATAGATAATACTTATATATAATTTATAAGTATCTATTTATCATTAATATATATATATAGATATATATATGCACAACATTTTATAATTATTTGAAAATGTTTTGCATAAAAACACAAGAATAAAAACATTTGCACCTGTACGAATGAGGTTCGGCAGAAACTCTTCATATGGAGATGGTTTGGGTGTGTATTATGCTAATTACTATCTGCAGGCATGCACTCTCCAATGTGGATTCATTAACATTTCAACAAAGGTAAGAACAAATGTATGCATGTGCGTAACCAGAGACCCTTTTCTGTGCATATCAGCATGCAATTTACACAATTTTAATTTGCCCAGTTCAATGAATGTGGTGGAACGTCGGGGGCACACATTAAAATCCGAAGAGCCAGTTTTCTAAACCAGACCACCACAGCCACATGTAGAGAAACAGATGAGTGAATTGGTATTTGCTGAAAGATATCAAGACAACATAAGTGGTTGGATTTCGGAACTATCAAAGTCATGCCTCGAGCAAAAGAAGATGGTTTACTTCCTTCCAAAGGAACCAGCTCTTTTGGCAATGCTCATGTGAAAATACAACCATGTGTGGATGTTGTGTGATGTGGATGGTTGGGTGTGCATGTGTTAGAGACTAAAGGAGGGGAAGTATCGTTCCATCTGTTTTGTCCATCTGTCCATCATTGTCTGTTCATTCTTTTAGACTGTATCCAGTCTCTCTTTCCCTTCACTCTCAATTTGAATGTTCATATGGTGATATGTCTAAATCTGTGGGTTTGCGTTCTGTACCCAGACCAATATGCCAGACTTTTAAGTGCAAAATTGTTTTAAGTGTTTATTTTTGTATCTGCCATTTTAGTGTTTGCATGAGTATGTACTGTATTTTTGTCTTCATATATGTAATTTACTGAATATCGGTCTTACCATTCCAAACCTATTCTGTCTGAAGAACGCCTCTGATAGGGGAATTGATCGCCTGTGGCCAGGAAGTGCTCCTTGTCAACACCAGCTCTCTTGTCATCAGCCTCCCAGCTTTTCGACTCAGATGTGGCTCTCTCGCCTGAAATGTCTTATGCCTGCGTTGTGTTTCTGCCTGCTTGTTTCATGGTTGCTCTTGACAAGAAACCGCTTGTTGAAAGGCGACCCTCACTGTGGGAAATTAAAAAGAGGAAAAACTAAGAAACCAATATTTCCAAACAAATAAATAAATAATAAAGGCTAACAGATTGTCCTACTTTCCGTGACCATGGATCACGGGCACAAGTTGGCTACACAAGTATCTAGCAACTCAGGCAAGGTTTTCTGACCATTCACAAACAGTGTCAATTGCTTTGGAATAGTGTGAGAAAACAAATATGAGACAAGAGATGGGCTCTTTCCTGCTCATGTCCTACATGCCAAAGCACAGAGTGGGATTAAATTTGTGGAGAAACACTGACATTGAACATTGAAACTTGACTTAGTTACTAAATTTCTATTGATTGCCATGTTCTTTGTATTGAACTTTGCATTGTTTATATTTTAATGCACTTTTTAAAGTCACATTAGAAGTGTAATACGTACTTTGTGAATTACTTGCGCCAATAATGATTTAAAAATTTGTTTTACAGTGCAACGGAGAAGAGTCTAGTTTCATAAACTGCCGGCATTGAAAAGAAAGAGCCCTCCGATAGCCACTGAATCCAGAGTTTGCATTACCAGTGCCAAAAATATGCACATTTCATTTCTACTTTAAATGACAGATTCTTAAGAAAAGGTTGGCCAGTCAGAACAGGAGTTAATATCACATAGCACTATCAAAAATGAGAGAAACTGAAATGCTCAATATGGTTGCTGTAGAAATGTAAGTCAAGTCTCCTTAAAGAAGCCATTCAGCTTTTTGGTACAAAGTTACTGGTTTTAACTCTAGAGAATGCTCAAGCTGGACCAATTTCTTGTGTTATTCAGGCAGTCGTGGCCTAATGGTTAGAGAATCTGATTTTGTAACCCAAAGGTTGTGGGTTTGAGTCACGTGTCTGGCAGGAATTGTAAGTGGGGGAAGTGAATAACCAGCGCTCTCTTCCACCCTCAATACCATGACTGAGGTGAGACCCCTGAGCAAGGCACCGAACCCCCAACTGCTCCCCGGGCGCCACAGCAATATGGATGCCCACTGCTCTGGGTGTGTGTGTGTTCATGGTGTGTGTGTGCACTTGGATGGTTAAATGCAGAGCACACATTCTGAATATGGGTCGCAACACACGTCACTTCAGTGAAGAGACAAAATGTATGTCAAATTTTACTGCTGATTTGGAATATATCATTGAAACTATTTGGACATTTCATTTTGTCCCCATCTAAATAAATAAGAGCTGTACCTGACTCCTGCTTACATAAAAAGAGCTGCCCGAGGGTGTTACAAAGGTGGTCACCAAGTGAGCTGACTTGCCTTAAACGGACTTTGGTACAAAATTCCATTAGACATGAAGACATGACTACAGCAAGGCAACAATTTGCTTATTCGTCCTTCTGTGAATTAAAAAATGGAGGGGGAGTGATTATGTGGCCCTTTTCCATGCTGTTGAGGCTTTTGTATCATTATTGTCTACGCTCATGTGTTTTGCTGTTCACTGAAGCTTGTAAGCCCCAAAGACATTAAATACATGCCTTGTATTTAATGTCTTCGGGTATTACGTTCTTATCAAGCCGGATATGGAGACACATTAAAGGGAAATATTTTAACTGCTCTTTAAATCCGGAGGATCAACAACCATATGTGAAGTCCACTAATCTTATTTGAAAAGGCCTGAAGCATCGAGAGACGTCAGTATGGTTTGTATTAGCCAACTGAAACCGATTTACCAAACTCTCCAGCCAAATGTACAGGAGATCAGGGGGAAAGAAAGAAATGGGATTCATGGACGGGGTGTAAGCTATGGTTTTGACAAATTCAGGGAAGACACGCTCTGTGCGTTAAACGTGCATATATTTCTGAACACGTTCAGTTTTGCGCTACACAATCTGGCATAAAGTAAATAAAAAGCATTGTAAAACTTAACTACAGGAAGTTGATTTTAGCACAATCTTCATACCGAAGAAAAACTGAGAATGAATAAAACAAACGTAATTCATCACAGACTGCCAGCCTTCTCTTCCGAATCAACTGGAAAAACCGCATACAAAATGGAAAAGCTTAAGTGATGTCAAAACATCTAAATGAAGTGGCCTGTGAGTCTACTGACAGTAATGTGATCGTAAACTAAACAATAGTAGAATTAAAGATCTATGATATTTATAGTGAATCTGAGGCTTGCACAGCGGTGTTTAGACTTCCCATGTGGAGAGATGGAAAATCCTAGTAGGATGAGTGTGCCTTTTGTGTGATGCTCTTTCAAACATGAAAGGGACTCCAGGGATTCCACTCCAGCTTCAGCAACATTGAGCATCTGTGAGCATGAAACCACAGAAAAAAAATGATTTGTGTTGACAAGACTTATTTAATGTGAAGGATGGAGTGCACTTGCAAGCGCGTATCGGCACAGCGAAAAATTGAGTCGGTACAGAGGTAATGAAAGCAACATTAGATTTAAAGCACTTGGGTAAAATGTCAGTTCCGTCAAACAATCTGAATTTGAATTCTGCATAATGCACAGAATAGGATATTATAGTAAATATACAAAGGGTTGACAGCTTCATTGATCGAATTACACATCCAATAGCCCAAATGCTCAGATAAGTGGTTCTCAACTGGTTTGTTTGCAGATTCAGATTTTACTTTGGACATCAAGTTCTTCAAAACAGCAGAAAAAAGCTGTTAATGTTATAAAAAGAAAATCCTATATACTATTATTCCAATTTAAAATAACTATTTTCTATGTGACTATTTTTGAAAATGTAATTTATTCCTATGAAGGCACAGCTGAATTGTCAACAGTCATTGCTCCAGTCTTCAGTGTCACATGATCCTTCAGAAATCATTCTAATATACTGATTTGGATTTTTCTTACTGAAAACAGCTGCTTAAATTTTTCAGGAACAGTGACATATATATATAGATCTATATATATATATATCTATATATATATATATATATATTATATATATATATATATATTATTATTTTTTGTTTTTATTTTTTTTTGCAATTTTTTGACCATTTTTCAAATATATGATTACATTTATTGATATTTAATATAATATTGCAATGAATAAAAAAGTATCTTAATTTTCCACCAAGGTTTCTGAAGTCAACAATTGTGACGTCAAAACTCACTAGTTGAGAACCACTGGTATAGATCAACTCAATATCCTTAAATTGTATGAATAATAATTATATATTGATTTAATGTGAATTATTTAATTTTAGGTCTAAATTTAACAGTTGACACAAAGGGAAAATCATCCGCCATGCTGTTGATTCCAGGCAGTATGATACTATTGAATTCTGTAATGGGTTTGCAATGAAAACAAACCTCGTTATGTGAGATATTCCAGAATTGAGACATAAAGAACAGTGGAAAGAAGCCTTGGGCTTGGAAACTTTGGCTATACCACTGCAAATTTCAATATATCATATTATACAGACATTTATGGCAGTATTAATCATGGATAACTATTAGAACAGAACGTCCATACATCCGGCATTCCAGAAAAGGTCTCCATGCCGTTTTCATGGGATGTATACATTCATGGGCATCAGTGAACCATCCATCACTGGAGCACAGGGAATGAATGAAACATGGCAAACAACTGAAAGAGGAACTACGGTGAGAGCAGAAGTATGCCAATAGCAATGTGTGGATTCGATTGAGGAAGTGATTCTGGGACACAGTTTAGTAGTGAGGAAGATGTACAGTAGAGGTTCAGTAAAAACCGTAGAGCCCGGCCAGCTGGTGCTGCTGTTTCGAACCGAGACCAGAACGGAGAAGGGGGGAAAACCAACCCATGAGACGGAAATTAGGCAGTTGTTTAAGACATTACCGAGGAAGATACTAAGAATGGAGGGATGAACTTGAATTAAAGCATGACACTTCATGACACTTGTTTTTTCCATCATCTTAGCACTAGGAGAGAAAAAATAAACCTTTGTGTATTCAGAAAAAGACTTTCAGCCATTAAAATCTAAATAAACATGCATTTAAAGAATGCATGCCTCAAATTCAGCTGTAAGTACATGGTATGTTGGTTCCTGCAGGCATTATTAAATAAATGAAACTAAATATTGGCTCCGAAAACATAATTTCTCAGGCAAAATATTCTGGCCTTTCCCAGAGTTCATGCCTTTCTACCACTTCTACTGAGAAACTGAAATGCCTTCTCAAGAAAAACACAAAAATTGAAGACATTTGAAGAGATTACTTATCCTTCATGTTGTGTTCAATTTGACCCGGAAAGGACTTTTTCTTTTTTTTTCTGAAAACACTAGTTTATCGCATTGGACTGAAACTTACTGACTTTGTTCACACAGGGAATATCAACTCCTCCCCCCAAAAATTTATATTTTTATACTGTTTTGGGATACCTACATTGTTACACTTGTCTCAAAAATGACTGGCCTCCACAAATTGCTAAGAAAAAGAAATACAAAACCTGTGCTAATTGAATAAATAAGTTGACAAAAAGATATAGCATAATGAGAGATTTATAAGCAATATTTAAAGGCCAGTCATTTTTGACCAGGAACACCAAATTAGGTTCCTGAGATTTTCAGCACAGCACAAGGGTTAATATTATTGATCTTCTTTTGGTCAATGATTTTTGTCTTACGTATTTCTTTAAAAAAAAAAAAAATCCAATCTCTCATTATGCTTATACATCCCCCAACCCCTTCTGCATGCACTTTGCTGACCAGTGTCCTTCAGGAGATGCTGGCCTCTGACCTCTGTCTGCTCTGGTGGTCAGTGTTGAAGCCATTGAGAGGCCATTGTTCAGTCCTCTGGAGGAGGCAGAGCTTTGTGTGGCTGAGACATGACTGATGCTGTGTGACCCTTGCAGTGGTTGACTATGTTCCCTGATGCCAGGGCAGCTTCTGTAATTAGCCAGGATTAGTCCCCTGACAGCCCAAAGTCACGGCCCTCCACATCATGCTCTCATTGCAGAACTGCCGGGGCTGGCCTTCATGATTTACACTTTTTATATTGGCTCAGTGTGTAAGGGTATGCACATGAAGAGAGGATGAAAATGGTCAACAGTGTTAAAATTACTGAGCCTAGTAACCCACCATTACCACAATTATTGCTACTGTAAAATAATACATTATGTGCAATCTTCTTCAAACATTTTTTTTCTCTTTTTTATCTATTAAGTCAATTATAAAAAGTAATAATACAATAAAAAAATAAATGTTAAAAAATCAGCAGTATCAATACTAACTTTCATAAGCCAGGTCTTTTCCTGTCTGAGATTCTTTGGTACTTTGGTCCATCTCTCTTCTCCTCCTCCTCTCTTCTGTCCATTAGGCAGTTTTCCCAGAGTGTCAGCTGAGTGGCACCAAGTCGTCCTCTCTCTTTCTCTCTCGGTTCCTCTCTGGAGAGCTCTTCACGGAGTTCATGCCACCCAGGCAGGGCTGTGAACTGATGAAGTGGGAAACATATTCAGCATATGGTGTTTTAGATGAGACGCTTCTCTTTCCAGTCATCACAGCTACTGTAAGGAGTTACCTCAGGGCATGTGCACTTATCCTGCTATATGTTGCTCAATGTTAGGCTTGTTCATGTTTATTTTGCTGTAATTTTAATGTTTTTAGAAAATGTAAGCAATACACTGCAAAACAAATCTGTTTAGAAGAGCTGCTATAAAACACACCCCTATTAATGCATAAATAATTGAGCTTAAGAGTAAATGCTTCAAACTGTGTTGTATTTGAATATTTGAATAATTTTTTTAAATGACGTTTAATGAGAAAGATGTTATTTTTTTAATAATCAAGTTTTTGTTACCATTTCTGAGCAAGCTTGTGATTAGGCATTACACACAGTGTTCTACAACAACGTCTTTTAGTTGAAAATGTGTGTAAACAAAGAAAGCTCAACCAGAGCAAACGAAAAAAAATAAAGCAGATTACAGTACAGAGCGTACATACAGTACACTCGAGTCGGCCTATGTTTATAGTGTTTTTATTGTTTCACATGTTAATGTTGAGAAAAACAATAATATTCACATGTTTGGGTAAAAGTTGGCTCCTCAGTCTGATAACAATAAGAATGTGCGTCGACACGGACGTTCGAGAGACCCAAAACTGACATTTAGTTTGCGTGCTTAGGATTTATTATCGATTCCCTGCATTTACGGCCAGCAAAGCAACACATAATACAATTCGAATAGTGTTTTTATTTTTGAATAATAATTACAGACCAAATATTTGAATATTTGTGTACACACCTATTATTAATACATTTAATGATCCGCGTCGTGCCTATAAACATACAAAAATTAGTCTGATTAACAATTAAATTTTCTCTTATAAGTCTTAAATCTAGACAAAAATAAGAACAGCTATATATATATATATATATATATATATATATATATATCTATATTCTATATATATTTCTGATCAGTTTGGCATGATTTGGCTGCTTGGGATTTTAATGCATTATTGACTGCAGCTTGTGGTTTCTGGCCAGAACAGATCAACAGTTGGTCGTCTAATCAGTTCCGCTACTTCTTCTGTCCAACTGCATGTGGTTAATATGACTTCAGTAAACAATCTCAATGAATCTCAACAGCAAACATCACAAAATCATCCTACCAGTCAAAGGATTTAACTTCCAGAGGGAAAACACTTTCTGGAGGGATGCCAGTTTGGAGAAAGAGGATATTGATTATTAAACCAGTTCTCCACATGAACAATGCATGTTCTCCAGATGGATGGCTTGTATCATATGACCCAAATTGTCAAGGTGATTCTTATACAATAGTGCTATACATCCAAACAGAAGCTGTCATGTGTGATGCTGACAGGCCGTTCAGACCCTTTGAGCTCCTGAAGAATGATTATGTAAATGCAAGCATTCTCCACACACGCCTCTTCTTGTGCCATTGTTTTTGTCTTATATGCAAATGATAAATAATCTATTGATCAGTCATTTACCCTGCAAGCTGTTCGGGGCCTGATGGGGCATGCAGGGCATGGGTCTCACCGCCCCTTGAGGTCAGGATGGGCACTGATATCAGCTATTGGTAAAGCCGTGCAACAAGAACATGTGCAAAGTAACGAGTCTGCAAGTTTTTGCAAGTAGGTGATTGAGCGTACGAGTGTGAGTGAGCCTGTAATGAGAGTGAGAGTGTGTGTGTGTTAGATCATGCAGAGAACAGACTGCATCTCTCAAACAGCAGGACTCCTGTTGGGAATTGATCAGTTAACACCAATAAGCCAGTCAGGACTCCAGAGACGGCGAGCAACTACAGACAGACTAAAAAAAAACATCTCCGCAATGTTTATTCAACCTGCCTCAACTGTCTCAACTCAACTTGAAAATTTATTTTTATGCTGAACAAATTTACTAATGTAATGAACAAATGTCCTAATATAAGACTGAATCTGACCCTAAGGGAATGCTACTGGAATTCTGTTATATTTTGGAACACATTTGAATGGGATCAAACAAGAATCATGTTGGAATCGAGTAAGATCCCACTGGATAAACAAGTTAAGTTTATGTTTTTAGGTGTGTCAATTGATTAAAATTTTTTTAAATCAAATGAATGGCATGATATGCAGATTAAATATTTGAATTAATCACAAATATTGATACTTGCTGAGAAATCCCTCAAAGGCATGATATCATCATTATTATATTATATACTAAATTAATGTTAAATTGACAGCACAGCAGTTCAGCGTATCCCATTATTAGTTAATTATTATAGAAATTCAATTTAAATTTTTTTATTAAACTTTAAACTAAGACCCTTGGTTCCTAAATACATTTCATTAGATTTTATTTTAAATTATGAACATTCCATTTTTCATTATGATTTACTGACATGACCACTGATCTATAATATATTATATATTATTACATAGATCAGTGGACATGACATAAATCTCTTTCAAAATCATGTTTACCAATTTGCCTAACTGACTATTTTATCCAGTATATTTGTCTACTAATGTATTTTTTTATACTTATTATTAGCTTGGAAACATACTAACCGCAAACTGTATTGGAATACATTTTCCTTTCATGCATGGATGCTGTCCTGTCTAATACCTTGTTGGACGTCCACCGCGTTATCATATCACTGGATTTATAGGTCTTATAAGGTATGCTACTGTCGATTTACCATTATTAGCACTTGGAATCAATGTCGGATTGTCTTCCAGTGACGTCGGGATCATTTAGGACAGAGGAACCTGAATTGTTTCTTCTTCCACCCTGTCTATTCACTAGTGTTCACCTACGCACCAATCTCCAGCTAATCATTTCAATTACCTGCACAAAGTACACAGCGAAAACACTTCTCCTCGCTACATCCTGCTAACACGAGCACATATCACAAATGAGAACCATCTGACCCATCGCTGGGGAGAAGGCCCAAGTTTTGTCATAAATGCCTCCTCCGTCTTAAGGGGCCCTGAAAACAAAAGGTCTCAAATGACTTTCATACAGCTGTGAAATTAAGCCTCATATAAATCAAAAGGAGAGAAGAAAAGAAGACACGATAAAAAAACTAGCTCCCTTCACAATCAGTTGGAAATGAGTAAAATCACATGAACAGATGGTGAGGACTACAGTCAGACGTGTGCTCATGCCATGACTGGGTCTGTATTATAATTCTAAACTATTTGAACTGTTGTAAGGACTGTTAAAATTGTACTATAATCTAATGTTTTTTTTTCTTTTGGACCCAAAAGATTAATTTTAGTGGTGCTTATTAAGACAAACATCACTTTCACTGTTGCAATCTACACAACATATTGGCAATATTGGCTCCACCAATGTGCAACCGTGCAGAACGCCCTATTGCAGGGAAGCAACAAGAATTCTTTCACACATCCACTTACCTCCACTACCTCAGTGTGGGCCTAAAATTACTCGGGACGTACACTGCCTACAACCAATTGTTTTCAGAGAATGTATCTTAAATGAGTATTTTTGTATTATTATACTTGAATATTTTGTAATTTGTCTTGATTTTAAAACAATGTACAGCATGGCCAGTGCAGTATGACAAAATACAATTATTTCAAGATACCAATCATGACACTTCTTGAATCGTAGCGTGTTTGCTTGTCTTAAACAATATATATAAGAGTGTTTTAATATTTTTAATATGTGTACTGAAAAGAAATAAACTTATCTTTTTATTGAGACGTAATATTGTATTTTATAGAAATAAAATATTTTATGTATTTTTATTCAGTAATTTATATAGCAAAATTCTTAAAGCAAGATCAATTTGAAGTATTTTTCATTTAAATTTGCAGTTTAGCATTGTGGCTGTGAGTTTTGCACCACTCACATTTTCTTCAATTAAAAAAAAAATTAAAGTTTATTTTTGGCCTTTTGGAGGATAGAAGACATATAATTTAGAAATGATTAAGAAACAAAACAAATCTGGACTGATGCAAGCTCTTATCTTATATATTATACAGGAGTACCACAATCCAGCATGCCTAGTGCTAGACTCACAAAAAGTTCATTTTTATACCAAGATAATGAATGTGGGAAATTCAACCATTTAATAAAACAAATGCCCAGTTTGTTGCTATCCCATCCTCCCTGACTTTTTCTCAAGACTCCAGAAGAGACAACATTATCTCCAAGGTCAGTGGGAGTTGAAACACGGAAAGAATGTCTTTGAAAAACATGGAAGAGAAGACTGTGTGAGGAGAGAGAGAAAGCTGGCGTCTCTGCACCTGTTGTCACACACTGCTGGGGTCCAGACCGATCGCGGGACAGCGCTGGCCAATAGTTGAGGGGGGCTGGGAAGGCCAGAGGAATTCTAAACCTTAAATGACAGCTATAGCTGGGTCAACACCCCTCACGTTACTGACAGCAGGAGTGTGTGTGAGAGAACGAGAGAGAGAGAAAGAGTTTCACCTTGTTCACCGAGGTGGCCCAGGGTTGAGGTAATGTTTGTGGCATGTTAAATATTAGCTTAGCTGTTAAAGTCATTAGGAGTGATTTCATTTAGCCACCTGTTACGTTGTTACACCGTTAGAAGGTGCTTCAGTCTGCCGGCGTTGAGAGAATGTAACCCGGTGTCCTTCTTTTCAAAACTGTCAAAATATAGGCTGCGGTTCTCCATCTGGATGTCTTTCCTTTAGCTTTATCAGTTCTTGCTAAATTCTTCTCGGTTTCATCTACTCTATAACACTCTTCCCAGAAGAATCCAGCTTACTTCTCTCTCAAATCAGTCCACTTCAATTAAGTAAATACAAAATTGGCTAGGAAAGACATAATTTAGAGTAATATAGTAAATATTATATAGATTGTACAAACCCAATTCGAAAAAAGTTGGGACACTGTACAAATTGTGAGTAAAAAAGGAATGGAATAATTTACAAATCTCATAAACTTATATTTTATTCACAATAGAATATAGATAACATATCAAATGTTGAAAGTGAGACATTTTGAAATGTCATGCCAAATATTGGCTCATTTTGGATTTCATGAGAGCTACACATTCCAAAAAAGTTGGGACAGGTAGCAATAAGAGTCCGGAAAAGTTATAAGGAACAGCTGGAGGACCAATTTGCAACTTATTAGGTCAATTGGCAACATAATTGGGTATAAAAAGAGCCTCTCAGAGTGGCAGTGTCTCTCAGAAGTCAAGATGGGCAGAGGATCACAAATTCCCCCAATGCTGCGGCAAAAAATAGTGTAGCAATATCAGAAAGGAGTTTCTCAGAGAAAAATTGCAAAGAGTTTGAAGTTATCATCATCTACAGTGCATAATATCATCCAAAGATTCAGAGAATCTGGAACAATCTCTGTGCGTAAGGGTCAAGGCCGGTAAACCATACTGGATGCCCGTGATCTTCGGGCCCTTAGACGGCACTGCATCACATACAGGAATGCTACTGTTATGGAAATCACAACATGGGCTCAGGAATACTTCCAGAAAACATTGTCGGTGAACACCATCCACCGTGCCATTCGCCGTTGCCGACTAAAACTCTATAGGTCAAAAAAGAAGCCATAGTCTAAACAGGATCCAGAAGCGCAGGCGTTTTCTCTGGGCCAAGGATCATTTAAAATGGACTGTGGCAAAGTGGAAAACTTTGAAAAATCAAAATTTGAAGTTATTTTTGGAAAACTGGGACGCCATGTCATCCGGACTAAAGAGGACAAGGACAACCTAAGTTGTTATCAGCGCTCAGTTCAGAGCCTGCATCTCTGATGGTATGGGGTTGCATGAGTGCGTGTGGCATGGGCAGCTTACACATCTGGAAAGGCGCCATCAGTGCTGAAAGGTATATCCAAGTTTTAGAACAACATTTGCTCCCATCCAGATGTCGTCTCTTTCAGGGAAGACCTTGCATTTTCCAACATGACAATCCCAGACCACATACTGCATCAATTACAACATCATGGCTGCATAGAAGAATGATCCGGGTACTGAAATGGCCAGCCTGCAGTCCAGATCTTTCACCCATAGAAAACATTCGGCACATCATAGAGGAAGATGCGACAAAGAAGACCTGAGACATTTGAGCAACTAGAAGCCTGTATTAGAATGGGACAACATTCCTATTCCTACACTTGAGCAACTTGTCTCCTCAGTCCCCAGACGTTTGCAGACTGTTATAAAAAGAAGAGGGGATGCCACACAGTGGTAAACATGGCCTTGTCCCAACTTTTTTGAGATGTGTTGATGCCATGAAATTTAAAATCAACTTATTTTTCCCTTAAAATGATACATTTTCTCAGTTTAAACATGTCATGTAACCTGTAGTATTCTGAATAAAATATTGAAATTTGAAACTTCCACATTGCATTCTGTTTTTATTCACAATTTGTACAGTGTCCCAACTTTTTTGGAATCGGGTTTGTAGTTTAAACTAAATTTGTGTAGTTTAAACTAGATTTTTACAGAAAATGTGAGTAGTACTGGCCCACCCAAGTCTGTGAAATTATGGTGTCTAATTATGGCTTGCCTGTTTTATCAAACAGAAATCATTGTGTGTCTATATATAAACAGGTGTTAGCATAACTTTAAAATAGCGTTCTCACTATTTGCTTTAAACATAAACCACAGCGTTAAAGAGCTAGTTCACCCGAAATTAGTTTACGCTGCTTATTTCCATACAATGACGGTGGATGGTGACCAGGGACTGTCAAGATTTGAACAAAAGCACCATTAAAGTATCAGAAAAGTGGTCTATTTGACTGGTGTCAAATAATGAAAATGAACGTCTTGCCTCAAAAATTTTACTTGAAAGTCATGGTCACCATCGACTTTCATTTCATGGAAAAGAGCAGCTTGGGCATTCTGCTATAAATAACTCCTAGACAGTAAAAAGTCAAATTCAAAAATTTCAAAAGACATGAGGGTGAGTAAACGACAACAGAATTGTCATTTTTGGGTGAACTATCCCTTTAAATGACAAAATTTTCATTTTTTTAGTTGCTGTATTTAATCGTTCATTTTCATGTCTTTGTTCCTTTGTATTGATCTTCTGCGTGTCTTTTGCATCCACATATTTAGAGATTCAGAGACTCTGGGCTCAATTATTCATGTGTGCTCAGCGCTGTGCTGTAATCCTGGCCGACACTAAAAGTCTGTCTAGATTTAGCATCATGAAATTTTCATAGTTAAGAGAGAGGCTCTTTCTCCATCTTTTCACATCTCCGCTGTACACTTTTCTCTCACGCCACGTACAACAGCTTTACGGTTTCATATTCCCCTCTAACTCTCTCTCTGTCAGAAACACACGCCCACTTGCACACCTTACACTTCTGTCTGTGCTGATGATGGACAAGGCCTTGAGCCCTGAGACAAATCAACCGGGTCACTGAAACACATCTGGGGTTGTTTAGTTTCCCTTGATCACACATGCTGCATTCTGTTTCACAAGGTATATATAATAAATATATATAATATATAATTACATATAATTCCTTAGTAGTTGTAGAAGTACTATTAATATCTTTTTTATATTTATTCATGTGGTTTCGAAGGGCTAGTCCCCCATAAATGAAAATTCTCATCTTCATTACTTCCAAGTTTATCATTCCGAGTTTTTTTTCTTTCTGTTGAACATAAAAGAAGATCTGTGGGTAAGATAACAGTTGCTGGGCCCCTCTGACTTCCATAATAAAAAATACTAAGGAAGTCAATGGAGACCAGCAACTGTTTGGTTACCTGTATTCTTAAAAACATCAATATGTTCAACAGAAGAAAGAGCCTCAGGAACAACGTAAATGTGAGTAAATGATGACACAATTTTCATTTCTGGCTGAACTATCCATTTAAAACAGAAAATATATACTCAATACCAAAATATACTATTAATATTGCCATTTATATGAAAATTCCAGTAGAGACAGAAACTTAATGAATCTTTCCACTAAATCAGAAGCAACTACTCATACCTCACTGGCATGTCTCTTTGTGAAATGGCACTGTAAGATGTTTTGTTCTGCTTCTGTGTATGGTTCCCTCAGGCGTAGAAGTGTGTTTTTCTCTGAGCAGCTTTAGCATGTGTTAGTCTATCAGAGCAACATATCAGATCATCAAGATCCAGCCAAATGGTTATGTGGCACCAGTCTGCTGTGCTAACCAGAATCATCCAGTTCTGCTTTTTTCCTGTCATGTGTCGTGCGCGATCTACTTCCTGTTCTCCCCACTCCTACAGCGAGAGAGAGAGAGAGAGAGAGAGAGAGAGACACTATGGTAGTTTCGGGTTGCTCAGTAAACTTCTTATGGATGAAAGAGTAGATTCTTCAGGTTTACTGGAAGGGTTCACACCTGTAACAGTCATATATCTTCTTTGTCTTAATCTTCTTTTCTTTTTTCACAGACAGACAGAACATGCTCTTTGTTAATTTCCCTGAACCCAAGATCAGAGAAATCCCCCCTCCCCACCGTCTCTTGACAAATCATAAATACATAATTTATCATACTGAAAATGGCTCCAACTGAGCACTTACATCACTCTTACACTTGATAATTTTTATGATTTAGAAGTGCAGCTCATTTTTGCTTTTAATACGAAACGCTAAATCAAACCCAGACAAACCAGCTGCTTTTTCCTTATAAAGCTCATTTTCAGTGTCTTTCTGAAAACCAAATCACGATTTTCACTCTCTATGCATTCCCTTTCCTCAAAAAACACCCATACAAGTGAACATGTACTTACAGTCTGGAGACCATTGTTGTAAAGTAGCAAACTAAAAACAGTGACATTTTATGGTACCATGATTTTTCAGTACCTCACATAGCTATGAATTTTTATGATTTTGCCATGTTGTACAAATTATTCCACATTATGAGACCGTGTTGCATCATGCATACACCTCAAAACCAAGCAAACTGAAAACAATTTTAAAATAAAATGAAATGAAAAGTCACAAGCTACTCCAGCACTCCCAGGCCAGTAAGTTTTCAGTTGTAATCATCCGACATTAATCTCTGGAGCAATGCCGATATTAGCATAGCAACATTAGCGTTTCTCCTTCTATCTCAGTGGAAAGATTGTGTGGGAAAAAGAGAAGTCCTGCAATTTGCTGCTATTGTAATTTCACTCCTTAAACTCCTGAATCATGGCACAGAGCAGCAATGGAGATCAACCGATAACTCACAATGAGTCTTTCTAATTACAACACAAACCCTCATCTACCTTCCTCACATCGTCCTCATCATCAGTTCTGTTCATCATTAGCCCACCCACTCCACTGCAAACCGACGTAATCGGAAAAACCAAGACTTGATTACTGCAGACGTTTGGCTTAAACATAGAATCACATCCATCGAGAAAATCTGAGTGGATAGCTCTGATACAAATCGAGTAGCCGGGAAATCCTGGAAATATCAGGGAATTTCAAAAGGGGATTCAAGACTTTAAAGTCACAGAAATTAATGAAATCTTAAAGAGTCATGGAAAAATCATGAGAAATGTTAAAGTTATGCTAAGCTCTAAAATAATGAATCATCAATATATATATGTAAGCAAATAAAAAAAAGCCTATTTATATTTTGACCAATTTGTATGACTTTTCCAATTGTTTATAGTGTAGAATGTTTTTGGAACAGAGCCCTTTTTAACTTCTGTACAAAAACAATTTCATATCTCATTTAAATACAATTTAAAATGTGAGAGCTTTTAAGCTAAAGCAAGTTTATAAAGTCATATTTCTCTCCTTTGAACCCAGCTGGGTAAAGAACAAGTTTTTGAGTGGTTTGTTCCCCCCGTACCGTTTCCCTGAAGCCTGTGAGTCCATTTTGCTGAACCCTACCGACAGAGTTAATTATGCATGGTCAAGCATTTTTTCTTATGGCTGCTTTTATAGGCCACATTTTATGCAGGTTTATATTGCACTCTGCAACACAGAAGAAAACCAACAACCTTCACCTCTCTCTCCCTCTCTCTTTGTGACCTCCTCTTTTGAGAGAAGAGACCCATTAAGCCTCTGTTTTCATATTTCTTAAAATGCTATGTGCTTTATGAGCCTCGATTTAGTGCATCTACTGTCACAGCCTTGTCACTTCACCTGTTTAGGTAACTGCCTCAGGTTATGATGTGAGAGTGATCCACAAAAAACTAAGCAAGCAATTTAACACACTCCACGTGAGAAATGTTACTGACAGGTAAAACAATGAAGATGGGAATCCCCCACACACTAGCCACAAATCTGTTAAAATTTAGACGTCCATGAAAAAGGAACAACATCCAATTAGAAAAAAGTGATCTAATTGAGCTTGATTCAAAATATGAAATTTCTATGTGATCAAAAACGTGATCTTTGTATCAGACTAGTGATTTTTTCTGCTTGTTCCAGTTTTTTTTTTTTAGCTAAAGTAACAAAGATTTTTGTATTGTGTGCAATTTCTGAAAATGGAAGTTTATATATTGTGCACTATATTGTGTTCAAGTGATAAAGTGATGGTTCAACCTAAATATGAAAAATCTGTCATCATTTACTCACCCTCTTGTCATTCCAAACTGTTATTGGTTTCTTTCTTCTTTTTTGCATAAAAGAAGATATTTTGAAGAATGTTGGTAACCAAACAATTGATGGTAGCCACTGACTTCTATAGTATTGCAAACGAAATACTATGGAAGTCAATGGCTACCATCAACTGTTTGGTTACCAACATTCTTCAAAACTTTTTCTTTTGTGTTCAACAGAAGAAACTTTGGGACAACTTGAGGGGGACTTTTTATTTTGGGTGAACCATCCTTTAAATTACAGTGACATAGTCGTTATGAAAGCAAAACTGACTATTCATATTTTTTATGGAATGCTGCAGCGTTTATTAAAAATGATTAATCTGTGCACATCATTACGATACAATATCCAACCATTCCTGAATGACAAACCAAGTCCCGCCTCAACATTTTTTTTTCATTCGAGAAGCCGTTTTACTTGGATATGTCAAAATAGGGAAGAAAAGATTATCGCAACTTCTGTTTCATGCTGATTTTAAGAGGAGCACAGGCATGGTCTGATAGTTTTTGTGGTGCATATGAAATCTGTGTATGTAAACACAGTCACCAACAGGAACTAAGCAGCATCTAACTGATGCTAAATGATGCATAGTGTTTACTAACTCCCCGCGTTAGCGTCTGATCATAGTTTGCAGTATGATTCCAGCTGTCGGTACACATACACACACACACCACATGATTCCTGGAGAGACTAATCCCTCAGTGAGACACACAACATGAGGGATGAGGCCACCCAGATCCTCTCCACACTCTTCTACATATCATCCATCAGGTCTTTGTCTAGCGTCTTTGCCATGTCACACAGGCCTCATGAAAACTCTTTTTTTTTACAGCCACTTGCTTAAAGGGGTCATACGATGCTGCTGAAAAGAACATTATTTTGTGTATTTGGTGTAATGAAATGTGTTTATGCGGTTTGAGGTTAAAAACACATTATTTTCCCCATACTGTACATTATGGTTTCTCCTCTATGCCCCGCCTTTCTGAAACACATCGATTTTTACAAAGCTCATCGGTCTGAAAAGCGAGGTGTGCTCTGATTGGCCAGCTATCCAGTGTGTTGTGACTGGCCGAATACCTCATGTGTGTGACGGAAATGTTACACCCCTTACCATACTGTGATGCCCTGTCCGGCCGGAGCGACGATACAAAACTAATAAAACCCATTACAAACGAGGCATTTGTTGCATCCAGTGGGGACATAATTACAGATAATAATGATTTATATATATTTAACCGCGTTGCCTTGCTCGCGCAGCGTAAACATAAACCATTGTTCTGCATTATTTGTGATCGGAGAAATGACAAACAACAAGCGCTACTCTACACTGCTCAAAACTCGCGTTTTGAATCGTCAGTGACAAATTCTTTAAATATGAAAACGTACTTACAGGCTGTGAGAAGCGCCAGACTGTCCTTGCATAGTTGGAATTGCCCCACTTTGTTGAAACAACTCTCTCGGGTTCAGGAAACAGTCCCCCTGTAAAATGCGCTACAAACATCTGAATATTTGGTTTGAACCGTTCTGGAAAAGTGTTGTAAATACAACTTAACCACTGATTTCTAGTCGTGTCTTCCTTTGGAAGGCTAAACAAAGTAGTTTTCGCTTTCACAACGAAACACACAGCGTCTCCACGACATGGCAGCGGCAACAACAATACTACAGCAAGAATCAAAGCTATGCCTTCTTTCTTTGCATGAACATATGGCCGGTGTTATGCAAATCTTCCCACACAGTCACGTAGACATGTGGGGGCGTTTAAACGAGGCGTCTTAGGAGGGCATGGATGAGTCTTAACTTTTATAAAGAATATCTTTTTTGGTTTGAGACTTTAGTCTTTGCAACTTTAGGGATCTTATCTATGCACAAACAGCTTTTAACACTCCAAAGAGAAAGGAAAACTTGAAAATGCATCATATGACCCCCTTTAATATCTGATCGAGCGGGTGTGGTGTTTCGGTGCGACAAAAATGTCGAGATACGTAGCAGGGGACAGACAATATTCACACAGTGGGGGCCAATATGTTCGGGCTGGGTGTTTCTAATATACATTTTTTTTTGGGGCAATGAGACTTTAAATAAATAATAATAATAATACTTTTATTCAGCAAGGTCATATTGAATTGACCAAAAGTGACTGTAAAGTATAAAAACATTACAAAAAAAAATCTCATCTTTTGAACTTTCTAGTCAAAGAATACTTTAAAAAATAAAATATAAAATCCAATACTGCACCAACATCCAGGACTGCTTAAATCAGTCAGATAAAAACTGGAATTCTGTCAGTTAATACATTCTATACATTTCCGTTCTAAATAACATCCAATCTTTTTGTATCTTAATATTATTAAAATCTAGCCAGGGTATTTATGCTACGAAGATTAAAAATGTCCACTTTTTTTTTTTGCATGAATGGAAACCTGCCAGCATGGACTCTTATCATAAATGTTTATGCATATTTAAAGTGACTTTGGCCATGTGCTATAGTTATGGCAGGTATGTAATGATGCATGCCTGAACTGGTTTTGGTTGAGTGATGACGTGTCATTTCTGTAATATTCACAAACCTGCACATGACTGAATACACAATCTCAACCGGCCTGTAAACTTCAGCAAATGTTCCCTTATTGCGTTAGGTGATTCGGTCAATACAGGCCAGGTGGGAGATGCAGATGTTAAATGGTTGGAGGTAATATATCGACTTCATTCTGTCCTGAAATGGCATTTTGATAGCACATAGCAATGCCTTGGTCCCAGAATGGGAAGCGTTTGGACACACACACACACACACACACACACACACACACGTATCCAGACATACCCAATCACACACACAGGTTTTTGGACCCCATTTGCAGCAGTGAAACTTCCCGTCTGGCAATCCCAGAAGTCCAATGTCAGTAGCTTATTAAAGGGGGGTGACCAGCCCAGTGGGCACAAGAATATATGAATACATTTATTACACTAATGCAACAACCTTAAAACTGTGAGAGGCATTCAGACTCTCAACTATGCATTGATGTAATAGTTATAAGTGGAAGAAAATGAAAGGAAACTGAAAATCATTGCAGTAAAAATGTATCGCCTCACAATCACATGAAGAACTGTACACCACATTTGTCTCTATCTTACAAAGGATTGGGGGATGCTCTGCATTAAAATGCAGGAACTGAGAGACTCATATGAGAGCGAACATAAAGGAAAGACATTGACTGCAAATGGCAGTTTACAACCATTATTTATTTGGCATTTATGCTATGAACATGAACCAAAAATGCATCCTAAACTCTATTATTATTCAGATTTCATTATTAGATGTTATATTCTATTAAAATAGGTGAATAGTTTTATGACTATTTTTGTAGTTTCCTTAGTTATAGCTAATATGGTTAGCATTTTTTTTCAACCCTGTAATTTGAACAGGACAAAGAAAAAAACTGGAATTTATACATGCATTTACAACGCATCTCATTCTGAACATATTTCAAGAAGGGGTTTATTTCTTCTTCTTCACAATTAAATATCCAATATTGACCAATACAGAAACACTACCGTTCAAAAGTTTGAGGTTGATATGATTTTTAAATGTTTATGAAATTAGTCTTTTATGCTCACCAAGGCTGCATTTACTTCATCAAAAATATAGTAAAAACAGTAAATATTATTCCAAATATTATTGAATATATGTTCAAATTTAATTTATTCCTGTGATGCCAAACAGTTGCACTGCGTAATATTTGTGTAAAACATGGTACTTTTTTTTCAGTATTCTTTGATGAGTAGAAAGTTTAAAAGAACAACATTTACTTAAAAAAATATGTATATATAATGAATGTCTTTACTATCACTTTTGGTCAATTTAATGTGTCCTGAATGAATGAATGAATGAATGAAACTTAAAAAACTAATATCAGCTAATAACTTATATGGTATCAATATGTCATTTGACCTTTAGCAATGCCGTACCATCTATTAAGATCAACCTAAGAATCACCCACAACACCCTAGCATGATGGCAACTCGTTTTGCAATGGTACAAGCCACTCACATTTTCTTTATGCTGATAGTGAGATTACCATTACTGAGAATGAGAACTAGTCAAAAACAAAAAACAATAATGGACGATGAACTAATGGAACTGCAGTGTTTTCTTACCTATCACACGCACACAGACGGAAATGCATCAGCAGCCGATAATGTGCTCGATAGACTGTCTAATACTTATTAAGCGTTTTTAAACCATAAACGCACAGCCGAATGTGAAGCACACAGTCCGCTCGATCCACTCATTAGGGCTTTGCTGAGCCTCCGGCCTTTAAGAATGACTCGAGTCGCATCAGACAGCAAATTAGACTCATCCATTCGTCTGTGCGAGAGAGACTTCCTGCAGGGACACGAGTCAATTGTCCATCGCTTGTCACACACACACACACACACACCACACAGCACACAACCACACACCACACACACACACACACACACACACACACACACTCACACACACACACACACACACACACACACACAGGCATCAACACAGCAGCCAAATGTTCATGCTTTCTGAATTATTGATGGACGTCAGTCAGTGTGTCTGACCACATTTAAGTGTTTCCACGGGGGGTCCAAAAGCAATCAAAACACACACGAGCACAGCTGGTCGTTTCGCATCTTCATCAGTTGTCTTTTGTTATGACGCCATGCCACTCGTTGCTATTGATGTTCGCTAGTAGGACATAAATATAAACTTGTATTTGACATGTACTTAATTATGCTGTCTTAATCTAATAAGATAATCATCCATGCACACATACAGACTCTCTCTGGCTATGAAAGGAATATTGGATTATTACTAACTGAATACAGCAGAGTTAACACTGTATACTGCTTACTACTGTGTTTTTAAAGGTAGTAAAGTTAGGCGCTATGCAATGATAAATGTTTCTGTAGTATACTTGATTGTTGTCACATGAGCTTATGTGAGTGGCAAAACTATCATCTTGGAAATGAAATGTTTTTTTTATTTTCTTTTTTGTGACTTGTAGGAATGCTCTAGGTTTAGCACAGGTTCAGTTGACAACATTTGTAACAAAAAAATGTTGATTCATCCTAAATTTTCTTTAAAAAAAAATTGTGATTGGAGTAATTGACTTGCAAAGGGAAGCAAACAGGCAAACAATATCACAACACGCACTGTTTATAGACACATGTATGCTTTAGCAGCAATATTTTTATAGTAGTAGGTCATCTAGGTATTCATTTCCAACATAAATTATGGATAATTTGCTAAATATTCATACTAGCCTATATTCTGCAGAAAGAAGTGTATGCTAGTACATATTATTGTATATTGTACACTATTGTTAAGTTTACTGTGCAGTATTCAACCAGATAAATATCTAAATTCTAAACTAATAGTTTTTTTATTTAATTTTTAATATTTCAAATATGCTAAATAGTCACATGGCCTCATCATACTGTGTCCAATCAAAAAATTAGTCAAGAAAAGAGACAGTGGCTGAATTCAGGACAACGTACTAGCATATTACTCTTATTATGTATGTCATACAAATATAGCAGAAACATGAAGTATGAAAGTTAAGCACATTGCATTGTAGGACAAGGTTTTATATAGCATAGTGAATGGCACGCTATCTAGAATAATTCACATTTTGGCAAATTGTTCTTCAATGCAGATAGAAAAATCACATACTGTGCACAGTTCAAATACTGTATAATGTAAATAGTAATAGTACATTAGAACAAAATTCTCATTCTATTTCTAAGCTGCAAACAATGAGTATCAACAACACCAATAAGATTCAATCCGACTCTCTATAAAAAACTGCAAACCTCCATCCAGCCACTCTTAAACTTTTTTACAAACCCTCTTTTTTCTTTGTCCTTCTGTCTCCACCTACCGTACCATTTATTTACATTTCCTCTTCTATGTTTGCACTAAAACAAACACCACCATATAAAAGACAGCTGCATGATCCAGCATGCTGCTTCCTGCAATAGTTACCCCATCTTAAACCACTGTACAGGTAACCTACAGGGTTACCTGTCAGTCTGTTGGCCAAATGGTCCTCAATAGCCACATATACATGGACTATGATCAACACTTGGCATTTGTATATAAGTAAGTTATGGAATATTTAATCTGGTTGGCACAAGGACCTAGTGTAGACTGAGAAAGCCAGACTGAAGGAAACACCTGTGAGGGTGTTGTATGTCAGTTCCTTTACTCCCTAAGTGTGAATCACAGCAAACACAAACTTGTAGAGTCATTTTCCAGACATTTAGAGAGCATGAGAAATGCTCCAGGATAACTTGGTTATTTGCTGCTAAGTGTCTAAAACAATGCTCTTCAATATCCTTAAAAAAATTAAGGAGAAAAAAAACCATACACATTCTGACAAATGCAGCCAAATGTTCTTGAACTGAACTGGCCATACCTCACAAGAAGCTGAATTGGATTTGAATGAGAAAAAAAATGAATGAATTTACTGATTTGTAATTCAAAAGTATGTAATCAGAGGAGAAAACATGTCAAAAACATAATATCTACAATTTGAATGCATATGAATGCCACCACAAAGTCGTCATTTTGAATGGGAATCTATGGATTTTATTTGAGCCACAAGGAGGTATGAAACCAGAGGATGCCATGGATGCAGCATCTGCATTAATAGTAAAATGGTTGCAATTAAATTTATTTAAGTTGCATGTACAAAATATGACACTACTGTACAAATACAATAGAATATATTAGCAATTAGAAAAAGTACATTGCTGTCTTGCTCCGACCAAAATTATTTGAACGTACATGATGTTGTAATTCCGACTTCTCAACTCGTAAATACGAACTTCCCAGTTGGAACACCCCATATCTATCATTCACTCAGTCTGTAAGGCCTACAAATTGTACAACTAAATGCTTTTCTTTAAAACTGTCAAATAAGCCAAGCTAATATTCAAAATCTTGAACAACTTTGCTTTTCTAGATAAAAATGTGTTAAATGCATTCCTTTTCATTTCAATTCATTTTAATTATTAGGCCTACTTCCTTACATTCAAAATGAGTTTGCTACCTCAATTCAAATTCAACTTAAATTTAGGAATTAAATTGGAATTCCAACGGAATTTTCAAACCAGTTTTGACTGGCACACATCTCTGGTGTGAACGACCCATGAGGTGCCATCATGGAAAATTTACTGTCAGTTTTCTTTCCTCCATCCTTGACACATGTGTAACAAAAGAAAAATAAAGTCAGTTACATTCCCAGCCATAACTTGACACTTTTAAAACATAAAATGTGGGGGTGTGTTGTCATGAAAGCGCAAGTGCTTCTGCTGTCCATTATGTATGTACCACACTTTAATGGAAAGCAGCAGCATGTAGTTCATGAATTAATGTGGTATCAAGGGGGCTGAGCAGTTTGAATTATTGATTCCTCCCCTCTTCTCTGCCAGCCGTACTTTCCTCCATGATAGACCTTTAACAACAGTTTTGCTGTTTAAATCCAGTCAGATCAAAATGTTACAAAGCATTCACAGTCATAGGGAAAAGGGGGGATTATAACTGGAGCATGGGGGCTTTGCGTGTCAAGAAAGGGCCAGGTGTCTGCACCCATCCAAACCTCAAAAACAAAAGCAGCTATGCCCACAACATCCCTGCGGCGGCTGTGACGACAGGAGTCATCGGTTAGGAGTAAAGTAGCAATTACTGGATACCATTCAGTGCCCAGAGCTTAACAGCAGCAGCATAAACACTTCCTCTGAAGGTGTCCTGGCTCTGAGCCCTCGTGTCTTTAAGGAAGAGACATGTCATTCACCTGTGAACCACCTAATCAGGTTCATCATTTATCGGTATGGGTCATGCCAACAGAATGAGGTTTTGGATGGAGGCCAGTAAAGTCGGAATGGTGTAAACAGTCTAACTGGAATGAAGTCTACACTTCGGCTTGTGGTGAGCAATTATCCAGTCTCAGACGGTGTTGACTGTTATCTTGATGAAAGGAAAACAATTATGGCACGACGCAGAAAAATGAAAAGCTGAGACATGTCTCGCTCTTCACAAGGCCAAGTCCGTTCCCTCATGGCGTCATTTTCAGCTTTCTCTATCAGGGTATGTCAATTATACGTGACAAGTTCTAGCAGGAATGATTTGAGTTAAATCTTTTAAATCCTTCCAACTAGCAATTACCGAAACAATACGTAGACCAGTGGTTTTGGGATTAAATAACAATTGTCGTAGTTGCACACAAACAACATGGAAGTGTGCAAAGCCCTTACAGACTCACTGTTGTTTACAGTACAGCATATGCTTCTAGCCCTCGTCTCCGTTCCCTAGAATGCTTTGCTCCTCGGTGGGCAGAGGAGTCACCCAAGGCTCGGCTTTGCTCTATTCTAGCCAAGGATCTCTAAGATCTGGTAACACCTCAGTCCCATAGGGGGTCCCCAGGGCCAGCTGTGTTTTCAATTCATGTCAACCCTACAGAATGTCAGCCAGCCCTTAGAGTGGAAAAAACAGCAGCACATTTTGTGCGATATTGCATTTGGGGGGAAAAATGGGAATGGAATGGAATCATCAAGGCACTAATACGATTTCCAGAATGCATATGAAATAAATATATGCTTACATGAGGAGGATATTGTATTCAGTACAAACACAGAAATATGCAGGAAAACAAATTTACTTAATAAATGCATCAAATAAGTCATGTGATTTTGCTCAAAAGTCATGTGACTGAATAATTTGCTGAAATTATTGGTTACTATGAGCTCCGAAAACTGTCTGAACATGATAGCTTTGTTGTGTTCTTGAACAAATAAATGCTGATTAACTCAAAGTACATTTTCAACTTTCAATATTAATACAACAAGGTTTCCTATTTTTGAACTTTTCAATCTGCCTGTATGGCACACACATTTCCAGGTCAAACTTTTTTTTTTTTTTTTTTTAATTAAAGTATCTGTGGCAACCTGTGCAACCAGCAGAACACAAAAGATCCCTCATACATCCTCAGGTGACCCATATAGGGCTTTGTAAGATTTTAGTGTCCATGGCAGATGCTGCTCCACCACACGTTTTAACCCAGGTGCAAATCACCTGTTCCCAGGGACTGCACTGCCCGAAAAAGAAGAACCACAGTCTTGTTTGATAGCCTGGTGGCCCTGACCAGCAATAAACACAGCAGTGTGCTGGCGGATCTCACCACAGGTACATGGACAGAGATCTCCTTTCATTAGAGGGTCAGTGGGTGGGCTATCCACTGACGGTCTCCTCTATGGAGAAAGAAGCTGTGCTAGGTGCTGGCCAAAATCTTCTCTGAACCGTTTGAAAATAAACTACAAATACATACAGTGGTCATTTCAAGTGCTACAGTCTGGCAAAAACAACTTCCTGAGCGTCTTGCTCTTATTAAGATGTGTTTGTATCATGTCAGATCGTTATTTACATAATGTTGTAACAAACTACAGCTACCTTAGAAACACAGAAAACATACTGCAAAGTCTTGACTACAACAAAACTATTATTGCTGAGGAATAAGATACAGCTCACTGAGCATGTAACAACACTATCAATAATCTAAATTTGTCTTTAAATAGATACGTATAATATTTTTGCTGCAACATTTAAGCGATAAAATAGTCAAACCTAAAAAAAATGTATCCCAAAGCAAGCCATTAAATAGCAAATATACAAAAGCGTTACAAATGGCGCTCCAAGTTACTGTCTTCAGCATCACAGCAAAATAAATCATGTCTTACCTGAGTTGTGAACGTAATAAATACAGTAGTTGTCGGATTGAAGGTGATGCAAAAAAAAAAAAAAAAAAAACACCTGCAAATGAAGAAAACATCTTCATCAATTTGACTACACTGCTGCAAATACTCACAACACAAACAAAGAAACGCACTTCCCTTAAACATTTCCGATGTGGTCTGTGCATATTTGCAGCGTTGTTTCTGTTTTTGTTTGTTTGTTTTGTATTTGCAGCTCGTTACTGTATTTGGTTGTGTTGTGAGAATTTGCAGCGTGTGTAATTTGCAGGTGTTTTTATATTTGCATGTGTTTTTTTTTTCAGTTGCAGCGCATTGAGCTCTCTTGGCCACAGTAGAAAAACCTTTCAACCTCATACCATTTCTATGACATTTAGTTTTTATTATTATTATTATTTTGTTGAGGTTAAGCATTATTCAATTGTCTAACAGTAAAAAGCTAATCACAGTAATTTGAATGCTTGCCGCTTTGATTTTGTTTTATCAGTGCTATCAATGATTCTCACCAAGGATTTGTCACTGGTCATACAATGTCTTTATTTTATTATGTCAAGGTGTAGATGATAAAATTTTTATTTTTCAGAATGACCCAAAATCAAATTTCAGAAGCACATTTGAGTATACAATTTAGTCAATATTTGTTCTATCTCTCATGTCTTTTAATGCAAGAAGACACAGTACTTGTGATCAAGACAGAGTCAAGTAGTTTGGTAAAATATATATTTTATTTTATTCTTCATACAAAGCAAAAGTATGAATGTTCAGTATTTAATTATCTAGAAACATCTGTTCCATTTTTCTCTTTCATGTTTTAAAATTAATTTTTGATACCACAAAATACTTGGTTTACATGTCTTCCTCATCATTTGTACATACAGATAATTTCTAGTCTATGCATTTGTGTTATACTCCGAGTAAGACAATCATTTCTAACATCTGGATATCTCTATGAGGTTGAATAAAACTCAACCATTAAACAGATGCATCAGCACACACTGCCTGACCATGAGCAAAGATATGAAACTTTTGATATGAACATACCAACTTTTGACAGATCAGAATTCATATGCAGCTCACGTGTAATAAAGTGAGGGACGAACTTTACCCAGAAAATGCCTGAGCAATAAAACTCCTCTTCGACATCCTGGGACAGTTGTTTCTGAACCAAAAAACTCAATTGCACTGGTAAAAATCACAGGAGGCCCCATGGGCGAGCATTTGATGACAATGTACTTGACATATTTCACTTGATTTGCATTTAAACGTAATGTGAATGCAAGAAACACGCTTTGATGATTTGATTACAACAGTTCACATTGTTTCTCTTTTGCCTCCTCGGAACATTTGATTTGAATTTAATAACATTTCCCTTAATTCAGACTAGAAGGCCAACAAGAATCGCATGGCTGTCCTCACAGCTGATAAATATTACAGTCTCCTCTCTAAATGAAAGGAAGTTGGCTTAGCATAGCACAGGACTGGTTCGAGGCACAGCATGTTGTAAAGCAAAACAAAAAAATCAGTGAGCCGATACAGAACATTTTTTTTGTTTAGTTTTTTTGTTGCTCTTTTCAAATGCATCCATCCAAAAACAAACAATTATACAAACACTTCCCTCTGCATTTCATTTTCCAGTATATTAAATAGGGGTGAAAAAGGCGAAGTTCCAGTACATTCGTAATGCAATATTCTGCCTTAAATCCTCCCTGTGACCTCACCCGCTGGTCCAGGAACAGCATCTCAGCCTGATGTTGGGGTAAAAAGTGAAATGTTGGCTCCATGCACCCTTCAAACCCTACACCTGAACCCAACATTGTGAGCTGATCCTGAATCAGGTGCTCTGAGTGAACAGTAACCAGAGCTGCACAAAGCCCAGTCATTCATCTTGCCTTCGAGACAGCCGCCATCTCAGTGGTCACGGGATGAATTTCACAGATAAAGAGCGACTGACTGTTTCTCTACGCTTTCAAGTAGAAAGACAAACAAAAGCACATGAAGGCTTGCATGAGAAAAAGATGAACAATGAGGCATCTCAATGCAAGCTTGTTCAAATTTGGCAAGAAGAGGTGAACTGAGATGTGGCGTAAAACGCATTTTGATGGGATGAACGAGAAACGCTACTCTTTACGTTAGGGGTTTTATATTCTAGTATGAGTCACATTTGAGTAAAGCTTCATAAAGATAGGGGCCTGGCATCTAGGAGGCTTATATGTCATCATTTGGCTCTTGCTTTTTAAACAAATCCAGTTCCTTTCAAAGCTATCTTGACCTTTGGACCTTTCAGACAGGACAACAGGCCGTTTCTGAGGCTGGAGGAAGCCAATCGATCAGTTCAGATATGTTATGTGATTAGCATAATGTCGACATGCTGCTTTGCTGTTGTCTGAGATACGATTTCGCCATTGACGGATTGGTCATTCATTACAGGAACCTGTGAGTGAAAGGCCAGCGGTTGACTCGAAACATGAGTGACACTGTAAGTAGCAATTAGGGGTACTGATCGTCATGTTATCGAGTAAAGGGACAGATCAGATCAGCTCTTGCTTATCAGCCGAACATAGTAGGGCTCAGGCCAATATGGAGTGTAATGAAACATGAAATGTGGTCAGAGAGTGAAATATAGTTAATTCACAAAGATGCACATCACTGGACATTCAGAACTGAATGAATCACAAATGACGCTGTTGGTTTGTAAATACACAATACCCGTAACAAACTGTTTTTTTTGTTGTTTTTGTTTGTCAAACCATTTTCGAATTCAGAAGCACCATTAAATTAATTGTGAATGGAAATACGCAAAGCAAATCAAAAAGGTGGAATGTCGGTGGTGAGACTAGAGTTGGGCTGGGCATTATGTACAATATGGTTAGGCAGCTTAGTGAATTAATTGCTTAGAAATTAAAAATAAATTATTATAAAATAGATTTCTGTACATTTTACATATATATATAGCAGTCATCTCAATGTCTTTTTGCCATTTCAAATACAGAGAAAAAGAAAGAAAACAACAAGTCCTCCATTCACGTTTAATCCCAACCAAAGTTATGCCCAGTCATCTGGTAGAACTTCATGTTGAAAGGCCTGTAGAAGTCTCTAAGTCTCTGCACGACCTGAGGGTCAATGTTTGGATGGGTCCGCCCTTTGGTTTTACCCAGGCAATGGGGCTTGCTGCTGCCCTCTGCCTTTTTGAGACAAGGGAAGCCCTTGGTCTGGTTGAAGTAGAAGTGTTTGTCTGTGATGATCCTCTTGAGCCCCAAAAAGTCCTGCACACGGCCCAGCTCTCCGGCCGGGTCACTGATCAGCCGCTCTCCGCTCACGAACAGGATCTGGCTCATGGGGAAGAACTGCAGCCAGTTGTCCAGGTGTTTGGCGTAGATGCCGATCTGAATGGCACTCCACGAGGTGTCGATCAACCCTGTAGTCCTGTTTTTGAACGTCAGGCTCTCAAAAGTAGGAATGTCAGGCTTTTTGGACAGTGTCTGCGTGTAGTCAGAGATGGCTCGTGTGACGGGGTCCCGGACCACCACGATCAGCTTGGTGTTGCGGGACATGGCGTAGATCCGGGCCGGAGCCTCGTGGGTCACAAAGTAGCTTGGTGTTTTCTCCATGGTGATCTGGCCCTCCAGGGTTTTAGGCATCAGGTCCCTATGGAAAGAGGGAGAAAGAAAAGAAAGGAGGTTAAGATGGAGGTCTAATGAAAACAAACACAATCAAACAGATGAAGCATGTGGCGCTCCTCAATCAATGAGCCGATTCAAGGCCATGATTCTGGGTCAAATGTGATTAGCATCGGTTGGTAAACAAAACATGCATTCAAACATCTCAGATGCACAAACCATGTTAAATGGCATGGCTACTTCTTAATAGTAAGGGCTTTCTAATGTAATTCAAAATCTTTCAGAAGCTTTGGAGAGGTGTTATTTGTTCCTTTCCTAAAATCATGCCTAGATCAACCAATATTGCATTTTTAAAACAATGTTGATACAGACTACTACATAAAAACATATGCATTATGAATATTGAGAACTACTACTAATATGCATTGTGAATATTGAGTATTGACTATTGAGTATATTATTATTATAAAAGTATTATAAGTAATATAATTGCTGTTATTTATGTCTATTAATGCAGAGTTTGTTTTAGAAGACCCAATATTCAAGCATTAATGTTGAAAAATTTAATGTTATTTATTTAATCCCATATACTGTGCTATAATATATCGATTATTCACATCCCGGGGGAAAAAAAGTATTTATCAGCCCAATTGTGCAAGTTCTCCCACTTAAAAAGATGAGAGAGGCTTGTAATTTTCATCATAGTTATACCTCAACTATGATAGACAAAATGAGAAAAAAAAATCCAGAAAATCACATTGTAGGATTTTTTAAGAATTTATTTGCAAATTATGGTGGAAAATAAGTATTTGGTCCATAACAAAATTTCATCTCAATACTTTGTTATATACCTTTGTTGGCAATGACAGAGGTCAAACGGTTTCTGTAAGTCTTCACAAGGTTTTCACACACTGTTGCTGGTATTTTGGCCCATTCCTCCATGCAAGATCTCCTCTAGAGCAGTAATGTTTGGGGCTGTCGCTGGGCAACACGGATTTTCACCTCCCTCCAAAGATTTTCTATGGGGTTGAGATCTGGAGACTGGCTAGGCCACTCCAGGACCTTGTAATGCTTCTTACGAAGCCACTCCTTCTTTTGCCCGGGCGGTGTGTTTGGGATCATGTCATGCTGAAAGACCCAGCCACGTATAATCTTCAATGCCCTTGCTGATGGAAGGGAGGTTTTCGCACGGTCAACATCTCACGGAGGACATGGCGCCCATTCATGGTCTTTCGTTTACACACGGATCATCGGCCTGTCCCGGCAGAAAACCGCGCGCCAAAGCATGATGTTCCACCCCCCATGGCTTCACAGTAGGTATGGGTTCTTTGGACTGCAATCAGCATCTTTCTTCTCCTCCAAACCCACAAGTTGATTTTGTAACAAAAAGTTAGTTTTGTTTCAATCTACATATGCCAATTTCTCCCTGGCCGGTCGTCTGGATCATCCAAATGCTCCTCGGTCGTTAGCAGACTTCGACGGCCCGTGGCATGTACTGCTTAAGCAGGGGACACGTCTGGCGTAGCTTGCGGATTTGAGTCCCTGGCGATCGGCAGTGTGTTACTGATTGTGCCTTGTTACTTTGGTCCCCAGCTCTCTGCAGGTCATGTGTGGGCACTATGGTCCCCCCAATGTGTGGGTGGGTTTCTGGGAGTTTGCTCACATTTTCTGCTGTGACATTTTTGGACCCCACCCCGCCACGTTGTGAGATCTTGCGTGGAGCCCCAGATCGAGGGAGATTATCATTGGTCTTGTATGTCTTCCATTTTCTAATAATTGCTCCCACAGTTGATTTCTTCACACCAAGCTGCTTACCTATTGCAGATTCAGTCTTCCCAGCCTGGTGCAGGTCTACAATTTTGTTTCTGGTTTCCTTTGACAGCTCTTTGGTCTTGGCCATGGTGGAGTTTGGAGTGTGACTGTTTTGAGGTTGTGGACAGGTGTCTTTTATACTTTTATACTTTTCAAACTGATGCCATTAATACAGGTAACGGGTGGAGGACAGATGAGCCTCTTAAAGAAGAAGTTACAGGTCTGTGAGAGCCAGAAATCTTGCTTGTTTGTAGGTGACCAAATACTTATTTTACAGAGGAATTTACCAATTAATTCTTTAAAATCCTACTATGTGATTTTCTGGATTTTTTTTTCTTTTTTTGTCTCTCATAGTTGAGGTATACTTTTGATGAAAATTACAGGCCTCTCTCGTCTTTTTAAGTGGGAGAACTTGCACAATTGGTGGCTGACTAAATACTTTTTTGCCCCACTGTATATATATATATCTGCTTCTGAATTGGATTCCAGTATTGTTCCAATGTATGACCTCAATGATGGTCTTATACTACTGACCACCCAGATCTAAAAAATGATTTATACTTCAAAGAGGCTAACACAAATGACCACATTTAGCAAAGGCCTTCAAAACATATGTGCATTCCACATGAAAGTTGTTCAGCCTTGTTAAAGACAGCGAGCTGCTTTTAAGGCAGTTACAGGGTGAAATGGATAGGGTACGTGCAGGACCGCAATCAAGGGACATTTTATAAATGAAAAGTGAACATGCATGTTAACGCCAAACAGGCTTGGGTTTCACAACCCCGTCCAATCAGGAAGAGTGGATTTATAGTGGAAGAGGTGATAACAGAGGAATTTAACGGACACATGGGAGTATAGATCCCATTTCACTGCCACACGTGCTTAGAAACTATGACATGTTAAAATGTGCGGAAACACATCTGAAGAAAGTTTAGCTTTCGCTGACTGAAAATATCAAGACATAAAAGATGATATGTAATGAGAAATCAACCAAAGAAAATAACAGAACACCAAATTTAAGGGATAGAGATAAGATAACAGTGTGAATTTCAGCCGTGCTCAGATATCAACAGACCCAGAATGAGCCTCCTTGGTGTATCAGTGTGCAAGCAGATAAAGCTCTTGTTGGTCTGTTGTCTCTGGAGTATCGAGCCTTGTTGTTAGCACCAGGGCTAATTTACTGCCGCATTGTAAAGTGCGCTGTCAGCGTCTGGTGTAATCCTGCTTTGTGTGTTTACACCCTGTGGAAACGAGGCTACGAGCAATTCAAGAGTCTGCAAACTATGTGTTGAAGGATATCACACACTTCAGTGGATCACAGTTTATTCTATCTCTCCAAACAGCCTTCAGTAAAAGCCTGACTATTTTTACCACTAGTTAGAAGTGAGAGCCCCTCAGCACCAGAGCAGAGAGAGGCATTATCATAAACAAAACCCACAGAGAGTTTCAATGCGGACATACCTTTCAAAACTATATGTGTATGTACCAGGTGCTCCTATAGACCTAGAATTTATTTGATGGAAAACTGTTGGCAGATCTGTGTGGTTACATGGCTTCTCTAAAGAGCTGGCCACAGATCCAATTATGATAATATCAGTTTGATTACTGCTCTGTCAGAACACTGGAGTGAGAGTTTGAGGAAAAGAACACAAGGGGAAAAAAAACTCATTAATCTCTGTGAAATGAAAACAGATTATGTTAGTGCCTTTTTATGCAATGACGCACTCTCGCACCCTCATCTGCACGGTTTAACTGTTTATTTCTAGTTTAGAGGAAATACAAATGTGTTGGCTTACTAATATTTAGCCTCCTAGTGTGTGGTTTTAGAAAAAAAACATGTTTATTTACTAATTATTGCGCAATAGGAGCAAACCAGCTGTATGTGTGCATGTGTGGTGCTAATGAGGTGAGAGATAATGCAGGCTTTTCAGTTAAATGAACCACCCACACCTACTGTGCTAGGGAGGAAAGAAACACACAAGAATGTCACAAATATAAAGCAGACACACATGTATCCCTGTATATAAAGGAATACAATTTCTAAAAAAAATAAGGACAGACAGACAGATAGACAGATAGATAGATAGATAGATCAGCTGCCGCTATTAATGCTATTGGGGGCAGGGGGAGGGAGGTTAAAACAGGTCCAGGTCTGGACCAAGAAAAGTGGGAGAAGAAAAAGTTGCAAGACACAAAAAAAACTTAAAAGGCTCCAACGATCCTCTCACCTCACTTATTTTACTTTGGCAGAGGGCAAAAGAAAAGGGAGGGAGGGAAGAAAGGGGTTGAGGAAGACAAGTAGGCAAGCTCTCGGAAGAACAATAGCCTTTCTTGCCTGTTTTGATTTATTAGGGTGCTTCTTTTTAGACATTCCGTCAGCCAACAGGCAAAGCTTTGACACCGGGGCCCTCTTTTTTCCCCTCTTTTCTTTGAAAACCGAGCATTGTCCTTCAATGATCTGAAAGAGCAAGGGCCGTGGAGAGGCTATAGAGGAAAGGGGGAAGGGTGACTACTGAAGGATAAGTGGAAAGCACTTCTCCAGCTCTCTCAGGGCTGGGCGAGGTGAGGCTGTGGAGAGCTCTTGAGCTGAACGTGTGCCTCAAGTGCCTCGCCGGCACATGGTGCACACTACCACTGGAGCAGGTAAAGATACGCTGTGTATTAATTATTAAAATGGGGATTAGAAAGTGGATATGAGTGCTTGAAATGATTCTACTGATAAAAAGGGTCACTCCTCTCAAATGATGAGGCAAGGTCAAAGATTGCTCCCCGCCTCTTGGGTTTTCTGTCGTAATTCATTCCTAGAACAATTCTGCCCATGACCTAATGGTCATAGCTGCTCTGGATCAACTTTAGAAGTGCGCTTAGTGGGTCTTGTTTAAGCTGGACAGAATAAGTCAGAAAGTTTGCTTTTTTAACTCCAATACAGGATCAGAATGACCCTGAGGGGCATGTTGAAAGGCTTTTTATCCAGTAGAGATAAATCAACAAAGGGAGAAAATGACAGACGAAAGCACAAGAGAGAACAAAAGACACAGAAGAGAGTTTTTATAACAATGTTTTTGTCTTCTGTCGAATTTGGTTTGTTAAGAAGAGCCTGTTTTTCTTAAGGTAGACACAGCAGTCCCCCAAAAAGGCCCTAAGCTTGCTTTATCTATGATCTCATTGCTTTCAAGTGACAAGGATTATAGTATATCTGTCTTTCAACTCTGGCATTGTTATGGTTATATTCTGGTCAGCTTGTTATGGTTATATTCTGTGCATTTTTTCTTTTGTATACGCAAACTGATAGGGACTAGAAGCATGTTTTATATCTAGTGTTTTCAAGTCTTGGAGGGATTAGAGAAACACAGACATACCTGCACTTTGGTTCTGAAAAGCAAGTCAAAACAGACACAACTTTGAAACACCTGTGCGTGTGTCTTTGATAGACATGTCCTAAGCATAAGAACTTGCCACTGCTGCAGTAGCGGCAAGTTGAAGAGCTGTTTGAGTAAGCTGCAGTGTAATAAAGTCTCAGCAGTCAAATAAACTTAAATTAATTGCCAATGAGTTTAACAGCTTAGCTGCTTGGGTTTGGTACACTAGGAAGATAAAAACTCCCGAGCCGCAAAGGAGTTACAGTGATGTAAAATGGCAGTCCTTGTGCCAGAATGGTAGTGTGATAGGTTGCCTGTGCACAAGAGTCAAAATGTGTCATAATCATTAAGGGTTAGTTCACTCAAAAATTATTATTTTATCATTATTAATTCCATCTCATTTTGTCCCAAAGCTACACGACTTTCAGTAAAGAAAAGTATAATATATATTAAATAGACAGTACATATGGGCTACACAATATATACATACATACATATACATCTGCAACTAGTGGTTCACACACTTCAGCCTCTGTTTCATAATCAGACTATTGATTACAGTGTTCTAACCCCAGACTACCGGTGTCACATAGATCAGAGCGCTTGAGTGGCACTTCACCCTACCAAAGGCTGCCAATCTTACTCCTAGCACTTTAGACTATCAGAAGTGGAGGATGGAAAAAAAACAGACCTGACATTCATGCATGAACAGATGATGGCTAATACTAGAAAGGAAACAGAGGGCTTGTTCAGGAGAACGTCCGCTGCCACTTCATGAACGGGTGAGAGTGAGCTGATAAGCGACTGA
This sequence comes from Sinocyclocheilus anophthalmus, assembly GCA_018155175.1. Taxonomy (NCBI): domain Eukaryota; kingdom Metazoa; phylum Chordata; class Actinopteri; order Cypriniformes; family Cyprinidae; genus Sinocyclocheilus; species Sinocyclocheilus anophthalmus. The sequence continues at coordinate 98,997 of JADLZN010011910.1, read as the reverse complement.
ATCATTTTATGACTAAATTGTGTATTTGACCTTCTTAAAGTTCTGAGGCACTAGTTACTCACCCTCAAGCCATTTTAGGTGTTTATGACTTTCTTCTTTCAGATGAATACAATCAGAGTTATATTTAAAAACTAGTGTGTGAACGCATGTATACAGTTAGCGGAAGCTAGAGATTAAGGTTTATAAAGTTTTAAATAAGGATATTTTTCTTACAAAAACACATCGATTTACTTCAGGAGGCCTTTATTAACCCCCCGGAGCTGTGTGGGGCACTTTTTATGATAGATGGATGCAGTTTATTAGACATGATCTATTGGACTATTGAATATTGCCCATTCACTGCCATTATAAAACTTGGAAGAGCCAGGCCATTCTTAAATATAACTCCGATTGTATTCGTCTGAAAGAAGAAAGTCACATTTACCTAGGATTGCTTGATGGTGAGTAAATCATGGGGTCATTTTCATTTTTTGGGTGAACTATCCCTTTAACATCAAGCGACTACTGGAACAACTGTGAGAGCAGGATCACTTCTTTAGCGTGTCTAGAGAGCCTGCCGGGAGATTGTCTTCAACAGAGGCTGTGTGGCTACATCTGGTAAATCCAGGCACCTCCCAGGCCACTCCATACAGACAATATTTTCTGCTCTTTGTCGTCATAGCGACCTGAGCGAGGCTGTAGTTTTGAAATACACCCCGCGGAGTCTGGAGCCTTGACATTATATTTAACTGCAAAGCAAAATTGCAGCCGTAAATCTGTGGAGCAAAGCTGGATTTTATAGCACAAGCACCAGGAGAATGGCAATCGGGTGGCGAGGAGAGAAAAGAAAGAGAAAAATACAGAGCGAAAGAGCCAGGATGAGCATGTGTGTAACAGCTTTAAGTTACCACTGTATTTGGAGAGGTACGCAGCCACTTAGGGCCTCCTAACAGTTGGCTTTCTAAATGATAATTGCCAGAGATCTCTTCTTAACCTGCAAAGCTGAAGTCACGAGTGTTTTATGAATATCCCAGCTTCTGACAGCTATACTTTTCCTTTTCCTTGCCTAACCTTTCTCATTCCACGTCTAGATCTTCCTCAGGTTTCTCCTCAGCCTCTGATCTTTGCCATGTAACCCTGACGTGAACATAAAGAGGTATAAACGACCGTCTCCATCGGGCCCGTCTAAGGTGTTGGTGTGTCTTAGCTTCAGTTTCTGACATTCTCGCTGACGGATCGTGTCACTAGATCTGCATCTGACGGACGGAGAAAGCCTCTCTCACGTGGAGTGACTGCTCTGATGGATAAATAATGAAAGAACGGGGAGGATTGCAGACACTTCTGACCTGCCTTTCTCCAAGAATAGACACACTCTTCCTTTAGAGTCATCTCCAAAGAGGGTTATACCTTAATGCTGATCTAGTTTCTCATTAAATGATTATGCCTGAGCTAGCAGCCAGTTTTAAGACTTTCTGAAAACTACTTTATCTGTGTCTTTGAGGCTAAAAACATCTGCATGAAACTGTGAACGGTTGGTCCCTCAACACTAAAGAGAAACATTGATTTGTTTAATCTGTATATTTTCTCTCTCAAAGCAGGGGGCTTTGGTTTTGGAATGAAGACTGGTCTGCTTTAGGGTGTCAAGGGAAGAAAACTATATTTAGGTCTCCCTGTAGTGTTGTATATATAAAGACATTGGACATAAAGTGAGTATTGTGAGAGAGGGTAGGCTACACTATCTACTCCGCAGTCATACTGAGGTCTAGCCTTGACTTGTGCCAACCATAATTTCAGGCCCATTTTCGTTCTTCTTTTCTTTCTTTCTCTCTTGCTCTCAAACTCATTCGAAAGCACAGCAGCCTCTGAGAAGGTCAGAACACGCATAAATCACTGAGACCTCAGGCTCTGTACGTTGCAATCTGCCCAGCCTCTGTTTCAGCTTTATTTGCTGCCATTCAACACCTACCAAAATCTCTTTAAAACAAGAGCAGGGTGTGTTTTCTGCTGTCCGGGCCGCACATTGAAGTTACGGCCCTACGGTCATGCCAGCAGAGTGGAATTACTGTGTTAGTGACAAGGCTGCGCAAGCAGAGGCTGCCATCAGCTCTGAATAAAGATGAGGGATGAACGCGGGGGGGAGGGTGGTGGGGTGGGTTTGGGGGTGTGTGTGGGTGTGTGGGGGTGTGGGTGGGGGTGTGTGTGTTGGGAGTGTAGTAAGTTGGGGTTGGTGGGGTGGTGTGTGGGTGGGGGAAATAAAGTGCACTTTTCTCTCACTCAGGCATGCATTTTACAAAGCTGCAGCATGTGCTGAAGAGCCTTTTGTAGGACTGGCAACTTTTACTTTATTGGAGAGGTGTTTCTGCGATATTAGAGTCATACCTAAAAAAGTGAGTAGGATGAATTTGTCTCTGCTTACCTGGCCCAAGTCAAAAGTGTCGAAACCCAAGCCTTTATGATATTTTAGTCTCTAGATAATGCTCAGGTTGCTCCTTTAATGAATGCAAGTCTGATTTTGCCCTTTTTAATGTATTTTAGGCAAAAATCACAAGCCTAATCACTTAGAAAAGTATTTTAGCACACTGCAATATAGTGAGGTTTAGGACAAAAATTGTGTAAATCATTATTTTGTAAATAAATATGCATTGATAAAAGACAAAACAAATGAAGAAAACATTTTATTAATTAAAATCAATTCAGAACATCTAATAACAACAAAAATACTAGAACTAACCTTGAACCATCTTTAAGCTGTTTTTAGTGTTTGCTATAAAGGTGTGTTGACCCAAAAATGTAAAAAAAGCAAAGAAAAAAAGAAATCTGGGTCAAATTTAATCCAGTAGGCATTTAAGCTGCCAAAGGGGTTTGTCTAACTGTGATGTGTATAGAGTGGGTAGAGAAAAGAATCACCCCCCCTTTAAAATTATCAAATTTTGCTGCTTTGTAGCCTGAAATGAAGACGGACACAGTTTTTGTTTTATCCAGCTGTATTTACTCAGTGCAACTTATTAAATATCCTGTAAGATAAGATCCATGCACGATATAACCAATATAATACCAACATGTCATAGATGTAACATCAATCTGTCAGAAAAACAACAACAACAATCACTTAGATCAGGGGTGCCCAACCCTGGTCCTGGAGATCTACCTTCCTGCAGAGTTCAGTTCCAACCCTGAAAACCACCGCTTCCTGTAATTACACGTGCTCTCCTTCAGGAACCCTAATTAGTTGGTTCAGGGTGTGTTTGATCAGGGTTTTCGGCTAGGAGGCCTGCAGTAAAAACTGCGGAGAGGTAATCGCCAGACCCGGGTTGGGCCCCCCTACTTAGATGGAACAAGGCTCACCCCTCCCCTTTTGTGTGTCAGGACTGCAATTGTTTAAACCACCGTTTTTGCTTTTCATTGAGCAAGCCTCAGTCTGTTGGGATTGTGTCGGGTGCTACAACTGTTACGCAGCCAGATACTGAGACGTTATGCAATATTTGCCCACTCAGATTACTAAATCATTCAAACTACTCAATCATTAAGTTCGGTGGTTGTGACGTGGGATTTTGGTGTGACTGGGGGGCCGTCTTCAGTCTTCCACAGATTTACTCTGGGGTTTTTGAAGTCGCTGGGGGCTCTGACGTGAGGCCCCTGCGGGGTGCAGGTCCCTTTGTCCAGATCCTTCAAACACGTGCGTGCTGTGGGTCTTAGCATGTTGGAAGGGTAACTGTCCTTCCCCAATTGACAACTTTCTGGCAGAGGGCAGCAGATTTTCCTCAATAATTTGACCATATTTTGCCCTATCCATTTTTCTTACTCCTTTTCCAACGCGTGAGTGTTTATTTTTTTATGTTGTTGGTGTTACATCTTTCACTTGGTGTTGGTGTTTATAATATTTTACTTTCAAAAAAACTTTTTCATTTCAGGCTGCAAAGCAAAAAAATAAAAGGTTATTTTAAAGGGGGGTGATACTTGTCTATACCCACTATACATTACTATTATTATGTAATTAAAAACAAAATAATTATTGCTGGTCCTGGATGATAATTGCAAGCTACTTTAATTTATTTACAACGATAAATAATTATGCTGATATTAACCAAAACCCTACTGTGTCTAGGTTAGTTCCAAACTTTTATTTGGCAAATGGAAATCCTGAAAATAAAATAAAATAATTTTAGCAAACCCAAAACTTAAGATAACTGTATTAAAACTCTATTTAAAAATAGACTTCATTACTATCCAAATTGCCTAATGCATATAATTACATATCCTATATTCAGTATTGACTGCCCTCTGTACTCTCGCAGTAACTCCACAAACAATAGCCTTCCCATTGAATCTACTTTAGTTATTAGCTGTGATCAAGCCAGTACCCCAGTGTTTATCTTGCTCTTGCTAATCCGCAGTGATAAGCTTGTTTACTTTGGGTGTCAGTAGAGGGTGTTAATGGACTCAGTCCCACACTTCATTTACATTCCCACTGAGTGACACAACAAATCTCTAGACTGTTAGCGGTGTTTAGTGTAACTTGCCTTGATGAGCAATTACTATTAGCAAAGCTACAAAGCCAAAGAGTGTGCAGATTTGCTTGGAGTCTAAATGAATTATTTTTCTTTTGTCAACATAAAATTCAAATATACATACAATTGATGTACACAAATCTAAACATTTCAAGTGACTCACTAGGATCAATGCTGAAAAGTAAAAAAACTCCTGCTGGCATTTTAAAAAGGGTCATCTCATCAGACAGTAGGATATCTCACTAAAATGTTGTAAAATTGGCATGGAGACTTCCAAGATTTCAATCCTTTTTTAACTTTTCAAAGCCATCACACATGCATGCACCTATTACATCCTGTTTTGCTTGGCACACGATCTGCTCCAGCTGAGGAGCTTTTGAAGACAGGTGAGCTTTAAAGAGCTGGGAATTTTCTCCAAGTCTGTCAACCGGTTACATCAGAGGCTTACGGCACAGCTGCGTTACTTTGATGCTGAGGGTTAATGGTTTACAAATTCCTCCAGACTAGCATTCTTCATTGCTAACCCACAATTAGCTAAATTATGTGGTGATACCACCAGAGCTGATAATGAAACTGCACGTATAAGACAAGACAACTAAAAAGAGCATACAGCTCTCTCTTAAGGCAAATCTGCGAAAGTTTTTTGGACGATAGCCTAGTTACAGTCCGCTTTGGTATCTCAGTGCCAGTTGAAGACAATATAACTGGCGTGAAACACAAAGAGATCACTATCAAACGCTTCTGCTGAAAGTAATCAGCCGAGTGCGGATGTCACAGGTGTATTTCAGGGGTTGCTATTTCAGCAGGCATGTTGATGTATTGTGAATACGATGACAAATGTTTTTGCTTTCCTTTCTCTCTGCTGTCCGTGTTCCAGAAGGCCTTACAGTCCCACAAGAAACAAGATTTAAAGTCTTGGTGCCAAGAGGACAAGCCATTCAACCACATAATGTGGATTTGAAGAGACATTTGAGAAATGGGCTATGAAACCAAGAAAAAGCAGCAAACGAATAACTCGCTAGCTTGGTTTGTTAAAAAAAACAAAACAAAAACATGATATGACTTCAATATGACTATTGGTTGCTGATGAATATTCATACAGTACTGTGGAATAGTGATGCAATTAAGGATGCACTGATATTACATTTCTGACAGATATGTATAATTATACTTATGTTATGATTAATAAGCAAAAAAGGGGCAATTGCATTCTAAAATGAAAAAAACCAAAAACAATATAATATAATATCCAGAGACTCTACAAGAGTACAGCTGTTCATTACTTACAATGTAGAAAAGTAATTCTCACTATAAAAATGATGACATACAGACTTCTCACATGCTTTTACTTATTTTCTAATAGCTGGTTCTTTTCCTACAAGAGCGAGAGAGAAAGAAAACAATGCAAAAAGCTAAAAAGAGAAAGTGCGAGGACAAAAGTGGTGACAGTTCCTGGGCTACAGAGAGACACTGGCTTTGTTGCCCTGGAGCTCACCTCATGCTGTGCTCCTCTGGGTACATCAGCAGAGTGTGTGTGTGTGTGTTCCTTCAATTGTCTGCTCTTTTCTCGCTGAGGTTAATGGAAACCTCAGGGGGTCTCTACTTCTCCCTGATCCTCTGCTGTTCACTTTCTTCAGACAGAAAGACACATACACACAAACAGTGCCTTTAAAAAAGAAATAATCTACGGTCATCGGTTATATAGCATCACTTTAAGTTTCTTTCTACAGTCTTTCTACGGTCACTTCTTTCTCACTCCTTGTGCTAATAATCCTTCTCAGGGCGTCAAACTTTCAGAAAATGAGCTCTGATGATCACACACTTGGGAGGAGACAGACCTGGCAGGAGACATGGGCCAACAATTACCGGACCATACTGGCAGCCGCGTGCTGTAGGCCCCAGGCTCCTGTAAATGCTGTTTATTTAGCTACAATGAATGAGCTTGTTGAAGAAAGAGGGCTAGCATTATTCTGACATCCGACATCCAAATTATCACATCTTTTAAAAAGGGTCCAATTCACGGCAAGCTCAGAGGGAGGGTCCGTAAACAACAGGCCACTCAAATCAAATAAAAGGTGGAAGGGGAAGGGTTTTATCTTGCATATTTCTTTTGTTTTCAGCTGTCCAATCAACCAGAGAAAGTATATGTAAATTATTTCCAATAGGAAGAAAAAAGTTGAACAGTTATAAACAAGCCCTTATCCTCTATTTGTCATTGGTTTGCGCATGTTGGGTGTTTGAATGCGTGTATAATATTTCAGTAGGAGGATTAGAAACATGAGCGTTTGACATCGAGTTCCTATTTGCCTTTGTTATCCTCCAGCAGGAGGTTCCTGCTAAGGACGGCCATGTTATTTTGCTTTTCTCTGGAGGAGACTGTAGTTTCTCAATAGCAGACCACCACAGTGGGCCTCTACTGTCCACCTCTCCATAGGCCATCCCTTTCACAATTAGCTGGTGGTAATTTGGCGAATGAAAGCCCCTTTCTCCAGACTAAGACCCTCCCTGCTTGGTCTACCCCACTGGTAAAGCCATGCCAGCTCAAGTAGGGGCCCACACTCTCTCTCTCTCTCTCTCTCTGACCAATGTGCCCATTTGGGGGTGGCCTTATGTGGGCACTGAGGCCTACAACAACCCCGCCTCTGACGGGAAGACTAGAGCTCGATGAGGGGCCCAACTCTCAATATGGGGTACAAGGAGAGAAGACATGTACAAGAGGGGCTTTATGTGTGTTCTTCAACAATCACACACCATCATATTTAACACAAAATGTGAGGTTTAGCGGAAATACAAAGAGGAGATGAAAGAGAAGGTAATTTAGACAGAAATATCAAAGTGGTTCACTTCTCAGAAGTGTGAGAGATGAGTTCAACGAGAAGAGAAAGCAGAAACGGAGCTGAGGCCGAACACAAAAGCAGAATAAGCCTTTGGTCTAAAGGATGCTGAGAAGTTTTGCCAACACTAAAGCATCATTTGGAGGCAGTCCTTTGAATGTCCTCAGTCAGCTCTGCTCAGGCTCTCAATAGAGGATGTCAACCTGCTGACTGCTGAACGGATGACCGGTCAAGGTTCAGATCCAGCTGAGAGGAGCAAGTCTATTCTACTATGAGACCGAACTGCTTTCATGGATGCTGCTCCTTATATATACATCCACACCCAACATTTTTTTTTTTTAGATTCCAATCAATTTTGGAATCTAATAACTGTGTGTGTTTCGCAGATGAGGGCTTGGCGGTCTCCACTTGCAGTGCAGATGGTCTTTACGCGGCAAACGTTTTGCTCAGCTGATTGCGTAGACAACCCGCGCCACAAATACTTTAACCCCCGACGGCACACAGATGCACCTGCCACCGTGTAAACTAACTCAAGGTGGGAGTGCCATTTTAGGCGCCACAGATAGTCTCACGCTGCTTGAGTCATGACGTTGTGCTTATAGCTGTGGGGAGGTGATGGGTCGGGGGTGTAGCATTTCTCTCAACAGAACGTGCCACCCAGCCAAGATCACTCAGCAACAAGTGCAAGAGACCACTTACTGCACACAAATTGACAATAGTATGGTAAAATAGATTTTCCAATAACACAATCTTCATTTGAACAGTCAGAATCAGGGCGTCCACATCTGGTCTTGGGGGAACACAACGGGGGGGGGGTGTCCTGCGAAGTTTTAGGCTCCCCCTATTAAACAGAACTCCTGAAGGACCCAGAGGCGAATCAAGAACGATCCAGGGGGTGTGGTTGCAGACTATAGCGAATGTGGCGAGTCTAACCACCACCTGCTTGGCGCAAGGTCACACTCTAACCCCTCGTAGCACCAAATAACCACCATGCTCTGAACCGAATAGTTGACGAAAGCGGATGGGTCTGCGGGCGATCCGATAGTCAAATTTAGGTCTTTATTATGATGTACAGTGGTGGCAAGACAAAGCATTTTCTATAGAGTTGTTCTCATGGGCTGCATGCAATAAAAAACAGCACTAACAAACAACAACAAATCGTAACAGTGTAGTCCGTTCCAAACACTAACTCCTTCACAAAATATCCGACCATCAGAGAGGTCATCAACAAGTTAGTATCTCTCATTGCATTAAAGTTAATAAAAATATCTAAATATAATAAAGCAATATAATATAATATACTATGCTCTGTTGTTCATTTTTAAATATATATTTTGTAATGTACCAAATTAGAAGCTTCCCTGTTTACTTTTTAAATAAATTAGTTTAAAAAACTTTTTTCATATGCAAGTTAAATAGTCAATATAAGACAATTGAATTATGTCCAAATGAATCAGAATCTAATCATATTGTGACCCTGTGAATAAATATCTGTATCGATACCCAGTCCAAGCAGTCAACTACAGCTCACTGTTTACAAAACACCCTGTAGGCACAGCCAAACCTTAGTTTGATCTCACCCGGTACCACTTAGCCATGGTGGCCCCTGCATTGTACAATCAGGAAGGAGGGGGTCACTGGCCACAGCGACCGTATGGGTCACCTACATGGTGGCGTGAACACCCCATGGAGTGTGGGTACAAAAGCAGAGGCATCCATCCAGAACTAGCCATTCCACGGATGGAAGTGCGCATCTGGACAAGGTGGCAGGGGGTCGCAGCCCTCCAAGCACTTCAGAACTTTCAAGTGGCATGCTTCCGAGAGCGTTCCCAGGTCCGACAGCGGAACGGGATTTTCTGCGGAGCATTTCCCTTTTACGGAACAGTGCTCCACTTGTCCTTTTGTTGGTCAGCAGTTACAGACCGTGTTGCTTAATAGCTGCTATTCAGAATACACACCCTTAATCTCAGGATGGACTCGGGGATTGCACACAAAAGAACTGCATTGTGCTACTACATACCTGACTTTCAAACACTCACTGGAAAAAGATACACAGACTAAAAGTTACCAGTTGTATGAAGAGTGTGTGTTTACTGTATGGTTGACTACCACCAGCGATCTATGTGGCGGATCTCTACGCAAGCAACTGGAAAATGCTGGAGGGGTTAAGATAAGTCCACTCTTGCACCATGTCTCCACAACATATCAACGTGGGTTAGGTGGTTCAGCGGTGGACCCTGTCTTCTGGTGGAATGCCTGTTGGATTTTTGAGAAGCAAACTCAACTGCTTATTAAATCATCAGAGTCTCCGCAAAAGAGCAGTAAAATCAGCAGAGATTTTGCAAGGTCTCACAAATCAGAAAAGTAGTTGAAACTGAAAACTGCGAAAGGAGAATTGCCAAAGTTATTACTCAATTCAATCCACTACGACTTTAGCTATTCATAATGTAATATCTCTTACAAATAAACTGGCAGTTGCTACAAACTCTACATTGACCAGACATTTTTGGGAGAAGATCATAACAAAATGTGAAGTGCCTGCAGATAATGCTTGAATGTCTATGAATCATACACCAGACTTACAGTCTCTAAAACAGACTGAACAGGTCTAACCAGTACTGAGGAACAAAAGCTCATCTGCCATGTCTTTTTCGCTAGCTCTCTTTAGCACAGAAATGTATATAAAGGTCAATCACAACTCTCTGATAAACAGAGTTAATCCACAGTAAAAACACCTTATTAAAAATGACTTGCAAACTTTCCGTGTGCTGCATTATTTTAAAAATGCATTTCTGCACTATGAACTCTCTTTTCCATTACACAGCAAATCACTTTGCTGAGTATGAGACACTCTAAAACTCAGAATCAGAGTCCTGTTTAGTCTTGTGAGAGAGACCATTTTAAAAAAAGAAACACTTCGGCCATATCACTTCTTTAAAAAGACAAGAATGGACTCAAAAGGTCCTGTCAGCACAGAGAGTTCACCTCAAGCGCTCTGTGTCTGCACACAATCTCCCACACTGTTTTAGATCAGGTCACACGGAGACATCAGAAACAGAAAAAAAAGTGAGAGCAAAAAAAGAAAACACATACGTCTGCATTTGTTTGTGCCCCGTATCTTCAGCTCAAACAGCAGTGGCCAGATATAGAATTTCACTTTGGCATTGAATGTCCATCTCAAACCAGCTGCAATGGCATGTGAATCCTGTGACACTTGAGACAGAAAACTTTCTCGTAAGAGTGGAAAACATCTCGACGTTTACCCTTCACCAGCACGCGAGGACCGCGTGTTTGCCAAAGGTGGAATTTGAGAATTACCAAATGTGTGGATTTCTCGACAGGAGTGCTTTGAGTGGGAGGGGTGAAGTATAAAAGCTTTCAATCAACTAGGTAAACTTTGGGAGAGAGGGGCTGCGTGTCTCCTTAAGTTCTCTTTGAGCGCGTATGCTGATCCTTGGGTACAGGGGTGTCGGGGGCGTTAAGGAAAGCGAATGGTGAGCGGAATGAAAACCTGGTGGCAGTGTTATGTGGGTCAGAAATGGGCCGGGGTTTCACATCCCATCGAGGGGTCCCTGAACAACAAATACGTTTTTAATAAAACTTCAAATAAAACTTTTTCCAGGAAGAAAAAAAAACAAATCTTAAAAACAAGAACATGACGCTGCCTGACTGCTCTGTGTGTGTGGCAAAGTACATGAATTTCTGTGTTTCGACATGGTACAAATTTAATAGAAATAATCAAAGTTGATCACTTTCTACCAAGAAGAGGAGGGGGGGGGTAGTTAGTTTCTATCTGGGGGGAGTGGGTGGGCATGAACGGGGAAAATATAGCGTGATCCATCAATAAATCCAATACAGCAAATGAACAACATGTTTAAAGAATGAACAATTTTGGGACAATCTTGACTGATTTTGCTGGATCAGCCTGAATTTGCATTAGACTGAAGTGAGGCCCTGGCATTTAAATAATTAATCAAATAAATCTTTTTTCCTCTCAACATGCATGAATATAATTCCCTTTTCATTAAGCTGGACTACCGAGCATTCGCTACAACGCCCATTCTTTCACCCGTCCTGTTTTTTGTTATAGGGGCCCTGAAACGTTGCATATATTTAAAAGCACTGGGCTTTCAACCCCTCAAACCTTTGCAAATCCGTTTAGAGAGACAGGCGTGCAGTCCAGGACTGTTTTATCAACTTATTGAGTGTTTCTTTCCGCTCTGTGTCTGGGGTAAGCAGAGACAGACTCTGGGGCAATAAATCCCCCTTTCTTTCTTCAGTTTCATTTTATGCAAGCTATACATTTATTTCATTACACTTTACAGTAGAACATTAATAATGTTAACAAATAGTTAATCAAAATGTCATCACATTTAAATAACTGCAACACAGGCTTAAAAGTAACTAAAAAAAATCCATAATCTACTCCGAAAGTTGATTTGAAACAAATGTCCCGAGTTCTAACAGCGAGTGTAATGAATTTATGAGCTCTCATAATGTGTTCTGCCACTTTAGTAGATAAAACGAAATGGGCCAATTAAAAATGTCCAAAGCACACTCAAAAGAAACAGCTATGCTTAACTATAAATATAAATGCGATTTCAAATGCAAGCCGAAAAGTTCAACATACAATTTTACGGTTTGGACAGCACACAAAAACGGTCATGGCATCTTCTGCTGGGGCTGGGACGTGCTGAGGGCAGTAAACGCATTATAGGATGCTAAGGGTCTACTCCTGTTGCACGGAGGCTACTAAGTCTTGTTCTGGTTGTGCAAATTAGCGTTCTGAGGTATGCTTTTGATTCAGATACAAACACTTGCTCACCGAAAATTAAGGTCAGTCACACTATTAAAATGTTCTCATCATTATCCAACTTTTTTCAAATCGGAACGTTTCCTGTCATTATACCCGGTTTAAGGGTTTATTTATTTAAAAAAAAAATTCAAATGGCAATGCAAAGTACTTTGATTTAGTTAACTTCACTTTCCAATTTTAAAGGTTTACAGTACATTAGCTATATTTACATAATTGTAGAGTAAGACCGAGGTCTTGGGCAAAAATAATTAAAAAAATCAGCATTTATGTTTTAAAAGTTATAAAAGTGAACGCAAAAGCAGAGGTCCGTTAACTTGCAATGATCAGTGTGTCCAACAGAGACCACTGCGTTATCTCTCAAGATATTACAATCACACAAAAAATGCATCATTACCGACCTATTGTGTTTATTTGAATAATATCCGTCAAAATTAATGTGTATGTAAATGTCCGTGTTCAACATTAAACTGCGAGTCTAACAGTTCCACAGTAGCAGAAACAGCGGAACCAAAGTCTGGCATTGTGTTGTTAGATTATAGCTGTAACCGTGGGGGAAAGCGGGTGGCCGCCTACTTCGACTCTGCGTTTATAGATACTTGAATGCAAACCCTACCGACATGTCCCTTTACATAATAACTATAGTACAAATTTGATGGTGGCCTTTATGATGGTTGGGGTGGGGTGAGATCGAGCCAAAGGGTACATTTACATAATGAATGACAGATACAACAAAAAGGGCCAATGAATGAGAGAGGACCAAGTTGAAAAAATAATACTGTTTATTTGGTTCACGTTGCTTATTTAATAAGCAATTCGCAGCAGCCAAACTATTAAAGCTGAGATATATCAGGAATTGAAGGGGAAAAGGCTAGGAATTCAAAAGCCGTGCATATTAGCCGATATTCTCCGTTTTTCTCACTTTGAATCTATCGGATGATTTCTTATTTTATAGGAAGGTTCAAAAAGTTGTAGGATTCTATCCTTATAACGAAACAATAGCCTAATTTACAATTTTACAAGTTTTCAGAGTTTCACCTCTAAATTTCCCTCTTTAGTAATTCAACTCAAAGTGGTCGTAAAAGGACAGCTAAGTTATTAATAGGTTAGTCACTCATATCACCGAAATGTAGCAATTAAACTCAAGTTAAATTGTAGTCAGGATTAAATTAACAGCTCAAGTCTCGTTCTGCTCGTACGAGACTTGAGCTGAAAATGCCAACACATTGTTAAAAAAAAAAATCGAGGACCAACAAATAAATATATCTGACAATAAACAGACAAACAAATAAATATAATGAAATAAAATTCATTACATAATATAGTGATAAAAAAGCTTTTTTTTTTTGGAAGGGAGGTTTGTGATCAAGTGTAGCCTTTACCTCTAAAAATGCTGGTTTAAAAAGGGACAGACCCAGCTTTTGGGTTGTTTTGACCTAACGGTTGGGTTGTTTTGACCTAACGGTTGGGTCAAAACAACCCAAAAGCTGGGTCTGTCCCTTTTTAACCCAGCATTTTTTAGAGTGTAGTATTTACTTCACTGAAGAACAATATAAGTGAATGGAAGTATAAGTGAGCGTAGCTATTATTAACGTTCTTACCTGTACCAGTCCAGTCCGTTGTCATAGTTACGGTCAAAGAAGTGCGGCTCCGCTCCGACCGCGCGAATATCTGGATGCACGCGCAGAAACTCCAGCAGCGCGCGCGTTCCGCCCTTTTTCACGCCGATAATGATCGCCTGAGGCAGCTTCTTACTGCCCGAGCCGTTGGAGAAACTTGACAGCGGGTAAACTCTCCGCCCGTCGTCCCACTCCTCATCTCGGTCCAAATCTACTTCATCTTTACTGAAGTCTCTGGAAGCTCTCCGGACCGTAGGCTCATCATAATCTGACTCTACGTCCGTCCACGAGCTCTGCGGTCTGGACAGGAGCTTGGACATCATCAGGTCCGGCCGGCCACTTTCTGCCTCAGCATATTTCCCGAGGAAATCCGTCTCCTTCGCTCGGTTATTATTATTGTTCACAACTAAACTTGGTGGCATAGTGGCACAGTAGCCCACGCAGGAGTACAGCATGTAGACCCAGAGGAGCAGCATGATGAAGAGGAGCCCGAGTTTCTTCTTCACGGGACTGACGGAGAGTGCGTAAAAATGGTGACAGAACAGGCTATATTCCATAAGCCCTGTGCGTGCAGACCATCACACTCCAGCTGGACATATTGACAGGTAGGTACAGTTCTGTCCAGGTCCAGGAAGAGCTTTAGGATTCCCCCCTCAGGAGTCTTTAAAAGCCATTAGAGTCCGCAATATAATCCTCAGACGTGAAATAAACTAACCCAAAGTGGACGGGACATCTAGGAATGCGATTTTAGTCAGATGTTCTCGGTCATATCTGCGGGAGGAGGCGAGAAAACTGATGAGAACGACCAGTGCACTTGATTCCCAGCCGCAGAAGCTGCCCCCGGCCGCATCCTCCAGCGTCTGAGCGCGTTCGAGAGAGTAGACCTTATATAGCGCTGATGCGTTTGATTGACAGCAGGGCCAGCCTACCACTGAGCAGGCATTTGAATAAAGGCGGAGCTGTTTAAAAACGCCTGCCAATCAGAGAGCAATATAGGAGGGGATTTTAGACAAGACACTTGGTCGCAGAGCCGATTAAACGCTCTCATTGGATAGAGAAACATTAAACCGGAATCCTTTTATTCCAGTTTTTGGGAGTTTCCAAAGTGTTATAAATTGTACGCAACTGAACTGTTTAGAAAGGAATCAGGATTTGGGAAGTCCAGCAAAGTTCTCATACAAACTATTAGCCTAGTATATTTATTTATTAAATCTAGCATATATATTTCATACAAATATATTTATACTTCTTACATTTACTTCTTATTTACTCAGATGTTAATAAAGTAAATCATTAAAAAAGTAATTATTCTTCTATCTTCAGCAAACGTAAAATACGCAGTGTAGATAAAACATGTTTTGGTTTTTTTTTAAACTTTCAAATATATACGTTAATTTCAGCTATTCAGAAGTCTGAAAGAGCCAAAGAATGTAATAAGTGTAATGCAATAAGAAAATCTGCTAGCCTTTATGTAATCGCATTAATCTGAGTCAGAAGTTTATTAGTTACGATAAATCTTCATCTGCACACAGACATGTCAACTAATGCAAATTAAAAAAAAGGTCGACACGATATTTCCCCAAATGTCTAAATTCTAAAGAATGCTTTCAATAATGAAACAAAAACTCTATATACAATCTATATAGTTTTTCAATCTTGTTCAGTCTCGCGATCCATCGAGTTTTTGTGATTAAATAATTTTAAATCACATAGAATAAACGGGATATTACTTCATTAAACTATCAAATTACTTTATTATCATATTATTTCTCTAATCTATGAGGTATTTACATTGCATTTCTATTTTGTAAATATTTATCAATTTAAGAGGTTCAATAAAATAAAGTTTAAATCCGCTGTAGTAGATATTTTGCAGTCACGCTGCCGACGCATTTGATCATTTATGGCCGGTTTTGTGTCGTTTTGAATAATAAAACAAGCGGCGCTTCAACTCGTTATAAACTAGGTTTATAAAAATGCAGCTTATTATTTACACTGCCTAAAAAGTGAAGAGGGGTGTAGAATACAGCACTTTCCGCGGTCACACATCCTCTGACCAATGCATGTCCATTACTTTTCCCAGTTGCTCATAATTACTGGATAAAGACATTGTATAACATTTCTAGCTGATTAATTATTTCGAACATCGATAGAAACATTTATATTTAGCCTATAAAAATACTATAGACTTCCTCTTGCCCCGACATTACAGTTTAAAAAATGTCCAGATATTTTCAGATTTTACAGGCTGTGATTTTGGGAAGCTTGCACTTTACACTTCACTTTCATGACAAACTATAGAGAGAGGGGGGAAAAAACACAAATGCGTAATTATATTTTAAGCATTATAAATAGTATAATTTTAGAATTGTTCATTAAAGTTTTTAAAAAGTGTAACAAATACACACCTCTGCAATTTGAGTCAATATTTAAAAATCTGTTTGAGTTTGAAACATCTTTTTGAATCAAGCAAAGTCTAATGATTTAGGTCCTGCCTGGACAATAATTAATTTAGAATTAGAAAAGAAAAAACATACAATTGTCAATATCTACTTAGTGAAAAGAAGAGGGTCAGAAAAAGAAATAATATCTGGATCTGTTCTGAATAGTGATTAACCACGAATGTAAGTGCCAACAAAATACGAAATGGAAAAACAGACAGAATTATATGTTTGATTTTATGTCTCCAAAAATTCATGCAGCTTAAACAGTAGAGCATGTTGCCAAGGTCATGGACAGAACTACCTACAAAATACTTAACCTGAATGTACTGCAAGTCATTTTGGATAAATGTTTCTGCCTAAATGTAGATCAGATTAAAGTTCCCTCCAACACATACTGAAGGATGTTCAGAATTATTTGTTACAAGGGTTCCCCCCCCACACATTATTGACTCTAGACCTTAGACTCTTCTGTCGCCTTTCACCACTATAACGTATGAACTAGACCACATTTCTGAGATTGATGTCACTGTGTGGGTTCAAAAATTAGTGACTCCCTTAAGGCAAATATATCTGTGGGAGTTTAAAGAAGTTTAAGGAATACTTTGCCCAAGAAACATCCGTCCACCCCATTTCAAGCAAGTGGCGAGTAGGTATAAATCAGTTTCAAAAGCTTTTGACTATGTTGTTTTCCATGCACAGTTTGTGCCAGGAATACTTGATACACTGCTGCCCAACATCTGCCAAAAAAATGTATGTCGTTCTGCCTAACATGCTTAAACGGCAGTTAAAGAGCATTTTAGAAAAATACTGTTTATCGCTGTCACTCAGTGTAAAGGGTTCAGAAAGATCTATTCTTAATTGTAATCTGTTTCCTTTATAAACTAAACCAAGTAAACATTTGCTTTAACAACCAAAAATGAAATCATCCTGCATTTCAGTGTAAGATTTCAAAGCATTTTGTTGCCTGTAAATGAAAAGAGAGGAGAAATCCACCTGTTGCTGTTGTAACAAATGAAGGTCTGGGAGGCTGTTAAAACTGTAATGAGAATCCAAGCTGGATGAGAAAAACCACAGAGAGCCAAAGACCATTATGGGAAATGTGCTCACCTCCTCAGGGTGCACAGCTCATAATGAATGCACGCACTGTGAGAAACTCGCTCCATGACACTCGGCGTAAAATAGTATTTTTCCAGAGAAGAGGATTACTCCATATATGATGCATTCATCAAGTCTGACCTGATACAAGAGCGAAAAAAAGCACTTAAACAGGAAAATTAAACAATTTACACATGCAGTACTTATAAGCAGATGGATATAACTATAGCAATACCCTATAAAAGTGTGCAGGATGTCCGTTCCAATGCTTGTGTACTGGAAGGTCTGTGCACTTCGTCCCACACAGAGTGTCCACCACAAAAACCCTACAGAGTGGAAGCTGTAAAATCATGGTGGGAGAGTCCACGGACCCCAGGAGGGCTGGAACTGCTATTTAATCTATTGACATGCTGGGAACAGCTGTTGCACTCTCTTTTTCTCCCGCTCCATCCATTCACTGCCTCTCTGATGTGAAAGGCACTGGCTGCATCCAGAGCAGATCTTTACGAGGGGAGGAATGCCTCGCCCTGCCGCCCTTACTAAATCTCAGCATACAGTATATGTGGGCATCTAATGGAGGTGCTGAGAGAAGTGGAACCACAGAGGACAACTGGGAAGGAAACAGCGGAGTGGTATCGAGTGTTGTAGCCGGACAGGTGCAGAGGTCGATACTTAGGAGATTATATGAGCTGATATCTTAGCCGAATGTGTCCAGAGCAGCCAGACATTGTTTCCAGTCCTGTCTGGAGATGCAGTGGGATACTTGTCTGATGCAACTCGACCCTGCATGGTAAACTACCTACCACACAAATTTACGATACAAATATTAAAATATTACTATTTACTGATATGTAAAATACTACAGACACACACACAAATACATTATGCTATATATAGTATTATAAATATATGGGGTTGGGGTCATTTTTTAAATAAATTAACACTTTTATTCAGCAAGGATATATGTCGATCAAAGGTGAGTATTATATATATATGCTATTGCTATTAGCTAAATTGCCAATATGCTAAAATAGCATATAATATATATGCTATTTTAAACTTTCTATTCATCAAAAAAATCCCAAAAATAATAAATAAATAAATAGCAGTTTAAGGTATCAACTTCCACATTGATAAGAAATGTTTCTTAAGCACCAAATTAGCATATTTAAATAATGAAATGAAATGAAATGTCAGTTTCTACTGGCAGCATTGAAGATACATTGTGACAGTACATTTCAAAGATGTTTAATCAAAACTCAAACATAAGCTTGATCACAACACATTTTAATAAGAATAACTTTCATTCTTTTTGTGTCTTACACAAGTCATTGGTACAGTGAGGTCAGATGGGTAAACTGTGACGGCGCTGAATCAGTAACAGTAACGAACAAAGCATGGCTGCAATCAGTACTGTTACATTCAATGAATAAACAGTAATTCTGTTCTGGGGAGTTGAAATGATTTTAATTTGACTAGTAAGTGTTTTTGATGGAGCTAATACCCGAGAGCTCTCCAAAACGATCAGCCTTTCAACATCTCAACTCAGACTCAGAAGGATGGAGTTTCATGCAGAATAAAGACTTCTGGGCCAGCAGTGAGACTCAGCGATTTCTTTACTGAATCATGTATTGCCGAAATGAAATATTAACAGACTCAGAAAGTGCAAAATTTGAAAATGACATTTAGCAAGTAGATGAGACAAAACTTGGAAATTACTTGCAAGGTGCATTGAAACAAACCGTACTCCATTATCTGGACTATATCGCATCTAACCAAAATCTCCACAGTATTGGTGACGTTAATTGCAAATTCTAGGCAAAACGTTTATGCTTATTTTAAGTGATCCACAGATCAGTCTAGGATGTTTACGAAATATGTGGGGGGGGGGGGGGCTGCGTCAAATAAATATATTATGTATTTACATACACAGAGCATTAATTTGTGTACAAGTTACCTGAGCGAATTCAGGGATTTTTTTATTCTTTTTTTTTCCCCTGATGGAAACTTTTACAACAATGGTAAGAGGTTATGGCTTCCCTCTCCAAGGTACACAACTTTTGGTGTCTTTTTAGTTCCAAGACAATTCATTTTAGGGCTGACAGCAATTGTCTAGCCAGTATGAATATGGCAGGGGATTGCGTTTGCTCTACAGAGCCAGAGAAGGCGTGCTGGGAGCAACGGCTGCCTCGTCCTGCGGCACGTGTCTCTTCTTGCAGGTGAGGGCCAGCAGCAGCAGCATGGGCAGGTGCCAAAGACTACAAAAAAACAGCTTGCGGGCATTCTGCCTGTCGCCACTGCGATAGAATCTGAAAGACAGGTAGCTGATGTAAAGGTTAATCGGCAGGGAGACTAAGGGGAACGTCCAGGTGGTGACGTCCAGCACGGGGCCCAAGGCTGAGAGGCCAATCAGACCTACGCTGTGGCGGAGGGCCACGCGTTTACAAAGGCCGGGATGGGTGACGGACATCATTCTGTAACCGCCGCGCGAATAGTCCTCTCTTAGATTCCAGCTCAGTGCATTAAAGTGAGGAAACTGCCAGGAGAACAGGAAACCTCCCAGTAAGAGTGCTCCTGGAGAGACGGAGAGAGGAAAAGAAGTGAATACACAAACAAGATCTCCCTGATCATTTAAACACCATAGGAAGTAGATGTGTGCAAGCAGGAAATGAGAGTGTGGAGAGTAACAACAACAGAACACTTGAAACACTCTGTTCGATCACTGAAGTTCCTTCACATCCTGCTGTGGAGGAAGCAAACACAATTCTCCTGCATTCAGAAGCTTGAAGAGTGGAAAGGTGACACCGCACAGACAGTGGCCCGTGCAGGGGTAGCGGAGCATGACGCGCAGCTCTGCCTTTGTGTGTGTGATCTTAGAAAACACACTTGTAGCTAAATCCTCTGGGAAACACAGCACAGGGCAGCATGACAGAGACCTCAAACAGAGACCTCAAACCTCAGGTCATCTTTTTATGCTTTGTGTGTTCTTGAACTTGCTTTGAGAAAACAGTCCAGTTGACAGCAGGGTCTACTAATATAAGATCGGTGTGTGGTTGAGTGGTAATATGTACTTAATGTAATTATGTCATCGTTAAGGCCCCGATATCCTTCAAACAAAGTTATTTTTCGTTCTTCGTTTGAGGGCAAAAAGAAGTTTGAAAAGGCTAAGCGACGGTATACTGTTTTTGAACATACCAACACCCCGCGCTGCTGGAGGCGAGGTTGTAAACATGTCACGCCGCCCGCGTGTACCCCCTAAACACAACAACGATGGCAGCTGTGAGAGAAGAACAGGTTCGTAAACATCTGGCAGTAGCATTGATCTATTCAATGGCAAAGAAAAAGAACGAGAACAAGCGACTTAGATGTTATGTGCGTCCACTTAACGAAAACAGAAAGAATGATGGCGAGTTTGCCCTTTTTATTCAGCAAATGCAGAGCAGAGATGAGTGCACAGAATGTGCACCACGCGGTTTGACGATCTCTTGAAAAGGGTATCGCCATATGTGAAACATGCAAAAACATACAGGACACAGATTTCCACTACCCCGGAGGAAGAACTGGACTGGACAATCCGAGTACTAGCTTGTGGGGTCACGCAACACAGTGTGGCTGAACCATTCCGATTGGACCGTGCACAGCCGCAAGATAGTCGCGGAGACGTGTTCTCCTGTCTGACCTCCGTAGAGAGAAAGACTGGGTGAAAAAAATTATAAATCGCACGTCAAAGAAGGCGGAGTTCCAGAACACACCCACCGACTGCGTAATCGCCACGACCACTGGTAGCTCAAAGGTGTTTAGGAGACAAAACGAACTGCCCCAAAAAGTACGCTTTGGTGAGCTGAAGCAAACAAACTTCATTTCGGCCTTTTTTTTGTTCGAAATGACTCATTTCAGTTCGATCTTCGATTTCAATTGAAGTATATCGGGGCCTTTAAAATACATTTTATTCCGTTTGGTGTCACTAAGTGAAGTAATTACAATAAATAAATAAGCAAATAATTTAATCAATTAATTGGAAAAATAAATTACAGTTACACACTTACAACATACATTCAGGATTGTTGGCAAGTTCTCCAGTTGATTAATAAGGCCAACTAGGCATCAAGATTTTTCTTAACTTTATTAACTTGAAAATTGACCCCTCTTTAGCACTTCCACAATATATATTAAAGATGCAGTTTCTCAGATAGAAAGCTCTACTAAATAAACTTCATGTTGTGACCTCACCCTAGATGGGGTCATAACAATATTTAGGTTTGCACATGCTAATAAACATGCTTGAAAAGGGCACTGAAACTACTAGTATAAAAGACAGATGGAGTTCTCAATGCTCTAGGGAAAAACATGTCAATATGCACACAAACAATTCAGTCTTTTGCTCCGGTGAAAACAGATCTCATGGCTGCCGTAACAGCACACTTTTAATAGTTTGCAAAACTGGCCAAAGACCCCCTGCTGTCTTCCACCAACACTTGATCTTAGACGAAAGACGTCCGTGGAAAAAACACAGGATGCTGGGGGTTTATGTAACTACAACAGTCATAAGTGGACAGGGACATCGGGTCTGGGAGAAGAGTCTGTAAAAGTCAGAAGTGCCATATGGAACATGCACATCAAGTTTCACTTCTCTGAACTGTGGGATAAACTGCGATAGCCCTGGAATAATCACAAGGGAGGGCTTTTAAGACCAAGGACACATATCAGTGTGACCCTGATAGGAAATTCCTGTTGAAACACTCACATTTAGCTCTTTGGCAACAGAGAAGATATCACATGATATTCTTATAATAACACAGGCATTGTCATCCATGCCCACATTTCCATATATGGTGCTATAAGGAGAAGTTAACAGCTCTAGAGAATTGATGAATTGATGAATGTGGAGCTTAAAGGAATCATTCACAAAAGAAATGACAAATCTGTCATATTTTAATATCTTTCCAAACGTTTATGAGTTGTTCATATGAGAAAAGTTAATGCTATTCTACTCCTTATAGTGAAAAGCAAAGGATGGACAAAAATGCAGTTCCAAATTTTTAACAATTTGTTACAAAACAGGCAAGAAGCATATTTTAATATATGCAAACATCTAATGCTGTTCAAATGTTTGGGGTCATGATTTTTATTTTGGAAAAAAAGTAATACTTTCATTCAACAAGGACACATTAAATTGATCAAAAGTGACAGTAAAGACATTTATAATGTCACAAAAAAATAAATGCTGTTCTTTTGAGCTTTCTGTTCATCAAAGAATACTGAAAAAAATGATATCACAGTTTCACCAAAAATATTAAGCAGTACAAGAAAGAAATGCTTCTTGAGCACCAAATCAACATTTTAGAATGATTTCTGAAGGATCATGTGACACTCAAGACTGCAGTAATGGCTGCTGAAAATGCAGCTTTGCATCACAGGAACAAATTACATTTTATAATACACCCAAAAAAAAATTTTTTTAAACAATAATATTGAACAATATTATTTTTTAAGATTTTTAAACAAAAATGCAGAACTTGGTGGCTTAACTGGTAGTTCACCCCCAAATGAAATTGGCTTGTGTTTTACTCCCCTAGAGCATCATAGGGGTATATTTTCTTCAGACGAATCCAGTCGGAGTTATATAAAAAATTGTCCTGCTATTCCAAGCTCTATCATTGCAGTCCGTGGGTGTTGCAGTTGAAAAGTCCACAAGTCGTCAAATAAAGTTTGCGCATTCATAATAAAACGTGCCGCACTCGGCTCCGGGGGATGAATAAAGGCCCTTTGTAGTGAATCCATGAGTTTTTGTAAGAAAAATATCCATATTTCAAACGTAATAATCACTTTAATCCACTTCCGCAACTGCATTCGCTGAAGCCCTTCCGGCGGATGTAATCGCAGGCGGTGTGCATTATTTAGTGACGGATGCACGGAGCGAGAGAGAAAAAAAACAAAACGCCGGTCACGAATTAGAAGCACAAACGAAGTTCGCAAAGAAAAATATCGGAGGATTTCGATATAAGCCAAGAGGAGACTGATTTTCCTTCGCTAAAGTAAGGAAACTTTGCTCCCTTTGATCCTGTAAACAAACTCGCTGAGACTAGCATTATCTCAGAGGTGCGCGCGCTGAGCATACGGTCCTACGCCTTCCCACCGGCACGGCTCGCGTATAATAGATAACTGAAGTGAGAGAAAAGTGTTTATTACGTTTGAAATATGGATATTTTTCTTACAAAAACGAACGGATTCACTACAGAAGGCCTCTATTCACCCCCCGGAGCCGTGTGAGGCACGCTTTATTATGAATGTGCGCGCTTTATTTGACGACTTGTGGACTTTTCAACTGCAACACCCACTGACTGCAACGATAGAGCTTGGAATACAATTGGACAATTTTTATTATAACTCCGACTGGATTCTTCTGAAAGAAAAAAGTCATATACACCAAGGATGCCTTGAGGGTGAGTAAATCACGGGCTAATTTTTTTTTTTTGGGTGAACTAACCCTTTAAGAGCCTTCTTTCAGAAACATAAAAAAACTTGAAAATCGATCAAATCGGTTTCAAAATAATTTAAATATAGCACAGAAGTCATACCAGTTTTATGGGATTTTTTCCCCCCCGTCCTTTTAAGCTCGACAGTCACTGATTACTGTATAGTATAAATGTATGGAAAAAGAGCAACATGAACATTCTTGAAAATGTCTCGTTTTATGTTCCACAAGGAGAATGAAAACTATATAGGTTTAGAACAACATGAGGGTGAGTAAATGATAAAATTTTTGCGTGAATTATTTGAACAGGAGTATACATGCTTTATCAAAGTCATTCCAGTGGGAACTGTAGTCATTAGTGTGTGCATATAAGAGGACTTTGTACCTGGATCGAGAGAGCCGGTGGCTGCTGTCCAGCCCATTACAGGTGGGATGGCGCCCACCACGGCACCCACCCAGGTGTTGGTGATGCTGAGGCGTTTCAGGGGAGTGTAGCAGCACGTGTACAGGAAGATGTTCAGGGCGCCCAGGAAGCCAGTCAGGGGATTTACACCCAGGGTCAACAGGGTCACACCTGGGATCCCACACGCCAGGGCGAATGACACGGCATGCAGAGGGCTGAGAGAAACGCAGAGATGGAGGACAAATTCAGAACAACAAAAACATGATTCCTATGTGGGGTTTAACGGGATCATACATGTTATTTATTTTCCCTGGAGGTCCACTTAAAGCGTTGCTGAAGGTTTTTGTGTTGTCATAATTTATTTTTCATGACCAAATATAAAGGCAAATTATTGGCAAAATTATTTCTCATTCTTGTTGAATATCTGTTCCACTTGAAAATCATGTTGACTGTAAGTGTGGCTGTCAGCAAGTTTTAATATAATTTTCAGTGTACACTGAACTCTTATTTCAAAAGACCAAGAAATGGTTTGATTCTTCATGTATGACGACCCCTTTAAAACAAACCAGCAAGCGCTGGCCCAGAACACATTCATAACGTTCGTTTACAAACGGTTTACAGCTAATGCAAAGTGTTTATAAATCAAACCAAGAAATTCTGTGCAACACATTGTGATGCATAAAAAGACAGAGAATGAGAGAGAAGCAAGAATGAAGCGCATACATAACATCAGTTTCTGAGATATGCTTTAGTGCGGTTCTGTAAGTCACATCAAAACAAAGGCTTGTGGGTCTCTGCTACAGATTAAAGCTCTCCTGGCCACAGACGCTATTCTCTGTGCTCCATTGGACAACCACTTCCTCTAAGGTTTATTAAAAGCAGTCAGTTGCAATCCTGCAGAGGCGTCTGGTTCAAATTCACAGCTAACTGCTCCATAAATTAGAGGGGTATTGGAACAGAGACCAAAGCGGAGAGGAAAAGAGGGCAAATTTTCCGCCCAACAGCAGGAGATTCCATTTTAATGTTATTATCATTGTTATGGCTGTTTTATGTGGTGGAGGGGTTTAGAGTCTATATGAGTTCCATAAGTTAACAGGTGAGATGAGTTGTTTGAGGGATAAGGCTGACTAACATTAGCAGCAAAGCCACTGGCATTTCCTACACTACATGTATAAGTGCGCTATTCTAATGCACCACAAAAAACGAGATATTTCAAGTTCATTCATTATTAAATTTATCTAGCGTTACAAAGGTTTTGTTTATCTGATGGGTCACTTAAAACAAGCACACTGAGTTGATCATTCAAATATATCTGACGTCATGGTCTCGTGGAATCCGAATGGAATCCCATATGAAGCCTAAATCATCATGTCAACGATGACTCTCAGTGGGAAATAAAGTGGCTACACAGAATGGTTTACTTAAACTGTCATTATTCACTAACACTCAAGATATTCCCAAATGTAATTTCCTTTATTCTGTATAACAGAAACGAAGGATTTCAGTAAAAATAGGCAGTAATTTGCACAAAAAGCACCGTTAAAGTACCATAAATATATGATTGAATCATTATTGAATGAAGCAGCACATCAGATTTACTATTAGTTTTATTTTTTTCTATTTTGTTGCTTCACAGTAAGAATCATGTTTTGTGGAAATATTTTGTGCAAGCATTTGACTTTTGCGTGAACTACTCCTGTGTCTGTGTCTTTATTTCAAATAAATGTGGTTCTTTTGAATGTTCTATACATCAAATAATCCTGAAAAAAAAACAAATGTAAATGTCCACCAAAATATAAAAAAAAATATATTAGAACGCAATATATTAGAAAACAATTAGATTTTAAATTGTAATATTTCACAATATTACTATTTGTTATGGTATTTTTCAGAAAATTTAGCCCTACTCCTTCAAAAATCTCACAAACCCCAAACTACATACACATAAATGACAAATAAAAAAGCCATTGAATTAATAAACATGGAAAAAAACAACAACATCTAATGTACAAAATCAAAGGTTTCAGAGCTGTGAGATTCTGCTTTTCTATCTCTCATGCTCATCTCTGCCTTCAGCCTTTCATCATAAGAATGTGACAGTCGCACACGCAAAGATCAAAGAGGACCGTGTCATCTCAAGCCAGCGTAATAACATACTGACAGACACACGAGTGCATGTGCAGACATAAACAGGTTGCGCTAGGACACATCTAATGTGTGTAATGACACGTTTTGGTAGGTGACTCTACTGTTAGCATGCTGTGCATTTGTGTACGGGGTCTGGAGTGTCTGCAGTGGTGTCAGGTGAAGATATGTAGTTACGATGCTGATGAATTCCTCCTGTCATTGACAGTCAGTCTAGATCGGTGACGTATGGTAAACATTCAGGAAAGCAATTTAGTTGTTGGAGTGACAGAAATGGAGTGCATATCATAGCTGCTGAAAACATTCGTCTGCTTTCATATAAACGCTGCTCTTTAATCCACCTGCACAGACCTCCTACAGCGCGGCTGAATTAGCGCCGTGCTACTGCGAGGTTCAATCGCACAGTAATTAAGCAGCTCTGGGGGATGCTTCCAGAAGTTTGAAACGGAGCACCATTTATCTGCTCACCTCTTTATCTTCTGCTCCAAAACGGATTTAGGCTGTGAGGAATGTTGTGTGTTTGAAAGGGAGTTAATTGCACAGCTATACATTTTCCAAACGAAGATAACGCATGACATGACAACGGCCAGCAGACACAGATCACACAAGGACAGCTTTAAAAAATGTGTGCATGCATTTCCATTCAATTTCTTATCTTTCCTTTCACCACTCAGACTGTCACTATCATAAATAATAATTGCAGGGGGTGGGGACTTTTATTTAAAATATGAAAAAAAAATTGAATATGATTTTTAATCATTTCTTTTTGTGCTCACTGTGGTTTAATGTTGCATGCTAATCAATTTATGAAATATGAAAAATATATAAAATATATGAAGTAAGTTATTAGTTAACATGATTTCTACATTCTACAAATATTTTTTATTACTTATCAAAACAATATAATCTGCTCAGAAACAACAAGGCTGTTTAAGATCCAATCAAATCTTGATAAGTCCAATTCATTGTGCCTCAGATATATGGTCTAAAAATGTGATACAAATTACTTTCAACATTTACTATGTATATACAAATTTGAAACTGAACAGTTGGCCTTGACCATGATGGTTCCATAATATTCTTTTTTTGCTATTCAAAATAAAAGGGCACTAGGGGGGAATGAGGCAGGATGGGTGGGCACATTACGAAACATACGCTCTTATGTACTCTGGATCATCGTCGCTCATGATGTCTTGGTTTGTGAGTGTGTGTTTGAGATACACACACAACAGCGGGAGAAGCTCGGGTTGTTTGGTTTGGGCTGTTTGGATTACTGTGTCTGCTTGAGTCATTTCTTATACCCTCACGTCAACAGATCTGCCCCTTTTGTTGTTGGAAAGTGACCCTCGAGGGAGTGAGAGAGGGCAGGGGTCCTGTTCTGTTAAATTCCACTAACAGTGTGGTGGTGTTAGGTGTGGTATCGCACTCAAAAACGTACAGTATGTAAAAATGCCAGAGATGGATATAGAATGCTTCTTAAATCAACTATTCTAGTCAGATCCATAGGTGTCAGATGTTGCATATGTGCGATTGGTGCTACTGTGGGTGATGCAGGTAGGTTGTGGTCCAGTACTGCAACATTCCCATAGGTGTGTTAGTGTTGTGATGGTGAAAAAATTTTCCCACCGGTTAATCGACGTGTGACAACACCGGTAATACCGGTATCACCGTGGGGGCAGAGGCGTTCCCTCTTTTCCTTGCTTTCCTTAGCTTTCCTATAGTTTGTAAAAGCTGCATGCGCATTTTAATTTCACTTTCAAATAGCGGAAAATTCGGCGTAAAGCAATTGTACGTTTTTAGTTCGTTTGAATTTCCCCTCTTTTCCTCGCTTTCCTTTGCTTTTAAATAGCTTAAAAAAGCCATGCAAATTTACTTTCATGTCGAATAGCGGCAGCTTGCGTCCAATTGTTGAATGCAACCCCAACAAATACACGTTCAAAATTCACTTTACGCCTATATAATACAACCCCACGAAATTTTTATTAACAATAAACAAAATAAAAATACACCAGCTAATATGGCAGGGCTAATGACTAAAACTAAATAACAAATACTTACATAAAGTTTAATAGGGATCAAAACATGGAAATAAGTAAACATGTTAATTATACCCAAATAATAAGAACGTAGCGTTATTCGCAAAACGAGTCAGAAAGCTTGAGGCACGGCAGGCCCCGTGATGTAAATAAAATAAATAATTACACAACGGTTTAAATAAAGTACAAACATCCCAGGCCAAACAATGTGGAACCAATTAATATAGAAACAAATGTTACAAAAACGTCCAAAAAATCAATTAGATAAACGCAACAAGTCAATAGGCTTTTCAAAATCAAAAATATTGCCAAACAGGCGCTTTTGCATCTGGTTTTGAAACTAAATCATCCACCATCGTCTTGTCTGTCTCACCTCACTCTTCTTGTCAGTCAGCTCGACTCACTCTCCTCACTGGAGAAATGAAATCTGATATGTGATGCGACTGTCGTCGGCACGCTGCATTGAAGGAGTTGCGTTCAGTTTTAATTGCTAGTGTCTGTTCTTACTGCAAACTAAAGGGATTTTTATTACTCTCAAAAAAAATTCAAAACGGGACGGTGGGGGTCGGTTGACCGCGGGGCAACCCCGCTGCACGTAACCGGTGTGCGGTAAGTTGTGGTATCACGTCAGCACCGTCTATCGCGGCAAGCCTAGTGCTGATGATGTATTTTTGTGCTTAATAGTCATAACATCGAAGGCTTCAGGCTTCAAAATTCATAAAAGTTGCACTCAGTTGTGAAGATTATCATTACAATGAACAAATCGAGTAAGAATCATAAACTTTTGTTGGTCACAGAGTTTACAGTCTATAATAATCCAAAAGCTGGTGGAAAAATCCTTTGGATTTTGTCATAGAACCAAGGTGATCCTAACTTCCGGGTTGGCCTAGAAAAATCATTGTTATATTCCTGCTCTTTTAGCCTAATATGAAAGAATTTAGCATGCTAGTCTAATAGCATTGGCATGCTTACACCCTCTTTGTTGATTGTTTAAACGAAACTAATGCCCTTCACTTTAAAGGTCCTATATTGTCAAAACTGAAATTTCCTGGCTTTTTTCATGATTACTGAGGTCTAGGGGCTATTTAACTACCATATAAGTTTCAAAACATTCAGTCCACAGTAAAATTCACACAGCATGCTTAAAGTAGCTGTGATTTTTCACAAACAGTTGTGACTTCCGTAAAAAGTTGACACCAGAACTACACAGTCACTGCCTTCAGTCACCACCCCGAGCACCGCCCACCATCCCACTCTCCTTTTGCCAAACCCCCAGACAACATCGCGTCCATGCCATTGCTGAGCAACGACAACACGGAAACATGTCAAAAAGGTTAACTTTAACCACGAAACCAGATCGGCCGACCTGTAACGTTACACTCTCACTCAAAAGATGGACAACCTGACAGGATTGTTACTATGAGGTGGAAAATATCTAACATGTATAGTAAAGACAAACCCACCGTGTCTATCTAGTCATGATGAAGATGTATATATATATATATTTCAATTTCAGCAGGCAACTATTTTTACAGCTACACTATTGTTTCAGCCACAATTAATCACAACAATGCATATATACAAGTACAACATGATATATAAAATCGTTGTGTATACAAACATGCACACAAGAAACATAGACATATGGCAAGAAATCTGTAGACGCGCCCATAACAACAAAAGACAATACTTTATTGAACCTTTTCTGATAAGAAGTGTGCACTGCAAACACGAGCATTTTTAATGATCGTTTCTGTCCAGTCTGCTCGTTTTATCGCGTTTAACCACAGCTGTCGTCGGTTTTTTGTCTGGCAGTTGCAGCAGATATGCGATCAAATTTCTAATTTGAGGCTGTATTACGTCGATTCTGGCACCCAACATCACAACAAGATGATATTTTAAGCTCCTTATGTAGCCGAACCTGCGCTGGTTTGAATGGGCCGCCTCCAGTTTCCCCTTTGTTTTGCTGCCTCCAGCTAGCGCTGTGACGTCGGCTGACCCTAGTTACCTGTGGTTGGCCTGGCCGTGTGTCACTCAGAAAACAACAGGCCAATCAGAAGAGAGGCTCATGAATATTAATTACACAGGCCAAAATCGACCTGTTCTCAGCAGAGCTCCTGAGAAAGGAGCTGTAAAAATATATTGAGATGGTTTTTGGTACTTATACCGCAAATATATATATTCTTAAGGACATCAAAACCTCATATAAAACTCCAGAAAGGTGTACAATATGGGACCTTTAAAGTACCCAAAGCTAAAACACAAATTAGTCAACTTGTCTAATCATCTAGTCTGTTGGCGGATGACCATCCTGACCCATCCTTTGTCAGCAGTGGAGTGAGACGGGAATAACAGAGAGAGGCACACCTACACACACGTGGATCAGGTTACACGAGCAGCTGGCCAGCACTACAGATATTAGACAATGACATATAGTTTCTGATACCGGCAGGCTCAGTTATACACAAACTACTTGAGAACAATGTAGAGAGTAAATGACGTACAGAATGAGACTAAGGAAACCATTTTATTCCAATGGCTCTTTACACAGATATCTAGGATGTGTTTCATAACCAAGTGAGTGGCCTACCAAGACAACATTTTTGCATACAAGATATACAAGTATGTCTGAATCTAAATAAGATATCCAAAAACGCAGTCTAGGTTGGATGCTCACTAGGTTAAAACACAGTCCAAGAGAGAGAAACAGGTTTTGAAGGCACTTACCTGATCTGTCCTCGGACCAGAGGTCTGTTTTTGGTACGATTCATGTTTGAGTCGAAGGGCACCTCAAAGTACTGTGGGGATAAATAAATGATGGAAATTAATACACAAGGTACATTAACAGCAAAAGAAAGGGTCAAACAATGAAAAATGTGCATATGCCTCTCTTTTCTAATCCAGAACCTTTCCTGTCTGAAAGCAAACATTCTTTAATTCTAACAGACAGAAACAAAATGTTTAGTCATATTTTTCACATGAATATTTCTGTGATATAGTGAAAGGTACTGTGGCATTACGGCAACACACACTTGATTATTTCTATAACACAATGACCTCAAAATATTAATTATGCAACACATCGCAGTCTGATATAGAAGACAAAATGAAAAAAAAGCTGAGTAAAATATAATCTCACAGTTATGAATCATAACACACTAAAGAATGAATCAAAATAATACATTCTGACATACATATACATATTTTATACATTTTGACTCAAACATTACATAATATTACACTTTTAAGCTTTAGCCGAGAAAACACACACGCACACACCCACATGTTTACTTAGCTATCTAAATGGGGACGTCCCATAGGCGTAATGGTTTTTATACTGTACAGACCGTATATTCTATTGCCCTTTACCAACCCTACCCCTAAACCTACCCCTTACAGGAGACTTTGTGCTATTTCAGATTTTCAATACACTCCATTCTGTGTGATTTATAAGCGTTTTGAAAAGTGGGGACATGGGGTAATGTCCTGAAAAGTCCCCTTCTCCTTGTAATACCTATGTCACCTTTGTCATTATACAAATTTATGTCTCAATTTGTCACAAAACGCGTCCCCACACAACCCCACCACCACACCACACACACACACACCACACCACAAACCCCCAAACCACCACATTACACTACTTCAAAGTTTTGGGGTCAGTAAGTAAGTGGCGAATATTGGGCTAAAGAAAATCTCTTATGGTCACTGAAAACCGTTGTGTGCTTAATATATTGTTGAATTGTGATAACACCTTTTCATGATTATTGGCTTACTATAAATGCACGAAAGAGCATTTATTTGAAATCGAAATATTTTGACAACATTTGATTAAATTAATGCATCCTTGCTGAATAAAATAAATAATTTCTTTCAAAAACAAACAAAAAAAATACAGCTTTTGATACGGAATGGTTTATATTAACTTACTGAAGTATTGCAAAAATAACAATTGTGCTACTCATCCGCAGTATCAGGGAACTAATCATTATTTTCACTTTTTGCTTCGGCGCATGCCCAAAAACATCAAGACTAGTTCTCCAGCGATTTCCTCAGAAACATGGATCAATAGATACAAATATATGGATCAATATGAATTAATGTGTTAAAGACAGAACGACAGAGGTTACTTAGGTGCAACAGGGACGATTAAGGTAAAAAAAAAAAAGTCTTTGTGTTTTATGGCCTTCTGCTGGGGAGTCTGCACAAAACTCACCTCGGGGAATCTACAATGTGAGACTAAAACACAAACACATGGGGCGTTTAAAGCCAGGAACCGGTTATTCAGTCTGTGAGAGACAGCACATGCACCTAATGAAGAAAACAGATAGCTCACTTTTCAGCTGAAGAATTTCAGGATCCATTTCTCCTAAAATATGACCTCCATAAAATAACTAATAAACAGATAATTCATTTCGCTTTTCCTCTCTTAATTTACTGTCCATTTGACATCGGAAAAGAGTCCATGCTTAAAAATGCTCTTGTGGTAGGTAATACATTTCACACAGACTACACTTATATTTTGTTAGATACCTCGGAGAATGGGACCGTACCACTGTGAAGGGGAACGGGGGGGGATACCTATTATCTGTGACAGTGCGTGTCTGTTTGGCCTGTCTAAGAGTCCTCTCGAGTTTAAAGAACCCTGCTAGTGCTATTTGCAACAAATGATAACATCTATCAATTACATGATACTTCCCAGCATGCATTTTTACACAAGGATAAGGACAGAAAACAAAAGAATCTCATCTTTAGACTAATGTCCAACAAACGGACAGGTCAATAAAACATCTCAAGGAGGTAAAAAACGAACACGGTGACAAACGTGTCTAAAAGCTGTCATGGGAGATTGATGCTTTTTCATTTTGTTTCAGCTATTTTTGGCAGCGTTTTCAGACTCAGACCAATGTCATCCAAAATGATAAAGTAGCCTGATACAGTGCAGAGGAAGTTGAAGCCCAAAGTGTGTTGTATAAAGTTGAGTGGAGGGTCTGCGGAGTCTCAAATTTATTCTCTCGGCCGTCAGTGTTACTGCACTTGAGATCCCGGACGGGGCAGGGCACAGATGTGACTGTAGCTGAGGCCCCTGCAGTTTTAGGGCCGAGGTGTTAATTCTATTTCCTGGGTCAGAAAGCGCGTCAAAGGGTCGCCGCTGAGAGGACCGGAGCAAATTTCTGGTGCTTGAATAGTCTCTGACGTATTAGCCGGATGCTAACACACCCGTTGCAGAGTGTATCTTGGCTACGACTGCACATTTTAGACCTGTGAGATTTCAAATGCCTTGTTAACCTGCAAAAGGACAAAGTTTACATTAAAAGACTCCCAATAGTAAATATAAATGTGGTCTGGGGCTGAAAACTAGATTTGGAGCAAGAACATGAGTATGCAGACTGACAGAACTGTATTCTGCGCCACACTAAGAAAGTCATTGAGGTTTTGAGTGTTGTCAAGATGTTTTTGGTGCCTGTCAGAACCAGTTAGTTCTTGGGTATTGTCTTATTTCACAGTCTATCTTTATACACTTTTTTTCCCTGGTACATCATCTGCTTCATATCAACACCCCAAGACCCCTGCCACTTCTTCTGCGTTTATTGCTGGTGAAGATCACGCTTTGAAAAAAAGGAAACAATGTGAAAGTGTAAATTAACAAGTGAGTGCATGAGATTACAGGCTGTCAAACCTCCATATCTAAGATGCTGTTATAATCAGATTATTTGTTTCTTCTGTGAATCTGCGCTCATCAGAATGGGTTAACAATTCAAAAATGAAAAGGCTCCATATTGTTGTCATATTGAAGACGGAAAAAAAAGACTACATGGTTAGATCTGCTTTTCAGTTTCAAAAGCACACGAATAAACTATACACACCCGACACACGACACCCCTACCGTTGCAAAGGTTTATTTTGAAAATGCTGTAAACAGTATCTTCTGCGCAAGGGGTAACAAAAACTAAACAAAAGTAAAAACCCCCACATCAATATACTGAAAGTGTAACTGTTTTCCAGGTAAACATGCTTTAAAATATAATTTGTTCTCGTGATGGCAAAGCTGAATTTTCAGCAGTGATTACTTTGGTATTCAGTGTCCACTGATCTTCGACAACATTATAATATGCTGACTTGTCCCACGAAACATTCTCTCTTATTATTATCAATGTGGAAAACTGCTGTGTTGCTTATATTTTTTTTCAAGTTAACAGGAACATTTAAATGACAGAATTTCTTTTATATATTTTATCAATTTGAACTTTTTTTTAATGCATCCTTTATAAAAGTATTAAATATCTTTAAAAAAATCCACTGAAGATGTATTTTTTGTAATCTAAAAAATAAATAAAATGTAAAATAAACTAATTACATTTATTAAAAAAAAAAATATGTGAAATGTAAAGAATAAATGATTAAAAATAAAAAAAAAATGTGTGAGAAACATTTGCAGTGTCAGCATAGAGCAGACAGTATGCCAGGGAGAGCAGCCAATCAATGACTCTTTGGCCAAGAGGTCACAAGAGGTCAAAAAGTGGGCATTAGAGGGAGAAAGACAGAGGGCAGAGAACTCACGTCAAATGAAGTCCAGGACATTATTTCTGACTATGTGATCAGAAGCCTGAACATGGCAGAGGCTGCCAAATTCTGCTGCTCAAAATCTCAGACCAGTCATTCAATTTTTCAAGAAAACAAACCTTCGAGAGACAGGACATTTAAGTAAACAATTATTATAGTATTATTTACAGTGCTGACTCAATACAGTACAGTATTGACTGCAGCAGCGTGACGGGACAGAGTGACAGGCACAGCAAACAAATGAGACCATACTAACTAATGCTGATGAGAAACTTACTGTAACATTGACAGTGTTTACTGAAGACACTTACATAAACATGCAAACAAACACAGACAACTCAGCCCAGATATTCTCACAGAGAGAAAGAACCGCACGTGCATGAGTCTGTGTAAACAGACATTTACAACACAGCTGCTGTATATGAGAAAGACATCGGTGTTGATCAGTAGAAATGGGTAAAAGCAAACACCACCTGTTCAAACACCTACTCAGCAACTTTTTTCTTCCACCTCTGCAAACAAAAGGTACAATCCAAATTCTCAATCAGCGCTGTGCACATTGTAAGTACATGCATTCAGTGATAATTCCTCATGCTGTCAAAGTCCAGGTGCAGAACCAGTGTTCAGGAGTTGAAGAGGTAATACTCCATCGATTTAACAAAATTACCTGACACATTTCAAAAGAACAGCAGCAGAAACCATCAGCTGCGAATCATCTCAAGCGCTTATGAAAGAGAAATTCCTCTTAAGTGACAGCGGCCGCCGAATCACTGCGGTTCAAGCTCAACCTGAGCTACATGAGTTTTGCTGGGACCCTGCGCTGCAGACCTGCATAAGCTGTTTGCCAGACCACTGTGCTCACCATGTAGCAATTATTCGAAAAATCCTACACTACAATTATGCTTTAAAAGTGCACAACTGGATCACACTCTATTGAATTAAAATTATAAAGCATATTTCCGTTTTGTGAAAATCAGTGAAAGAGAACAAAAGTTGGTGGGCAAATAAACAATCTCCATAAGAAAGGACCTCTGAATTATTCTGTACTAAGATTTGGGATTACAATTATTTGACAGGCCTGCTGTAGACTTGGTTGCATCTTACCTTCCTGACACATCTGAAGAAACGATGTAAACTAATGAATCCTATAGACAGGGATGTTCACGATGCTTTGGTGTCTTAGAAATCTCAGCAGTACAGACTTTGGCGTCAACTCAATGTTTTTAATTGTCAAGCAGCTATTTGGCATATTTTTTAATTTATCTGAAGCAAGGAAAAAAATGCCTTCACTGCAAAATTGTGAACAATGGCTTCAGTACACAAGACGTCAGAATTCTAATTAAACTTATAAGGACAGATTTTCAGTTTGATATCTGCAAAAAAAAATTACATTCACCAGTGTTAGTAAATTATTAGTGTTATTAAAGAGTGCTAGGTGACGTTAAAAGTTAATAGAATAGAATAATAATAATAATAATAATAAAAAACTGCAGCAATTAATCCGACAACATCTCATCTGACCGCAGATACTGAATCGGGACAGCACGTTTTTCTCAGGCACGCTTTACTTAAACTGCATCTGACAGAAGTGTCAACAGCTTTCACACACATCTTTAAGAATAAAAATCTTGCATCATTGTTGTTGCTGATGTTGTTTCTTTGACTGTACACTCCGCCAGTTGCGAAATCTAGGTCTAGGTTCATTCTGAGCACTATTTAATATCCCTACTCCCTGCTTTCTCCACACAACAGCCAGGATGCAGGTCCTTCTATCCCCGCCTGGTATCCGAGCTGTGATCATCTAGCCTCTCCAGCTTGGAGCAATGCAAGGATCCTGGCAGTGAGTCAGCTGGCAGAGCGACAGGCTTGATTAATGGTCCGTGCAAAGCAGAGTTGAGTGCTAAACTGTCCACATGCTAATCAGCCAATTACGAATGTTCTGCTCTACACTAACGGTGCCTCAGTGCAAATCAATGTATTTAGTTCTTTTGCCAGAGGGCACCAGAGAAGATAGGGAGGCTGGGAATGCTTAGGGATGCTGTCCTGAAGAAGAAAGGATAAAATAGCATACGGAAATCTGTGCATCATCAGTTTAACCAAACTATAAAGACTTGCATTTTGGTCTTGTTAGCCACACACACCCAGGATAAGACAAAGGAGCCATGATCTCCACTGTAGCCCTTCTTTTTCCAAGGTATCTTGGTTTGGTTCCAGCACTACCATTTGCAGATGTTTTTGCAAAGTTTGTTCCAGTTATTATGACAACATTAAAAGGTATTTCATGGCAATGACATAAGATGGATGAGCGCTGTCTAGGTCGGTTGGGAGTTGGAGACGGAGGCTAAGCCGGTGGTTCGAGAAGCCGAGAACCTCTTGTGGGAAAGACGAGCTAGTTCATCATCTTTGGCCTGATGTCAGTTCACATAATCTACATCATCACTAAGGTGAGCCTTTTGTTTGCTGTCACGATCCCACACCACAGCGCTTCCTATTGCGACGGGGCTTCAAGTTACACACAAAGAGCCTAAATGGCTGACAGTACTGGTTGCACTGAAATAAAACACTGTGATGGATTGAAAATTAAAGAGTTTCATTATTGGTCATGTATTTTGTGTTACAACAAAAACAACAAGACCTCCCTGAAAAAAAATGAGGCAATTATAAGTTAATCAAGTCATTTTCAAGCAAGCCAAAACAAGCCTTTCTTAAAAAGATCTGGCACATATGGAACAATCAAAATAATTGGTCTAAAACTTTTGGTGATTTGTGCAAGATTTGAGAGTTACACCACATACTTCGTTCACAATGTTAAATTAAGAAACTTCTCTAAAGTAACAGCCATGCGTAGGCATGTTTATGAACAGAGATTTCTACTAAGAACCCTCATTAATCATGAAGCCGATAATCAAAATTCAGTTTAAGTCTCTGGCAAACTAAACAAAGACACATTTGAGTAATACAATTATTTTTGCTGAGGACGTAAATGTACTCAATGCGCCAAAAGGCCTTGTTTCGCTTTGATAGGACGGGCTAGCCATACGTCTGTTTTCCCTGTGATACATTGGTTAAGATTAAACATTGACATTTCCAGATTACCATTAAGCCCATGAACTGTTTATGCAACGGAGTCGTTTAATATCAGCATATGCGAGGACGTCAAGTAAGCATGTGTTTATGCAAGAATGCATGTGTGTTTGGATTATATCTGGTGCCTCCAGCTGTGTGTGACAGCACAAGCCTCATGAGAAAAGCGATCTTGCAAATGCACGGCCCTAAAATGCTCACATATGAAGTGTTTACATACAGTTTATGTCTTCGTTGAGGTTGAACTCCATTCCCTACCACCCCAATTCCATCAAGCTGAATTTGTCGCCATCAACATAGTGTGGTGAAAATGCACTTTTCCTCTAAACATTTTTGCCAATGGATGTCTAAGTTTACTTCCCGAGACGTTGGCTCACTTCAGATGGACA
This sequence comes from Sinocyclocheilus anophthalmus, assembly GCA_018155175.1. Classification (NCBI taxonomy): domain Eukaryota; kingdom Metazoa; phylum Chordata; class Actinopteri; order Cypriniformes; family Cyprinidae; genus Sinocyclocheilus; species Sinocyclocheilus anophthalmus. The sequence goes on along the minus strand of JADLZN010011910.1, from coordinate 60,609 downwards.
CAGTTTGCTTGAACTTTCAACATTCCACCTCAAAATAAGTGGACAAAGATGTGACATAAGGCTAAACATTCATCATTAAGCCAACTCACAAATGGACATCTTAAAGAAGTGGTTTTCTTATCAAAACGTTCATGTCAGCACCCTCTCCATCTAGATGACCCATGAAGCAAGCATGTCAGATTTCAAGAAGAAGTGTTTTTGTGTGAGACACATATACAGGCATAACACGCAAAGCTTACACACATTCCTAGTGCTATTTCACCTATAGAAACCCTTTTTAATGTCTAATCTGCCTGTTTTACTCTTTTTTTTCCCTTTATCAGCAGTTTGCGGTAAGCGCTTAGACATGTCTGGACACGGGTCACGAGATCTGTTTTTTCTACTTCAACTGCATCTATCTTTCTGTGAAATCACAGGCTGCCGTTAACACCAAGACCGCAAACAGTGTTTGCATTCCATAATTAGGACATCTTTTCAAATCCCTACACTGCCTGCAAGCCTTGGACAGGACACCAGGAAGGGTAGATGAAGTTGACAAGCAAGAACATCTATTGATTAGAGCTGAACTAGAGTTGTATACTTCTAAAAGAATCACTAGCGAAGGTATCCAATGAGGGTGCACAGATATTAAAATTATAGTAAAAACCAATAAGTGGCTGATATTGAAATTCCATCCTAATTAGTCTAAAAACCAAGTAGAAATTAAAAACTAAGCTGAAAAAATAAAAACAATGATTTCAAATGTTCAAAGTGAATTAAGGCTCAGTCAATCAATAGGGGTACCAACAAGCCAATATGTATATAAACGTTTAAAACGTGTAAAGTTATAAAAACTATCCAAGATATCCAGCACACTGAATTGACTGGTTGCACTATAATTTGTTGGGATAGTTTGACAGCTGATTTAATGCATGTAGACATTGCAAGAAGACAAGAACATGTTGAAGACCAAATAATGAGAGAAGAACATATGTATTCTGTCAAAACTGGTCTGCACCAAGTAAATATCCAAGAAACTGGAGGTCTAGACATAGAAGATTGTCTGAAGGGCTCTAGATCAACATACTTGGATTTGATCACCATCCTCTCCAGCATTAAAGTTGGTAATTACAAAGCAGACACTAATTGTGGTTTTTCAAACCCATATGACAGGGTGCAGCAGCATCCATGGAAACCAACCCTGTTATTAGCCCGAAGGCTTCTGACAGATGGGGTATGGATTGAGTTAAAGACGCAAGTCTTGTTTTAATGGGGGCCTCAGATTAACCCTTGTATTAAAAAAAAAGAAAATGAAAAGAAAAAAGGCACTCATCTCTTCTGACCAATTCTGGAACCATCAAGGAACCATTGGAGAAGCGTTTGAATTATTCATGCCTGAAGAACAGTGCCATCCAAGCTAACAGATGGAAGCAGAATGGTTTTGAAGAGCTTGACTACGTGCAAAGAGTTCTTTTCAACCTCTGTCCGCTCTCACTTCATGCCTTCGGCCCTCGAGACCCTTTCTGCTCTTCTTCTCGTCCCCTAGTCAGGCTTGTCGAAAGCAATGTCAGGCTGTTAGCTCTGCTGTCAGGTCCTCTGAGTAAGTCGTCAACCATCTGTCGCCATTAAAAGAAGCAAAATGGCTCCTGTCAGACAGAAAGACGCTTCACTATGGAACGATGAAAGGAAACAAACCCAGCTATAGGACAGTAAGAATAAAAAAGCCAAGAAAAAAATAGCAATGGTCAATTAGGCATATGATAGAAAAACAGCCAGATGCTTTGTGACATCGTGTACAATGACAATGGATTCAAATCGGAAATGCTCAACTCTCCTGCACGTTCTGAGGTTAACCACCTTTGATGCTTATTTTGGGGCTCAATTAATAGGTCTGTTGGTTAAGGGACAGGAATTCATGCTCCATAAACCTCTAAAGCTCAACCCCAAACAGGATATGGCCAATCAGCAAATCATAAGCAGATCAGGCATCATAACCTCAAATAATCAGTTTGGTGTGCTGCAGAACAGGCCCCAAAAGAGACTTTGTATATAGTTGCTTCCTCTTCCGATGGTTACCCAGTCAATGCAAACTAGAAACCTGGACTTTGATTCCAACCGTGTAGCCCTTGCATTTCCTGTAATCTGATGTAATGATCTGATATTCATCAAACAGGCTTTTTTTTTCCTGAGTGCACCAGTGTCATGAAATCAATGAGGAACATGTTGAAGAAATGCCAGTGGGAAGATTCAGGAGATGTGAAGAAAAAGCACAGCACGGCCGATTCCCTAGATGGATGGAGAAACAGAAATCGCTTTCATCACCTGCCTGTAATGAGAGCAGTGTCCTGAAACCAATGACAGCTGGCTGTTTAGTGCTTTTGTGTTCCCTGGATTAAGCGAAACAACAGATAAAAGACAGAAAACCCTTCAAAACAAGCAAATAAAAGAAATAGCTCGACACTCTAAAGCCGCTCCTGTTTGGAAGGAAGAAAGCTGTGAAAGGATTTCAAAGAATTAAACTAAAAATAAAAAAGTTGCCAAATTTATTCTTAGATATATAATATGAAAAGGACAATATGGATGTTAAGTTCTTAAATGCCATCTGTGAAAAAGAGGCAGAAAGATGATAAATACAAGAACACTGCCTTAACTTCAAATTAAAAATACAGGAAACTGAAAATGCAACAGCCAATGCATCACACTAAAGAGGGCAAATACATCTGCAGTTGACATGTAGCTGGAAAAAACATCCACCAAACACAGTGAGATGAAGTCGATCCTGCTCACTATCATGCTTTAATCCTTAAGCTTCGTGAAGTCACATCTGCAAAGATCACAGAAAGGAATTAGCACATGCAGAATTTAGCTAAGAGCTGAAAAAAGAAAGCAGGAGATGAGAGAATCTTCTAGAGGGGATTTCCTTTCAAATGTCTGCATATGAATACAGTCGAGTCTATACAAAGTCCACATAGAATATAGAACCTGTTTGAATTATATATAAAAAAAAAAAGTTGAGAAAGAAATGTTTACAAATGGCAATACCTATTTTAACACTATAAATTTCTTATAACTGATGAGCAATGCTACTTCTAAGCTGCATCGAAAAAGGTGCATCGTTTAGTTAAATCAAGGGTCAAATCAAATATAAATAGCACATTAAAGTTAAAAGTTACACACTTTTTTTTTGTGCGCGCTGTACAGGTCTGGTATAAAGAATGTTTTTGCTCAGGCAGCCGAAATGTCCGCCCAATAGGGAAAAGTTTTGCTCAGCAAGAAAAAACAAATAGAGGGAACATTGCTGATGAGTACATATCTTTTAAGATGTTCAAGTTGAGAATGCTGAGTAGCAAATTCATAGCTATCTACGCGTATATTGAATAGGACATATTTCCTCATTTCTATTAAAAAAGTATTTTCCCTTAGCTAATAATAGTTTAGAGTGGCATGTGAAAAACAGACATTGACTTAGAGTCTACCAATGGCCTCTTCCGCTGAAAAATCACTACCACACCTTTTAAGCCACTTACACAGACAGTAATCAACAATTATACCACTCAAGTCAGTCATGATAAAACACTAGATGTCCAACCACCTGCACAAAGAAGCAAAGTGAGCTTTTAAAGCAGATATCAAGCTGATGAGGGAGACTGAATCATATACAGGTTACTTTTGATCAATTCAAACCCTAAGAATGTGCGTTTGCAAACTCTTAAAATGGGTTAAATGGACACACAACCTTTAAAATGATTCAAGTGCTGTTCGAAGCAGGATAATTCAGTGGTTTGGCTACTCCTTTATGTTGAGAGCTACTGTTAGTTAAAAAGCTTGCTTTTTTAAAAAGAGTGTGCCAAACAACAAACCAGCAACTGTAACTGACAACAAAGTGTGCAATTATGACTAATTGTAAGTTGGCTGTCACCTTGGACTTCAAGAACAGAATTATTTTAAATAGCTCATCACAAAACAGCTTTTCAAAGTGCTGATCCAGAACGCTTGGCTATACAATAAGTGCAATAAAAGGCAGCCATTAACAATGAACAAATGTAATACTCTTAAAGGTATTTGTTTCTAATCTGGTTTCCAGACCAAACAAGCCCAATTCTGCTATGCACACTAATGCCACGTGGACAGATTATTATAAAGCAAGACAAATATTGCACAAGTTCAATTTACTTTTGGCAGGTCAATTGTAGCATGTTGCCATTTAATAACTTAAGAAATGTGTACCTATCAAAATAGAAGAAAAAAATAAAGTTGTTCTGTTGACATCAATCCCAGGTTTTGCTAACAGAGCGGGGTGCAATCTACACTCTGGCATTGGCAGTGCTCTGCACACAACCAACTCTTGCAAGTTAAAATTAGCATTCAACACAAGCTTGTGAGTATGGTGCTAACAGGGCTGCTTTTGTTAATTAGTTATGCATTTCAGTACTAAACAAAGTGTTCCTATTGCTGTTAGTTGCTACCTTCACTTGGAAGCAAAGAAAAGTAGACTTAGTAAACATCTAGTTTTAACCAGCTAATACTGGATAACTCTTTTGAAACGGGCAGAAATTGTATTAATTGATAAACCTCTGGCATACTCAAATCATTTAAATGTTCCTGCGAGGTAAACATGGAAAGAGCTGCTAAGATTACACATTATTCCTCAAATGACAGACATCACTACCCTTAATTTCAATTTCCTGCTATTTTTTGCTGCCCACTATTACATTAAATTAGGGTGTTGTTCATGTGCTCGGACCAGCATGCTGGCTACACATGAAACACCTAATTTTTTTAATAATTTTGTTCCAAGCAAGAACATTGGCACCAAATGGAAATCACAAAAATAGCAGTAGCTAATTTGGACATGTCTAATACCTGCTCTTTTTCCAGGTTTTCAATGGTTTTCAACATCCAAAATCTGTGAACCAGCGAATGAAGACTTTAGTCTGAGAGGGCTTTGGTAGCTGTATGATTTTCTTACTTGATGCAATCTTTAAATTAAGGCCTGCAATACACTACACAACCTTTGCCCAGATTTTTGCCCCGATTTACAGTCTAGAAGAGTCAACTGTTGTCGATAATATCCAAGTCTACATATTTCATTGAAAATCACAGTGTATGAAAGGATTGTTTTAAGTATCAGAATATAATTCCATCAAGATTGAGTTTGTTGTATTCAGAATAGCTTCAAAGTCTGATAGTGTGTGATCCTCAATCTTTAATGTATGATTCAGAGTTTTTCCTTTATAGCCATTTACAAAGTCAGCAAGTGTATGATGCCTACAGTTTTAAAAATCTGTTCAGAAGTTGTGTAGCTTATCCCAGCCTTAAAATGTAATTACAACACACAGCATTCATGAACTTTGACCTCAAAAGAGCATAACGCAATATTCTGGTTGATCAAGGATGATCAAACCTCTCCTTAGTATGAAGTACAAGTTCCTAATGGACAGAATTGCCCAAGGAACCAGATCTGCCTCCACATTTGTGGTATTCCTAGTCAGCAGACTGCCTTACGTGGGAGTTGCCCCTGAATTTACTGAAATCCACTGAATACTGATTAATTGGTCAACAAAGACCGTGCAATTCATAGCTTTCAGTCACGTGACCGGCTCGAAGACCTGGAGGACAAAACATCCATAGAACTGCAGCACAAGCCTCTCAATTTTCCATCTGTTTCACAGCCGCAAACATTTAGATCACCTCTCAAAAGAATAAAAACAACGGTATGTGAACAAAATGCGAATTTTGGCCATTAGCAATCCATATAAATCACCCACTGCAATATTTCAATCATTAAACAGTGCGACAAAACATTGTAAAAACACTTAAAGTGCCTTAATATATTTAAAATGGTAATATTCTCTATATTAATGATGCCTTTACATCACAAGCAGAGAGGCCCGTAATACTGATCGCAATCCGCTTAAAGAGCAGGTCATATGGTATTTTAAAGTGTCCTAATATTGGGTTGGAGTCCGCTACAACAGGTTTAAATGCATCTAAGGTCAGAAAACATTGTAATTTTCTCAGAATATACATTTCCTAAAAAAAAAAAATAAAAAAATTATGTAGAGTGGAGTTCATTTGCCAATGATTTCGAAACGATTCATTTCAAGCAAGTTCGGAGCAAACCCCTCCCTTCTATAAGCCTACTCTGCTCTGATTGGTCTGCTGGCCAAGCCTGTTGTGATTGGCACAGAGAGGAGTCCTTGAGCAAGTTAGCAAGCGCTACCATTGACAAAGCACCTTTACATAGAACAGTTATATAGTGCTCCAATCCTTTCTTATAATAATGACATAAAATACAAAGCACTTATGCAAGCGATTGCCCACAGCTAAAGTTTAGCTGCTAACTGTGAACACTTAAAACAATAATAGTGGATAAGTTAGCTGAGTGTTATTGTGGGCTACTGGATTAAAACAATATCCCATGTCCAACCTGTAAACCTCTGCTAACATACACAACCGCCTGCAAAGCTCTTCTCTTGTGTTGATGTGTACTCTTACACATCAACAAAAGGATGATAAAGTGATGAGAGCTGGGTGAGACATCTCGCGTGCGAGGGTGCTGACGCTGTGTGAAACACCTTTGATCAAACGTGCCGACGATGTACAGCTCCACCTCTAGGAGTGAATCCCCAGGGGATGGTTTGTTGTCTTTCCTTTGTCAAGATCCCGTCTGGTTTTGATTCTACCTGTGTGGCTGGTGACATATGAAGTCAATGAAGCCTCACAGACATGCAAACAAGTCTCACATGGGTGAATGCCTAAACCACAAACAAAAGGACCCGAGAAAAAACAAACCACAAGAGCACCAATGAACCCACAAATGCTTGAAAGTTTGAATAAATAAAAGGTAGCCCAAGGCTGACCAAAAGGACCACAAATTGCCCATTGCTCAAGACAACAAATCCCACTATGACTAGCACTTCATCAGAATGCAGGACTAACCCTGTATAAATGTAACATGCCTGAAGGTGAAAGGCAATAGTTATTGCACAATACAAGCCAAAGGAAAAAAATGCAGAGGATAATTTGTTTGGCCTGACCACAACTTTTGACTTTAAATAAGGTCAAGGGATATCAAAACGGACACCGGTAGAGTAGATTACCCCCTCCAAAAGAAAAACTATGTGATTCTGAAGACCTCAGCGAAATCGTATCGCCGTGACATAGCATTCATTTGGCATCTGCAAGACCTTTGAGAAACCCCTAACCTGTGAAGCACTTTCATCAAGCCACAATAAACAGGCACATTACACATTATTCATGTGCTTCTTGGGGAGAGAAAAGTCATTACACTTTAATAAAATATTTCTATGAAATTACACATTTATATAAAATGTATATACAAATAAAAAATCAATTTTGAACCAATATATTCCACTCATTTAATAAAAATAATTAATAATACTTTATAATCTTTTTTTTTATGTTACATTATTATTAATAAGCTATATATTAACATCAACAATTTAATATTACTTGTACTGAATTGTAATATTGGCAATATCATGAAAATGAGTGTCGACTTTTTGGAGAGAACTGTAATATTGGTGTATCCTTAGTAATGAGTGTTTCTTCCCAGAATGAAAGAAGTGCAAGGTCAAAAATTATGTGCAACCTTCACAGTCTTCATCAAATTGCAGTAGACTTTGCCGTAAACAGCCTGGCTGCCGCTAACGCCAGAAAACGATGGAATATCCCTAATACTCTTCTCTATTTTCAATATGCAAAAGAAAATTAAACCCAACCCAAATGGTGAACAAATTACGGTATCAAATTTTCTGTGACAATACCATGTTTTGTAGCTGACATTTACTAGAACAATGCCACAGCTTCAGCACTTGTGTCCATATGGAGCCTGAAGCATAATATCCCATATTGTACAGTTTGACATGGACTGACACCCTGCAGATCGCCGAGACCAGGGGAAATTAACTATTAAAAACCTGCCTCTGTTTAAATATTAATTCTTATCCTGAACACTGTGAAAGAGGCCATTGAACAGCCTGTGTGCCACTGTGCCATCTGATCAGAGATCGCCCACTTATTAAGAGTATGTCTTTTCATGCCACCCTCCCCAATGGATTCAAAGCTTACGGCAGAAACGAAAGTGGAGGTGACTCATCCCTATTGTTAAGGAAGGAGTGTTAAACAGGCTCTCAATTTAAGCATTTATTAAATGGAGGGATCACCTTGGTGGTCTCGCTTTGAGCACTCATTCGGCGTGATGGCAAGAATGCACTTTCAAGGAGCCGGTCACATTGTACAGTGGAACCAATGCGATTACCGACGGGAATAAAAGATTCATAAATAATTGATCTAGTACAGCATGAACCCCTAAACGAACGCCATAGGCACTTTTTGGGCAATTTTAACAGAGCTGTCATTGACATTTTGCAGTCTTAGCATGCAAGAAAAAGTTAAAGACAAGGCAAAAAGGAACGAAGGGGATGTCTTTAAAGAGCTGCTCTTATGCCAGCTGGTCTTGCTTTGAGGATGCAACGGCACTAAACCTACAGACCACAATGTCGTCATGCCAGTGGAATTTGCAACCCGTTTGAAAATGTATCATCTGTCACTGCATCTCATGGGGCAACAGATAAAACTGCAGGATGGGGTGCTTCAAAACGAGACGGGCTGGTGTGATGTCTTAGGGGGCATCTGGTTACAACTTATAGCTCCTCCAGAGGTTCTGCACTGCAGCGCGGGCCCCTAATGTGAAGAACGATGGTAACACAAGTCCTGAGGGACAGAAAGAGCTGTCAAGAATGCCAGAGCTTAAACAGATGTGTCCAGAGAGGGAGAGGTTACGACTCAAAACTTTAAATGTGGCCCAAATTAAGATTTGAAAGATGCTGTCAGCTAACATGAGATAGATATAACAAATTGTAAATTGTAGTAGATAAAGGTAATATAATTACACACATTTATATATTACAAATATAGACACTACCGTTCAGGGGTCGTATTTCTTTTTTTTTTTTAATTAATACGTTTAATTCAGCAGGAGGTTAAATTGATCAAAAGTAACCGTGAAGACATTTATAATACTACAAAAATTGCTATTTCGAAACATTACTGTTCTTATCAAGCAGCAAATATTAAGCAAGTGTTTTCAACATTGAAAATAAGAAGAAATGTTACTTGAGCACCAAATCAACATATCAGAAAGATTCATTCTCAAAAAAAATAACGCCACTTAAAAAAAAAAAATGAGCGATTTGCCGTGCATTATCCCCCATCTATCTAGCGCAATCTGAACCCTAAACACGTTTTGTCAAAAAAGCCATTTTTGTCGACTTTCGCCAGTTCACGTTTTACTGCAGAAGCCGACAAGCACCCTTGTTGTTTTTGAACAGAAACCGATAAATCCATTTTAGCAAATCAGCGCTCTGTATTCAGGTCAGGTGACAAGACTACATTCACTGTGAAAAGACGTGCTAGCTGAGACGAGTTTCTCAAAGCTGACTAAAAGTGATCCAGGATCATTTCGACGAACTTGATGAACCCGTGATAATCTTCTTCAGGGCGAAAAAATTCTATAAAAGCTGAAACGTTTTCACGAAACCTTGCAAAAGCCACAGCGCGTTCCAATGGTGAGGGAAAGCGCTTGTATTGCGTTGTAATCATATCCATAGAGTTTAATTATCACAACAACAACAATGTTTGCAGTCATACTTGTCTCTGAGGAATACAACGATTAGTGTTTTTTTTTACTTTAAACATGAATGTTGAGTGATCTGCTTTTTGCAAAACTTACTGTTGGAGTACTGCTTTGCTATAAACAAATTTATAATATGTAAAAAAAAGTTTTTGATATTATTTGAATGCGCACTAAAAAAAAAGTGATTACTCTGAAAAAACAAATCATCGGTTTTTATGCAAATGAAACCTTTATATTACAGTGGGTATGGGACAGTATTTTCAGACCCCCTTAAATTTTTCACTCTTTGTTATATTGCTGCCATTTGTTAAAATCATTTAAGTTATTTTTTTTTTACTCATTAATGTACACACAGCACACAATATTGACAGAAAACACAGAATTGTTGGCATTTTTGCAGATTTATAAAAAAAAAACTGGAATATCCATGGTCCTAATTTCAGACCCTTTGCGTGACACCTCACTCCTATGTAACTCAGGTGCTGTCCATTTCTTCTGATATTCTTTGAGATGGTTCTACACCTTCATTTTGAGTCCAGCTGTGTTTGATTATACTGATTGGACTGATTAGGAAAGCCACACACCTGTCTATAGAAGACCTTACAGCTCACAGTGCATGTCAGAGCAAATGAGATTTATGAGGTCAAAGGAACTGCCTGAAGATTTCAGAGACAGAATTGTGGCAAGGCACTGATCTGGCCAAGGTTACAAAAAATTTTTCTGCTGCACTTAAGGTTCCTAAGAGCACAGTTGCCTCCATAATCCTTAAATGGAAGATGTTTGGGATGTCCAGAACCCTTCCTAGAGCTGGCCGTTCCGGCCAAATTTAGCTATCGGGGGAGAAGAGCCTTGGTTTGAGAGGTAAAGAAGAACCCAAAGATAATTGTGGCTGAGCTCCAGAGATGCAGTCTGGAGATGGGAGAAAGTTGTAGAAAGTCAATCACTGCAGCCCTCCACCAGTCGGGGCTTTATGGTAGAGTGGTCCGACGGAAGCCTCTCCTCAGTGCAAGACACATGTGAAAGTCCGCAGGTAGGACTCCAAGATGTGAGAAATAAGATTCTCTGGTCTGATGAGACCAAGATAGGACTTTTTGGCCTTAATTCTAGGTGGTATGTGTGGAGAAAACCAGGCACTTCTCATCACCTGTCCAATACAGTCCCAACATTGAAGCATGGTGGTGGCAGCATCATGCTGGGGGGTGTTTTTCAGCTGCAGGGACAGGACGACTGGTTCGAGGGAAAGATGAATGCGGCCAAGTTCAGGGATATCCTGGATGAAAACCTTCGCCAGAGTGCTCAGGACCTCAGACTGGGCCGAAGGTTTACCTTCGAACAAGACAATGACCCTAAGCACACTGCTAAAATAACGAAGGAGTGGCTTCAACAACAACTCTGTGACTGTTCTTGAATGGCCCAGCCAGAGCCCTGACTTAAACCCAATTGAGCTTCTCTGGAGAGACCTAAAAATGGCTGTTCACCAACGTTTACTATCCAACCTGACAGAAATGGAGAGGATCTGCAAGGAGCAATGGCAGAAGATCCCCAAATCCAGGAGTGAAAAACTTGCTGCATCTTTCCCAAAAAGACTCATGGCTGTAATTAGATCAAAAGGGTGCTTCTACTAAATACTGAGTAAAGGGTCTGAATACTTATGTAAATGTGATATTTCAGTTTTTTCTTTTTTAATAAATTTGCAAAATTGTCAACAATTCTGTGTTTTTCTGTCATTTTGGGGTGCTGTGTGTACATTAATGAGATTAATAAAATTAACTTAAATGATTTTAGCAATGGCTGCAATATAACAAAGAGTGAAAAAGGTAAGGGGGTCTGCCTACTTTCCGTACCCCGTATATATATATATATATAATCTATATATTATGCACACTACCACTATTCAAATGTTTGGGGTCAGTAAGATTTTGTAATGTTTTTTTAAGAAGTCTCTTATGCTCATCAAGGCTGTATTTGATCAAAAATACAGAAAAAAACGTAATCTTGCTAAATGTTGTTACAATATAAAATAATGGTTTCCATTTCTATTAGATCAAGTTTTATGTTCCAATATTTCCCTCCAATTTTCTCTCTTGCTCTCACTCGGTTACAGTACATTGCTTCTGAAGCAACCACCCTACGCATGCAAATATGGATTTTAAAAATGCATGGAAACTACAAGCAGGCGACAATCATTCTTCTGTCTATGTCACACAAGATTAAGGGTGAGATGCCTACAGTCAGAACAAGAAGCCTCGTGGGATAGTGAAGGCCTTCAGTTGTCGTATCTACAGGAAACCCTATGCGGAAAAACATTCTGTGCTGTCAGATATGGAGATGTGATTATTTGGTTGCCTTGTGATGGGTGCTGTTCTTGTTAATCCGATGGCATTAGGTCGTCCACGAACCAGGACGTTTTCTTTATAGATTAGGTATTAAAATTTCATAGCAGGCCTCATTAGAGAACAGCAAATCAGTCAGAATTGGTACAAAAACACAATGACAAGCCAATGTAAATCCTCTTTTTAATGAAATCAGCAATCGTGTGAGAACTATTACAATTAACGTTATTACATGAAGCAGAAACAGAGATGTTGAGCACTTGTACAACCCTGATCAAACGCAGAACACAACAGGAATGAATGTTTTACAGAGCCATAAATTACTTCAAAGGGGGATTTGATATGCCGCTTCTCGAAGTCACGCTTTTAAATTTGCATCTGCATATCTCTCGAGAGCTCCTCATATGAAGTAGAAGGTGCAGAACCTCCTGAAGCTTTAGATCATTTTATATCAGCAGGGAATTTACAAGATCATTTCAACATGGAAAGCTCAGAATTAATTATGAACACGTTTAAATGCTTTTTGAGACGATTAACGTCATTACAAAAAGGTCCAAAACAACATTAAAGCTACTGAGATGGGATAGGGCTATTAAGAAGATTAAATAATGAAGTATAATTACACTTTTCATTCTGCAACTTGTTCAAGAGACGAGATCACTAAAAATCTTTCTGCTGTTGTTCATACTACATAAACTCCCTAAAAAGTAATTCAAATATATTTAACAACTTAAAAACTAATAAAAACAATTATCCTATTATTATATTAAACAGTCATTCATAATTCATAATTACTTCTACAAACAGCTTTAGTTTATTTATATATTTAATTAGTATTAAATACACCCTATATGACTAGTACTCAATTATACCAGGTTTCTTAAGAAACGTCTAGTTTGACTCGTCGTTCAAGAGCCCACGCCCCTAGTTGACAAAAACACATCCCTAAAAAAGACAGGCAAAGGAAGTGAGGTGAGGCGTAGAGAAGGGGTCAAGGAACTAGGTGTGTTTTGCTTCGGCTTGTCAGACGCTTGCCATCCTCTGACAACCCACCGCACACTCACACAAGTCTATGCCAACAGGAGATATGACACAAAACCACCCCTGAAATACCAGGACAGGATTTACAAAAACAACACTGAATTGACACCTCACAAAAACGCAGTGGGAAAAATGTCCTTGTTGGCAAGAGGCTGCACAAGAAGTATTTTCTTTGCTGTGGACCTTTCACCCGACAGCTGATTCCTAACCTTTAGTTTGGGGAAAAAAGCCTCTTTGGACCCAATTATCAAATTAAGTGGAATTCAGGGTAAAGTTTTTATAGCAATCAACAGAACGCCCATGAAACTCTACTTAAGATGACCTTAAAGCTACATCATTACAACAGCAGATTAAGACATTATAGAGCAGTGGTTCTCAACTGGTTTGGCCATGGGACACACATTTTCCCATGGTCATCAAGCCGTGACCCATTTTCCTCAGAAAACATACAAAACTGCAATTCTGTTTAGTGCTAATAGTGCAGCAGAAATCACTGTACCTTTAAAAATGTAAATATATTTAAAAGTCCAAATCCAAAATCACAAAAGACGTAACTGTATGTGACATACATAGATACAACAGAACATTGTGTCTCTTGGCAGAATGCAGTATCAACTTTGGCTGGCCATTGTTAGGGGATTCTGGGTTTTTACAGCATTCCTGACAGTTTCCAAACAAGGTTACACTGAAATAAGAAACCACACAATTGCAATGTGACTTCAGGAAATACTCAAAGGAACCAAAGGCTAAAAGCTACATCCACTGATTCCCTGGCCTGTCGTTTCTGTCTCAAAGTAAATCTCATCACGGTCACAAGTAAACACAAACGGAGACGAACTCAACTGGCTCCTGAGATACCTGCTTGGTGTTTGATGTTCAATCCGCAGACAGAAAAGCTTAAAGGGATCCACCTTAACTTTGATTTGTTTGTCGTATGTTTAGTGGACTCTACAAGTTTGAAAAGGATCATCTTTGATCATGGAATAGGGAGACAAACTGGCACCACATCTAAGGACGTCATTCTTCTTTTATTTTCCTCTCTGGAGTTATAAAAACCCAAAGGAATGAGTTAAGAGCGGGGATCAGTTACCGTCAGGTATGGGTGTGCCCAAGACCTGTCACATTACACAAGATGAGTCAGGAAGAATAAGATCAGAGAGTTACTACAATGACCACATGGTATGTGATTTGTGGCGGCATTCTACCAGCTGCTGGGTTTTACTATGAAAACAAGAAAAACAAAGCTGGTCTTTACATCACGTAAATGGCACCGCAAATAAAATGCAATGCAATCAGAATGGCTTTCATTAGCCACGTGTAATGCAAAACTGTGTCAGTAGGATACATACGCATCAGGAATTTGTCTTTGTACAAGCCGCTAGCAGATTTGATGGCAATCACGTCACAGTTTCTGCATGCTTGAGGCTTCGGGAACAAAGAGATAGACTGTATACAATATGTCTGTTATCCTGTTCCACTGTATTTGCACAGCGTAAACAAATCTGGCATCAGGTACCCAGTGTAATTTATCCAACACTTGCAATTTAAACCAGACTTACAAATACAACAATACACTCTGCATTACATTCTATTTCTAGAGGCAGATGCTTTTTTGCAAAGCAACTCTAAATTTTTTTTTTTTTTTTTTTTAAGGTTAAAACCCATGACTTTGTATTTTTGCATATGATTTTTGGGCAGTATGGCTGTATAAACGCATCAGTTGGTAGAACTGTTGCTAAACCTTCAGTATATTGGACCCATAATAAGTAGGCCGGACGACTTTAAATGTCTTTAAAGGGTTAGTTCACCCAAAAAAAATTCTGCCATTAATTACTCACAACCTCAAGTCATCCTAATGACGTCCTTCCTTCAGACAATCATCGGAGTTATTGTTAAAAATTGCCTTTGATCTTTCAAGCTGTTTAATGGCACTCAACGGGTGTTGCATTGTTTAAGTTCAAAAGAACTTAAATAAAAATCACCCATCCATAAAAAAAAAAAGTGTCTCACACAGCTCCGGGGGGTGAAAAAAGGCCTCCTGTAGTGAATCGATGTGTTTTTGTAAGAAAAATATCAATATTCAAAACTTAATAATTTAATCTAGCTTGCGCTTACTGTTGTACACGGAAGCAGCTCCGGGCAGATGACGTAGGCGTTGCGCATGCGCCACTCAGAAGTGACGAACGCGGAACTGCAGGGGAGAGATCAAAACAAAACAACGGTCACTAATTAGAAGTACAAAACTAGGATTTGTAAAGAAGAATGTCGGAGGATTTCGATAAAGCCAAGAGGAGACTGGTTTTCCTTTGCTACAGTAAGGAAACTTTGCTCCTGTTAACAAACGTTGGTTTTCACGAGACTCACCGGCACATGCGCAACGCTGACCTCATACGTCATGCTCCCGGAACTGCTTCTGTGTACAACTGTTGGCGCAAGCTACGTTAAAGTGATTATTACGTTTGAATATGGATATTCTTCTTACAAAAACACATTGATTCGCTACAATAGGCCTTTGTTCACCCCCGGAGCCGTGTGAGACACTTTTTTTATGGATGGGCGCTTTTTATTTCACATCTTTTGGACTGAAGCACTGCAACACCCGCTGACTGCAATGATAGTTCTTGAAAGATCAAAGACAATTTTTTAAAATAACTCAGATTGGATTAGTCTGAAAGACGAAAGCCATATACACCTAGGATGACTTGAGGGTGAGTAATTTATGGACTAATTTTCTTTTTTGGGTGAACTAACCCTTTAAATGCAAGAGACACAATAAAACATTAAGTAATATATAATAATATTGAGTAAACATTGAGAAAATACAAAATGAGATGCATTACAAACAGTTTTACAGTTTTGTTTCTCTTGTTTTTATTTATTTTTTTTTAACTTTGTCATGATGTAATATATTATAATGTAATGTAATATAATGTACACATAAGTCAGGGGTGTCAAACTCAATTCCTGGAGGGCCAGAGCCCTGCAGAGTTTTGTTCCAACCCTGCTCCAACACACATACCATGTAGTTTTCAAATAAGCCTGAAGGACTTGGTAAGTTAGATCAGGTGTGTTTAATTAGGGCTGAATCAAAACTCTGCAGGGATCCGGCTCTCCAGGAATTGAGTTTGACACCCCTGATATAAATCCAAGTTCCAAAAAAGAACTTAACATACGTAACTTTACGTAGCATAACAACTTAACATCCCATTTCCAAAAATATGTTAAATAAATTTAATTTAATATGTAATTCACCTGATAATCCAAAACTCGACATTACCACATATGACTACATATAATTATCAACCATTCTTTGAAAATCCAGCAAAAATACATGATATATATACAGCTACAGTCTTATTACTCATTCCGTGATATATGATTTTGGTCATACCACACACCCCTGCTGTCTACTATGACGCACTACTAAGGCTGCAGTTAAATGTGTACACATCCACCATGTAAAACCAAGGCTAGACACAGGCTCTTTCCCTATTGTACGTTTCCATACATATGTGTGGAGTGAAGAGTCCGTGCAAATGCGAACCGTTTGCCACAAGAAAGCCAGCTCCACGGTCTATGGATTAAATGTCCTCTGAAGCCACAGAAAGCCTATTAGTCTCAGACTGAACCTTCAGAAACACTTGCAAAGAATGCATTAGAAATATTCAAGTTCCACTTAAATAATAAAACTAACATCTGATGCCTGTGCTTCAACATGCTTTTTGGCATATAAAAGTACACGTGATTGATGGACTTGTTCTAAGTACTCCATCCCTCCTCACTGTTCCTGCTCAATTAGAACTTCAAAGACAGCACATCAAACGCAACAAATTTACAGAGCGCCCATCCATCCGCCTTCACACGCACCGTGTTCAGCCGTTACCTCGGACTCTTACACCTTGTCTCCATTTCATTGTTAAATACACTTAAAAACCAGGTAAGCCTTGATTTTAAATTGTGCAAAGATGTCAATTATAGCTAATCAACCTTTTCTCCATCTCAAGAACTTCAAAAATGACTTGGTGAATGAGTTGGCTTTTTTTGGCTATAAGATTTCATTAAACCTTTCATGTCTATCCAAGTTTTTCCCCCATGTTTAACTCATCTATGAATTACTCATTTAGTATCAATTCAAATTTGCAGTCTGCTATTCAGCATGCTTATCAAAAGCGTTCTGACACCTTTTAAGCACTAAATTATCAAAACATAAAAATTAATGATTACTAGATGAGGACTTCCTTAAAATAAATTAATACTTTTATTCAACAAAGATGCATTAAATTGGTCAAAAGTGACCGGAAAGTCTTCACTTAAAGGCACAATATGTAATTTTCGCCTCTAGAGGGCGCGTATTCAAAATAAACAAATAGACAAAGGCGTAGTTTGATGACGCTGTGACTGAGTGTGGAATCATGGGAGTTGTCGTCTTCATCCCCACAGCCGATGCAATCTGACGGGACTCAGGCAGAAATCATGTTCATGGATGAGCTAATGATTTATTAACGTAGTAGAATGAAGCAGGGTGAGGCTGAAAGCCGTCGAAGCGAAACGAGGCCGCTGAATGAGCGCGACACATGGCTCGAAAGCAGCGGACCTATTATTATGTGTCTATCATTCTAGATACATTTGAAAGTTCTGTTATTATGCTACTCTGTGCGGTCGTCACCGGTCTATTAAAACATATTAAAGCGTCTTTGGTGTTTCCATGTTTTCTACAAAACAAAACCGGAAATCGAGGGGTTATGATGTCATTGGCAGGCGACACAATGACACTATAGACACGGTCCGTGTCACTAGATAAAATTGCTTATTTTTCTGGATTTAAACATTCTTCAAAACATGTGGGATAATGCAAGTACACAAGTCAGCAAAATATATAACACTTGTATTGGTTTTTGGATATTTTAATAAAAAAATCTTACATATTGTGCCTTTAGGCTACTTTAGTGCACAAAAAAAAAGAAAAAAAAAAATGCTACTCATTTAACTTTTTATTCACAAAGAATCCTAAAAAACATGTTTCCCCACAAAATATTAGCACAATATTTTCACATTGATTGTTTCTGAGCCAAATCAGTATATGAAATGATTTCTAAAGTCGGTGACAAACTGAAAGAACTGTAAATGGCTGCTAACATTCTGTTTTTTTTTTTTCCATCATACAGGTATAAATTACTTTTAAACACCAGTATTACAGAAATTGTTATTTTAAATTGTAATATTAGCCTTCAATTTGGCTAATACTCTTGAGTCACGAAGAGACTTACTGCACAGAATGTGCTTCGCTGGGAGCAGAAAGCTGATTACGGATGGAGCAAATCAGAGCATATGCGCACTTCTCGCTCTCCGTTTCTTCTCATTCAAGCTCAGCACAGCTAGGCTGGCCTAATGTATTTTTTTTAGATACACAGCAGGAGTGGAATGCAAAAGACTCTACAATTGGCTCACTTAAGCTCTGATTTCTTTTCTTTCTCTCTAAACTAACGACAAAGTGCACTGTGAGAGCCCATATCGAGTGCTTGTGTCCCCTGTTTGTGTAACACAATTAAACTCTGCTGGGCATTGCAGGACTCACTGAAGTCAAGCCAATGCTGCAATGAGACTTCATCCATCTAGCTGTACACAAGCAAAACAATAGAAAAATCAACAGACCGCCAAGTAGGCAATTACTCTGGCTGGAATGCTTGTGCAGAGTTGAGGTTAAGTACTAAAACTAGCGGGTAATACATTTCTTACCACCTACTGTACAACTGGATTTGTGTGGTCTGCCGTGGGCCTGCATCAACACATCTAGCCAAACTCTGGTCATCACATTTTTTTAGATGTCAGATGCCTACTTTTGCAATCATAGATAATAAACCATGGTAAAAGCTATAATGTAAATCCAGTTAGTGTGAAAGCAAGTTAAATATCTAGAGTACAGAAAAACAATTCTGCACAGTACTCAGTCCAATTCCATAAAATTCATTAGGTTGATTTCAGAAATCACTGATCCATTCACATTAGGCTTGCAACTGGGTTAATCTCATGAAAACAATCTCAAAGAGTACACGTGCATAGAGTACCAGTTCTGCCCATGCAGAAGGTAAAGAGTGTGAGATTTCTGATTTTTGTTACCATATAACTATAAACTATTAAAACAGAAAAACAAGCAGAAGCCCACAAATTGTGATCAACTCCGAGAACTAATAAGGCAAGAATGGATCGCCATCAGTCAGGATTTGGCCCAGAAGTTAATAACCAGCATGCCAGAGCGAATTGCAGAGATTATAAAGAACAAGGGTCAACACTGTAAATAATGACTCATTATATATTTTTTGGCCAATAAAAGCCTTTAAAACTTATGAAATGCTTATCATTGTTTTTCAATATACCATAGAAACATGTGGAAAAATAATCTACATATACTGTAGCAGCAAACTTTGCAAAACAATAAATTTATGTCACTGCCAAAACTGTTGGCCATGACTGTATACCTAGTGTTTGGTGCACAATAGTCTTGCCGTGATAGACGGTGTTGATGGTGATACCGGTGTTAAGCCGCAACATCGGTTATGTCACTTGCCCACCGTGGCACCGACCCCCACCTTCGTTTAGATTTTTTTATATTAAAAAAATTATTTAGTTCCGTATAGCACAGACACTACAATTAAAACTGAACGCGGCTGCTCAATGCAGCGTGCCGAACACAGTCGCATCACAGAAACGACAGTCCCTCTTAACAAATCAGATTAAGTCGCTCAGTGAGGAGAGTGAGTCGAGCTGACTGACAAGAAGAGTGAGGTGAGGTGAGACAGACAAGACGATCGCAGATGATTTAGTTTCAAAACGAAATGCAAAGGCGCCTGTTTGGTATTATTTTGGATTTTGAAAAGCCTGTTGGTTTTTGCCGTTTATCTAAGGTGATTTTGGACATTGTTTTTAAACATTTGTTTCTTATTTAATTGTTTCCAGTGTTTTCTGATTTTTACTTTATTTAAACTTTGTGTATTTTATTTATTTTATTTGACATCAAGGTTTATGCCGTGCCTCCAAGCTTTTTTATTTGTTTTGCTAATAAACGTTCTATGTTTTTTATTTATTTGGTTATACATTATACATGTTTAGCCTATTTCCAGTTTTGTATAGGCTACCTATTTAAACTTTATGTAAGTTATTTTTTTATTTTATATTAGGCATAGCCTGCCATATAGCATGGTGTATTCTTATTCGTTTTGTTAAAAGTTCTATTGTTTTACATACAGGCTAAATTGAAGTTTAAACGCTGTATTTTGCATTCCAAGCAATGGATGTCGAATACCCGCTAATTCGAAAGGAAAGGAAAAGGCGCACCGGTGCTTTTAAGCTAATGTACAATTTAAAAGCGAAGGAAAGCGTGGAAAAGAGGGAAAATTCAAACTAACACTTGCTTTACGCCGAATTGCCGCTATTTGAAAGTGAAAGTAAAATGTGTACGCCGCTTTTGCAAGCGGTGATACCGGTATTACCGGTGTTATCCCGCGTCGATTAACCGGTGGGTAAATTTCCTCACCGTCACAACCCTAGTGCAAAATTCAAGTACATTAAAGTTATTAAAATCAATACAATGTTTACATAGTTGTGCAGCTATACAGAGTTGTGCAGAGCTAGTTATAGATAATATTACATCAATCAATTTGTATATTACAGTAATAAAAAGATGTTCAAATATGAAATATGCAGGAAATTATTTTAATATATAACACACACCTAGATTAGTATTATATTAAATATAGAATCTTTTATGTTTAATGTGTCATAGCAGATGCCGTAATCTCAAAATTGTTCACAGTTCTGGGTAATTATCATCCTGCTTTGATTCTTAGTCACAGATCTAATGTAACATGAATTTCAGATCTAAAATACACAACACAGACATGTCACAGCTTGTAACACACACACACACCCACACACACACAACAGACAACGCACGATGAACGTTTGTTTTCCCCCCCCTAACACTTTGCTAGCTTGCTCCAGCTGGATGTCAGATCACTCGGCTTCATGATGTGTTTGGTCCAGTCATGTTCTGCTGAGTGTGAAGTTATTTTATGAATGTGCATGGGGTGGCTGACCTGATTGATGGAATTGGCTGTACAGGAGGAGAGAAACGTTCCGAACGAAGCCATCAAAAAAGTGACAGGGTCAAAGGGCACTGGAGCCCACAATTGGGGTAAAAAAAACCATGCAATAGCCGCAGCTGCTGTATTACCACAAGAGCTACAAGAGCTACAGAGAGAAAGAAAGAGTGAGGTTACAAAGTAGCTTATTGATTTAGCTCAAAAGGCAACTTCAGTTTTTAGAAAAATGTAATGACAAAAGTAAATGAAAAATAATGAACAAATAACTAAAAATGATAAAATAACTGATCATAAATTACACAAAAAAAACTTTTGGCAGCATTTCATATTAAATACAATGGAGTTTTAACATCTTGTAAAAAAAAAATGCATCAATTCAACAACAACAACAAAAGAAGAGTGTCTGGTATTCAAGAGTGTTCTCATTAGGCTATTAGACATTGATAAATTGTCATGCTATCATATCTCTAAAATTTGTCAGAAATCTAACTTCCAGCATATTATGCAAGTTAATTATGCAGGACATGCAAGTGGAATGCTCACCACATAAAATATTGTCCTTTCAGAAAAAGCTAAAGAAAATTTAAAAGGATGAAAACTGCCAAAGTACTTAATGGGCTAAGACTATTTTTTAAACTGATTAGATGATTAACCATAATAAAGCAATTAAACTTAATAATCAATCACTAGGCAAGTCAGTGCTTTTTTAGATTAAGTATCACATTTAACTTTCCATGAGCTTCATGATCAGCAGATTAGCTCATGATTAGCTTTGATTACTGCATAAGTAACTACAAGTTCATGTTCAACTAACAGTATCTTATATCGCAATATGACTTTCATTCATACAAAATACATAAAACATATCATACCTGTTAATTTAATTTTGGAGAGCCGTGCGTAAATCCCTGGTAAATCACTGTATTCAACTTTCAACTCCTTCCACTGCCGGGCCTCCAAGCGGGCTGCCCTGGCCGCTTCCGGTTCAATCTGGTCACATGTCGGCACCACAGTACCTGGTTCAGGCTTTAAGGCTGGGATCTGCTGAACCTGACTGACCACCGAATCATCTCGATCATCCAGCGCAGAGGCAACAGGCTCCTGCTTGGCTCTCGCTCTCTGGCAGAGACTGCTGCTGCTCTTCACATACTGTGGAAAGATGGAAGAAATATGGTTAAAACGCTGAATATTTATTTGACTGATTATTTATGTTACATGGAATTTGCATATGCCTAATTTATTTTGCAACAATTTAAAAGAAAAATAAATAATATTATATAGAAATAATATCCTCCTGCAAAAATATTGTGAGAGTTGGATCAAAAAAGCCTAGATAATAATTACAGATATCAATAATGTCTATAAACAGATCATTTTAGAGCTGAATTGCCTTGGTCAATGTATTACTGTTATGCATCCATCAAGGCAGCACTTCACAGCCTATACCTGTCTCTTCAGGAAGCAGAGATGCTGGAACGTGATCCATTCTGCTTGATTTTTCCTGCAGAGTTGAATCAGACTCCTGACGCTCATGTGACTCCTAGACGCATTTGCAATGAGCTTCTGCTGCACACTGACACCAAGCAAACCTTCAACAAGAGAAGACAATACTTGATAACTGTTTAAGTCAATGCCACCACATCCAAGAACATGACAACAGCAAAAAATGCAATGAGAAATATTAATTCAAAAGTAAAAAGGCATAATTTAAATAATAATAACCAGTGCTGGTGGAGTACAATACAATACAGTAGCATTAAAAACACAATATATAAAATACAGAAGAAAAATGTGTTGCCACTTCATGCAAAAATAGCATACCTGCTCACAATGTTGTAAGCTTTAATTGACTTTTTACCTTTACAACTGTGTATAACAATACCTTTTGGAGTGATTTTTAATGTGAACAAAATATGGAGTCAGACCATTTAATTTTATAAAACGTGAAACTTTCCTATTCAAATTATCAATTGCATAGTATATGCTTTATATGCATCAAGTCCATGTCAAATCAACTCAATTTACTTAAGAGATTTGACAACCTCCCAGTGACGTCATGTCAAATCACACATGCAACACTCACGAGGAGACAATAGAGCACAAAAAATAAATAAAAATACAGCAGTTTTTCAGTTATACAAATTTAAATTTCAGCACATAATATTCTCTCTCTCTCTACACACACACACACACCGTTTGTTTTTATGTTTAGGGGACTCTCCATATAGGCGTAATGGTTTTTATACTGTGCAAACTGTATTTTCTATTGCCCTACATCTAAACCTACCCCTTACAGGAAACTCTCTGCATTTTTAGATTTTCAAAAAATCTCATTCTGAATTATGTATGCCTTTTGAATTACGGGGACATGGAAAATGTCCTCATAAATCACCTTCTCGTTGTAATACCTATGTCATACCCATGTTATTATACAAAATTTGTGTCCTCATAAACCACATAAAAACACACACACGCTTTTATTTCATTTCAAATAATGAGCAAGCCAGTCCAATGATTATTGCCGCAAGGCCAATATGCAGAACACAGCAGAAAAATTACGTGTATATATATATATACTATATATATATATATATATATATGATAATAATGTCTATATATGTCAGTGCACGTAGTTACTGGCACCACTTTGAAAAATAGGTTCATGTCACGTAAACTGTGTTGATATTGTAAGGTCATACTGCTGCAGTAGCGCTTCAGTGGCTAGGCTAACCGGCTAGCATTCTCTTAAAAAGCCACCCCGGAAAGAGCGAAAGCTCACATACGCTTCATTAACATAATATAGTTATTAATACCATCGCGCGGAAGGCATTTCCAGACTCCCGTCAGTCTACTACATGGTGTTTTGTACATGTTCTTCAAGCGAACGACCGGCTGCCGCTGAGTCCCCTTCACCTGCTGCAGCGCGCCATCTTGACCTCGCTCTCGGAAGCGAAGTGTTTCCTGTGACGTGTTTCCTGCTGGCTGCTGTAACACGTGAGCACGCTTACGAAGCAAACTTTCTGAACTGTTATAAATAATAATAAAAAAATAAACCCAGTGAAGTGAAAGGTATAAATGAACGCATTAAAAATAACAAATATGTGTTAGACATGTGAATAACAACTGTGAGAATTATTATAAGTTATTTGCCAGCAGCTGGCCTTGTCTGATTTGATAGATTCTTATTCTAATCGTTTTAATTCTTAACTTAACTTATTGTGCAATAACGATGGAAATGTTCAAAAGCTTTATTTTAGTCAAGACTCTTCTGTGTGTCTGAAACAACTTGAAAAATAAGAAAAATTACTTGAAAAATGTATCAATGTAAAAAATACAATAGATATACAATATATCATTACTGTGGATGGGCTACCAAGACCTGCAATGGTCTTCTATCTTATTGCACACCTCGTACATGATTCATAATTTCCTAATACTGATATAGTAGTTTGCAATGTCTGATAACCCATTATACAAAGAGATGATTCAGCCTACTTTGTGAGATACTGTTCATATTGTCTATTAAAGATCTCCTAAGAATAGAAATGTGAGATCAAGATCAATTTCCATTTTATCAGTAAATAGACATTCCTTATGATCCTGCATATCTTCCTCCAGTATTAAAGGCCTGATGGTTGAAACCTGCCATCCAAACCCATTTCCCTGATTCATCTCATTCATTATGGCCGCTTCCTGGCCAGCCCTCCCATCCTCTCCAGATTACATGATCTAATCTCGCTCCCCTATCCAGATGCAGCTCTGATGAATGTCAGACTCAGCAATGCCCAGCGGTATGTTCTAACAGCCACAGATCATGAGCTCTACTCAGCTCCCACAGACAGGAGTTGTGCAAACAAGACGGGATTGAAGCTTTGACCCTGTGAGTTTTTTTTAGAGTGTTTGAATTTGAGGTGCAGCTCTTGTGTTGGTTTTGTCTGATTGAAATCAGACTACAGGAAAGACTATGACCTGCAGCCTTCACAAGAGTATAGACTCTTTGTGTGTGTTTGTGTGTGTGTGTGTGTGTGTGTGTGGTGTTGTGTGTGTGTGTGTGGGTGTATTGTTTTATGAGGACACAAATTTGTATAATAACATGGGTATGACAAGTATTTCAACGAGAAGGTGATTTATGTTGACATTTTCAGTGTCCCCGTAATTCACAAGGCTTATAAATAATTCAGAATGAGTTTTTTTTTGAAAATCTAAAAAATTTGCCAGTAGTTTTCTGTAAGGGGTAGGTTTAGGGGTAGGTTGGTGTAGGGCAATAGAAAATACGGTTTGTACTGTATAAAAACCATTACGCCTATGGGAGTCCCTAAACCATAAAACAAACCTGTGTGTGTGTGGTGTGTGTTTAGTTAACACATTTATATGAGATTGAGATCTTGTGCATGTGTGTACTTACAATACATAGGCCTATATTGACCTAATATTTAAACTAGTGTCCTAAAAAGTTTATTTGATGTTTAATTTGTAGTTATTTGCAGGATTTTGAAATAATTAGACTTCACTATGGATGGCAACGAAGCATGATGCTGCAAAAATCATAACCAAATGACAGACAAATGTCCTGCTGAATTTTATGGCTGGTTAGGACAAAAACTTTAAATCAATAAATAAATAAATAAGCTTTATTATTATTGTTGTGCAGTAATGATGGAATTGTTCAAAAGTTTTAGTCAAGCCTTGTATGTCTTTACAGAAATAACTTTTAAATTACTTAAAATAAGTCTAAAGTATTCACTGATAGCTCGTAATTAAATTGAAGAAAAATGAATAAAAGAAAAGCTTTTCATGTTCTTTTTATTATAAATAAAATAATACAGTATTCAAAAATATCAGAGAAATATCGCTGTGCTAAACTTATTTGACCTTTTCTGATGAAGTACAGAAAAGCCTCAATTCAACTGGGTTCATTGTTGTTTTGCTCCACGATTTGCAGCAATTCATGTAATCTGATTCCCCAAGAATAACATCATTTGTGTGCTTGTTTACAATGCATTGAACAGAAAAATGAGGATGAGAAAATAAGATCAGGAAATTGTTTGTTTATTATAATAATGTCCATAGTGACAAATCTGATTGAACACTTGCACATTATCAGAAATAAATATTAATCATTTATAAGAAGAGATTGCAGAATTTTTGTAAAAAGAAAAGTTATGTTATTTACGTTAAACTCGGGTTGACTGTGAATTGTCTTCACTAAGACAATATGGTAAACGTAGTAATGGTTGAGTCCTCAAGTCTCATTTGTAACCAAGGATGCTAATCAAGAATTCTCATACACTTTGTTCTTCTAGACTTCTTCTAAGTGCTGCCCTCAGCCTTCAGAATAGATACAATGACTATTGTCATATAAAGGTATGTGATAATTGAATTAGATGCTCCATATGGTAAAGACTATAGATACAGAGAGGTCATAAAGCTAGACATGCCTCCACATCCTGCTCAGCACAAGGTTTTCAGCTTTGACCAACCTGAGGGCAGATGGCCTGTTGGGCTTCAGAACAATACAGCCTGATTGGATGGATCTGCTTAACTCACTGCGCTTTTCAGAGCACACAGACAGAGGTCTCATCCACTGTGGTGGTCTTTCATCATGTCAGAATGTAACTTCTTGAGATAGGCTGTAAGCATTCTTTCAGGACAAGGAGAAAGAAAAGAAGACGGATGAACACAGGGACTGTGACTGAAATGTACTGAAGGGTTTTTGTCGGAGTCATGCATTCATGGAACAGATATACAATATGATGCAAAATAGTGCTCAAGATTGTATTTATAAAGCGACTTGTGTGTATGCCGGAGCAAATATATATGCCTACAACTATTTGCTAATGCACAGCATCAATTACAATAGCAGTAACAATAGCATTACCAAAATAAAAAAGTAAGAGAGAAAGAAAGAAAAAGAAAAAAACAATAAAGAGAGATTAGTATGAGCTTTGTGTTTTTATTTTTATACCATACATCTTTAGTAGATTTTCAGCTAAAATTCTGTATTGTCCCAGAACAAATATAGGCCTACTCTTAAATGTTTCTTTTTTTATTTGCATTATATTTATTTTCCAAACAGTTAGACTTTTGATTGGCCCATATAATATATAAATAATAATAATATATATATCTATATAGATATATATGTTTACACACACATATAATAGTTTTATAACACTATAGAATAGGCTATACATTACATACATAGAAAAGTAGTCATATTGACACAAATACTGTATAGTATGTCAAGATATGTCACACCAGTGATGAGGCACAAGAAAAAAATTGATGTCACTGATGTCAGACTTGATATGTCTTAAAGCATCATATTTAAATTAACTCAAATTATTCATTTTGTCCTCCATCGACTCAAAAATAGTCATACGAGTTTGAAAGATTTGTGAACAATTACTGTAGATAGAAATTAGGTAGGCCTTCCCTGGGTTACTTTAAAATTTTGATTATGTAGTTTTGAACTAAACTTACTCCTTTTTTGTTAGTCAGCACAGGACTTGGTATTTGTTGGTGGAACGGAATGGTGGCATGCTAAAACAATTGTGAGTAACCATGGACCCCAGGTTGTGTAAGCTGAGCCCTAAAGGGCCATTAGAGGACCTTAACCCATAACTCCTCTGCGCAAACTTGTCTGCACCCCTTTTTAACCAGTCAAAGTCATTTTTTATGATTGTTTTCTTGTTGGGAACAGGAGGCCAGGCAAAGCAGATGCAATGAAAAACACCCCAACTGCTCCCATAAACTGCTCATCCCAATAAGCAGCGGGTGCCATGACCTGTCATCACTCTTGCTCACCCATTCATGATTTACACACTCTGTCCCTTTGGGTTTAAAAACTCACACTAATCCTTCAGGGATGGCCATTTGAACCGCCGTGGAATCTGCCCAAAGAGAGGGAGGATAAAACCGAAATCCAAGACAGACAGACCCACAAAACTGCGAGCAGAAACAGATGCAGATGCTGTGTTTATAATTGATGTTCAAGGGCAGCGTTATGTTGTCAGAGTTTGTCTAACAAGCTTTCGCCTGGCGCCCTGGTGCTCGTCAACCATGGGGCGTCAGATGCACCGGCCCCTCTTTTCTTCACTCGGGATGGCAGCATCCAGAAATACCAGGATCAGGCTGTGGAATGAGTTTATTTAAAAAGATACTCTTATAGTCACATCTATAGATACAAAGAGAGAGTGTTATAGGAATAGTTAATCCAAAAATAATGCCATTTACTCACCTTCATGTCAATTTAAATTTGTATGGATTGTTTTTTTTTTTGTGCAAAACGCAAAATTGTTAAAGAATTTTATGTAAATTTTATTAATGTCAATGGAACCCAAAACCTTTCAAATCAAACTGTTTTTGTATATTGTATATTTTGAATATTTTGATTTTATTTGAGAGTTATGAACATTCCAGACAATTTTTTTAGGGAAAACACTTATTTTTGGAGTAGATAATATTGTGGAGTCACAGGTGTTCCCAGCCCCTACGATTTGTCTTATGTGTTTACGTCCGAGCTCATGCTTTCTTTGTGAGACTCAGGGGCTAAGCCCCTGGCCATGGATCATCAATCTTACAAAGCTTCCCAAATGCTTTTCACCCAAACTTGTGAGAAGACGAATGAATGTGAATCGCCTCCCAGTTGCCAGCAAGCAGGCCCTGGGTGGAGCGATCAAGCAAGTCTGCGGTCTTTGAGAAACCACAATATCGGTTCCTACTGAAGAGCCCATCTGGTTTATGTCACATAACCCGTTCTTTGTGTCAAATGCATATGAGACACTTCATGTCCCTTTGAGGATGCATGGCAGGCAGACAGACAAGCAGGCACATTGTTTGTGTATGGCTGGGCGAAACACAGACGTGTCACGATCATCAAAAGAGTTCCTCACAGCTTATATTACACAAATGTCTTTAGTATGGTTTCTGTGTCGTGTATGAAATTGAAAATGTCTTCAGAATTTCCATGTGAAGAAAAATGACTTGGACTTGACTTCAATGGATTTGGGCCTCTTGTTGTTGGTAAATGAAAAAGAAGTGAATTCATTTGTCGGAAGCCATATATACAAAGCTATCAAGCCATTAAGTCCAATGTGAGGTCAGCCGAACCCTAGCATTTGTTTTCAGACTGTATTGGGTTTGGCTGAACTCTGCATGTCCATGGTTTGGCCTCCTCAGAACGCACAGGAAGACTCACAAATTTGTCAAAACGAGAGGGAAGGAGTCGAATGCCTCCTAGAGCAAGTGTGGTTTCTGGGGTCATGACAATGTCTCTGCATTTCTCGTCGATGGAGATACAGTATGAGTTTCCCATCAGTCTGCGTATATTATTTATCATCTTGAGCTTGTCCAAGTTAGCCTATGTGTGTCCATAAATGAACCCCGATGCCGCTGCTCGGGGACAGAGTCCCAAATGTAAGCCAAGGGACTCAACCATGCTCAGTCCAGGTCTTAAAGATGGAAAGGGGAGAAAAACAAACTGTGTCCATTTCTCCTCAGCGTCCGAAAGAAATCAGTGGTGTCATTGTACCTGTAAATCTCCTGTCCGGCAGTGGCTGGAGTCCCAGATGGGAACACATCCCTCCACGTTGTAAATCACAAAGCATCCTTGCAGAATTGGACTTCAGCTGTATATTTCTCAAAGTGAGGACGGGTGGGTGCAGAAATACTGCAGAACTGTGGCCTTCGAAGTCAATTTGCAAAGTGGGCCGCATCTCTATTCCTGTGATAAAAGTACATTTCTCCCTCTTACTCCTTCAATATCACTCTCGTTCTCCCTCCCTTTTGAAGCAGAGCTGCCTTTCAAAGCACTGAGCATGCTTTCTTGCAGCTCTGCTTCAGAATGCTGAGAAATCTGATTTAAAATAATCCTGTTTATGTTACGGCAAAGTGACTTCCTCCTGTGCCTCGTCCTGGGAAATGACCTGTTGTTGAGCCTAGGACACATAGAATAACAGACAAGTGAATGAAAACTAATATTACACAAATACATACAGAAGGCAGGAAAAATATGCTGCTAGTCATGAATGAAGTTGCAGGGATGGTAAGCACATTGAAAAGTACTCAAACACAACTCCAAACCACACTGACATTTATTGCCGTTTTAAAAGCATAAGGCAATTTTCAAATTTCCTATCAATAAAAACAGACAAAAAACTAATTCTTATCTCAGTCTGGCGTCTGAGGTAATTTATATTGATTTGGAATGTGAAATTCAACTCGATTGTGTAGATGTTGTGCAGCCATTTTCGCTTAAGAATTTCAATATCAAAAACAAACAGATGTTTCAGCTCTGTGTGCCAGATTGAAACCAGCACAAGTCATGTGGTGAATAATATCATCTTTCCAAAGTCACTAACATGACATCTTTGATCTGAATATACAATGCAAGTGCAGAGGTGCCCAAGCTTTTCACTATGAAGGGCCAAAAATATACACCACATGTAAAATAAAAAATTCACTTACATTTCAATGCACAAACAGAACAAAAGCGTTAAAACACAAAAATAAATTAGAAATGATGATTCTCCGATGGATTGTTAATCAATAGCTGACCATCTGTCCCACAACATTGTGACACAGTTCTAGTTTGGCCTAACAAGAATAAAACAGGTGAAAGCGTGTAAATCCATCACAGGCTGTAACCCTCCAGTGTAAACGGTTTGTGCTGAGTGTTTTATGATCGTAAAAGGATTTTAATGAGGTGAAAAGCTTGACAAATTTCCTAGGTCTGTTGTTGGATACTGACAAAAACCACAATGGCTGGTTTATGGTTAATGACCAGTAATTATAGAAAGCTGTTTAACTATAACGTGAAATTTGTAAGGCTTTTGAAGGAGTGTTTTGGGTTAAATACAAGTCAAGACCGTATCTAATTAGGGTAACGATGGAGTTTAAAGGGGGTCCCTTGGGATTTTTCTAGGTCCCAAAATATTATGGCAGTCGCTATATGAAAAAAAAACAAATATATATATATATATATATTAGGGTAAGGGGAATAGAAATACAGTTTTGTAGAGTTAAAAATATATTGTGCCTATGTAATTCCCCTTAAATACATGTAACCTTGTGGTGTGTGTGTGTGTGTGTGTGTGTGTGTTAGCTCACCGAGCTCATCAAAGAGGGTCTCTGTACCGTCCTCCTCTAGAACCGAACATATCAGCCGAGCCTTCAGAAACGTGGTCCACTTGTTCACCAGACTGCGCTGGCCACCAGTGTCATTCTAAATAGAATTTACAATGACATAAAATAAATTATTCATACATTTATATATTATTCAGTTCATATTAATGATATTATAAGATTGAGATTGCACTTGATCGAAGTTCCTTTAAAAAAAAAAAACGTATCTCCCTGAACATGATTGCATAACTTGCAAATAGTGTCAGACTTACAGGGCACACTCGAGCCACCATAGCGTGGATGTTCTTAGTGTTTCCACTACTGTCTGTCAGTCTCTCGCGCAGGAAAAAGTAAAGTTTGGCGTCATTTGGGTCTGAGCCATCAGGAATCAAGTGGGCATCGATGAACACTGGCTCTAGTCAAAATAGAAGAATAGCTACAGCTTAAACACTCAATTTGCTCTACATCAACCACAAAAGAGAAATAAAAAGATTGTACTGTATCATTTCTAGCCTAAAGAATCAAACATCTCCGCATGGTGCTAATGCCCAAGTTTATATGAAACATAATATAGCTGCTGGTGAACGGAGTTAAGAAAATGTATCTCACAGATCCTGACCAAATATGCGTTTCATTGTGTAAAAGATAATGTGACCTCTTGAGAAAACCGTCATGCATGTACAATATGTTTTCCTTTTCCTGGTGGAATCATTGTAAACGAATATCAAGTCTGTCCTGTCTTCAGCTATTTCCTTTGACGTGGGCAAAGAAGGTTTTTACTTTGTGGTTTGGTGTATTATTAGTGGGGGGTGGGGGGGGGAAAGGGGGGGGGGGGGGAGGGGGGGGGGGGAGAAGGGGGGGGAGGGTGATATGGGAAAAGAAATGGTGCATTGACGGGAACATGTAAGGGTTCGAGGGGGGTGCTCCACATAAATAATTATTTGTAGCTTCAAGAAAACATCCGCAGTTTTCTTGACAGAACAGTCATAATCATGTAGATGGATAAAATAACATATGGTTTGTACCGCTCAGCCATTTGGAGTTATGTTGGTCCGTCCTCACTGCGTTCCTTGTGGTCAGGCTCCTGAAGATGGCTGCGTCTGTCCCCATGAAGTCAATGTACATGCCAGAGAACAGCTCCTGATCTAACCACAAACAGAAACAGAAATGTGTCCCACTGTTGCTTTTCACAGATTTAGCTTTAGATTTAATGTTAGGTATGGATTTTATATCTTCTCAGATGAATAGTAAGGTTGGTGAATTAAACTAGGAAAGACAATAGATTAAGTCATCAATTAATAAGGTATATAAATAAGTAAAAATAATAGTAAATAAAAATTAATAATTCAATAATAAAACCTTTACGGCACTTAATTACATGTATAAAATTACATGTATAAAATGTTTTTGCTTTAACATTTCTATGAATGACAGAGTTTCATTAGTTGGAGCTTCAATAATTTAATGTTATTGAAAGTCCACTATAAAATAAAAACTACAAATGATTTCACTCATGTTAAATATTCTGTCTGGGACTGATCTATAAAAAAGTTACCTATAAAATATTACATTCTTTTGATTTTAAATGAGTGCTTCGCTATAGGGGATTGTGTGTGTGTGTGTGTGTGGTGTTTGTTCACTCGATCGGTCAAGTCAGGTTTAAAAATAATTGCACCAGAAAGATTGAAAACATGTCATGATGTCAAAAAATCAATAAATTGTAGTGTAGCGTGTAATAAAAAAATTAATTAAACAGTTAATCCTTAATGACCTTGCAACACCATTCAATTTGACAGTCCCTCGGTTTAAAGTACATTATTTATTTTTGTTAACCCAAACTTAAAAATCAGTTGGTTTTTCTCCTGCTACTGTCTGAAACATCTGTCTGTTAATGTGAGCTATGGAGTTATGTGGCCTGTACAATAGTGCATCGTGCGGGTGTGCTGCCCTAATGAACTGCTCAAGGTCTCATTCCTCAAAGAGTCTGCTTCCTTCCTTCATCAGTGCAATTACTTTTATCAACTTGCATCCCTCCATATTGGCGGGGCGCCCGACTTTGTGGCTGACATTACGTCTTAAGGGGCCAATTGTTGTCGGATGGAAATGCCTTGTCAGACGGACCTCATACAGAGAACGCTGTAGGCTGTCATGCTCAAGGACCGTCCTTCTTTGTGACTATGTCTGTCCTAGACGGTTTGGAACTTGTTCTACTTAATTAAATACCACCTTAACACCTTCCTCTCATATACAGATACTCAACCCTGATCCTCTAACATATATTTAGGTGTGTCAGCGTGTTGATTTTTGTAGGCAAAGCACATTTGGGCAATTATTCATCATGAGAGTGCATAGGCATATGAGTGCACTATTTGTTTGCAGGGTTTACAGTTAAGCTCAATATTGAACCGAAAATGCTCAAAAATAAAAAAAACGATAGAACCGTAACTGCAAAGCTTAGATGTAATTGGGCCTCATCTTCTCTCCATCTTTTGCCCTCTCCCTTCCCTCTCCCTCTCGCCCTCAGCGACCTCGCCCTCTCCTCGCCCTCGACTCCCGTCTTCCCTCTCCCTCTCTGAGCTCACCTTCCTCGCGTCTCTCCATCCATAATTCTCTCCCTCTCGCCTCTCTCTCTCCGTCTCTCTCTCTCTCTCCCCCTCTCGCTCTCTCTCTCGCTCTCTGGTGTGTAAAAGCATGAAATGCGCGTGTAATGTAGCCCATTGGCTGTGTCAACAGCAACCCAACACCAACTGGCCAATTACAGATTAAAGGATTAAGGGGGCGGCACTGAGTGACCCAAAGTTGTCACATCGGAAGGGGGCAGACTGCCACAAGATGTGGGTGTTTTTATGACCCCAAAGGGTCATGAAGAAAGAGCTCACAGAGAAAGTGTTATAGTACGTGTCCGAGACAAAACGGCACCTGTGGATAAAGACACAAAAGACGGCAGCACTTACTGAGCATGACCGAGACGGTGTTGACTTGTGGGTTAAACGAGCATCTTCCTTTCCCTGATTCTGCTCTGGAAGAGATTTGGAACACTTGCTCCTGCCAATGACACCAAAAACATAAAATCTCTCATTTCACACACAAAAAAATCTATAGTTTTAACTAGATAAACCATCACTAAATGACCCACAAAAACAAAACAGACAGTGCTCAGTCCTTATGTGTTGGCCTTTCTGCAAAGTTGACCTTTTTTAATCAAATAATCAACTCATATCCTTTATAAATATAAATTACTGAGACATGCTCTTGTTATCATTTTATCCCATTTACCATCATCAAATCTGTTCTCAACTTTCAGCTCCATCCGAAATGTTTCACAGCCAGTCTATATAAAAAGATTTCCGAGTAATTTCCTAGCACTCGTTAGTGCAGTGGTTCTGGCTTTCTTCTGATTGGTTGGACAGACTTGCCCAGAGGCTTCCAGGTTTCCGACTGCCAGGCCAGTCTATCCTCTCCTTTGGTGTCATGATGTTGGCCAGTTACGTGAAGTGAGAGAAACCAGAGACGTAGAGAGCCTCCTTCCCCCCCCCCCAGGACATACCTCTGTTGTGGGGAGCTTCTAATTTGGTCTCTGGGGACCGTTGTTCAACTTAACTATGTACATGGCGCTTTACATCCCCTGGGTTACGCAACTCTAGGCAAACGATGTGAGTCCACATGGTCACTCCCTGTGGCCCCGTCATTATGTCACGAAGCTACTCCGCACACTTTAAAGGTTATAGGTCAAGAGTTTTTATCTTCTGTAATAGTCCAGCTGGTGTGCAACCAAGAGAGATGGACACGGACGGAGGGTTGAGAGAGTAAAATGCTTTTCATACAAAAAAAGAATGATAGAAAACAAGCTGTTGGATCAGATGGCTAGCAGGACTGCTCCTAATCTCATCTGGTCTCGCCTTGTCTCTTTTTTACAATTTCCTCTTCGTTCTTTTTTTTTTTCTACCTCTAAGGATTCTCGTTTCGTCTCATCTCACCTGGTCTCGTCCCTTTTTTTTTCTTCGATTCTTGTTTAATCTTGTCTCATGTCATCTGGTGCCTTCGCTTTTCTTCTATTCTTGTTTAATTTCATCTTTTCTCATCTCATTTCATGGTCTCATTACTTTTTTTAACGAAGGATTCTTGGTTCATCTCATCTAATCTCATCTGGTCTCTTCTCTTTTCCTCTTTTCTCATTTTAAGTCTTGTCTTGTCTTTTATGTCATCTCATCTTGTTCATATTTTTTCTTGTCTCGTCTCACCTTTTTTCATCTCTTCTTGTATTGTTTTGTTTCTGGTTGTCTAATCTTGTCTCAACTCATGTAGTCTCTTCACTTTTGATTTCTTCCCTTAATTTCGTTTAATCTCATTTCATTTAGTCTTGTCACATCTTTTTTAACCTTAGTTACTGTATGCATTCACGACTTATGTTGTGGCTTGTTTTGTTTGTTTTTTGAAGCAAATGTAGTAAAATGAAGGTGAAACTGAACTAGATCAGACACTCTGACTCGTTTTCATTAGTGAGTGTAAACTGACCTCAGGACGCCTGCCACGATTAACGAATGCACACACTGGGCTGTAGGCTCCACTGCCGCAGATGAACAGATGCGTCCTGTTATAAGGCTGGATCACTCGTAAGAAGTTTCCACCACCCCCTACCACTGAGCGCACGACCAATAACGGAGAAGTAGATTCAGTTGTTCGTGTGTCCTTAGAAAGTTTATCCACGAAACTCTCGTTTGAAATGGCGCCCTTTTAAAGTCATTTAGTGTTACATAATTCTATTAGCAAGCTGATACCCTTATTTAGGAAGCTGACAATGCCAATTAAAATTAAGACAATTTATTTTGATCCATCGAGGAAGTGAAAGTTTACATAGGTCAGGAATTCAAGACCTATCTTAGAATATAGGAATCCCAAACTAAAGTGACGCCAAAGCGACTGCACATGATCCAGCCCAAAGAAAGAGTGAGAGAGGGATGAGTAGAGAAAGAAAATAAGCGCCAGGGGAGCAGTTAGGAACTTGGCGAAGTGTGTCAAAACAGCAGCTGCATGAGCTCTCGGTTAGCATGCGCACACACGGGTCCTTCAAGAGCAACTCCAGAAAAATAACAGCACTTCCAGCCATGCACAGCCTAAGGCCCCACCACCTACTCGCCACTAATCCTCTCGCGTCCTCCCATTTCCCCTTGATCTCTTTCACATGTTTGTCATTAATAGTTCTTTTTCTGTGGTACGTGTCAACATTATCCTCTACTGGCTTGTATTCACTACTGATTTATGGTATGGAACCTTTTTCTTCCGCAAAGGCAAAAAGACTTCTTGACAGCTTACGGTTCACGTACAGATCAGGCAGAATTAACAAGAAAGAGCTCCATAAACACGTCTTAATATCATTTACAGCTCTGTTAAAGAAACAACTCAGTGTTTCCCAAACGATGCAGATGGATTCGGATGATGTGAGGTCATGCGCTGCTGGTCCTGTCAGGGGAGAGGGATGGGGTATATCCCTGTGAGGGGAGGAAACCTGACAACCTGACAAGAGGGGGTCCCAGTGCACCCCCGGTTGCTAGCTGTCTGCTCAGGACTCACCAATCAAAACGTCTCAGTCAAATCTGTGGGGCCATAGAGCCCGTACCAGAGTGTGCAAACCAACGGCACACCCCCACTGTCGTGAGAGGAGGAAAACCGCCTGAATAGGAAGGGGTGCTCCCAACACCTAATGATTCTGTCAGGGAGCAGTGCGTGAGCCCGCGGATCTGCCGAACTCATCACAAAAGCGGATTAACACACTGTCACATGATTTGCTTCCCTGTTACCCCCACTCTGTCTAAAGTACCCTCAAACCACTGTAGCCTATAAATTAGGGCTCCGGGGGAAGCCCTTAATAATATGAAGACGTTTCAATGGACAAAATTTGTTGGTGGCATTTCAGTCCCTAACATAAATTCTCAATAAATGACATTCTAAAATTATATTAATTTTAGAAAAGTTTAGTAATAATGAAGATAAAATATTCTATAAAATTGAGAGTAACTGTTATAATGAGGATCTATTATAACAGTATCCCCTCTTTCCTCTATTGGGTGAAATAGCAGACATTTTCTTTATGCATACTCTCACCCCGTCATCTTATACTAACATTCCATGATGTGGGGGTGATATATAATGAGCCATAATAACAAACCAGTAAATTGGGGACATTTTCCGCTCATCTCAATGTCAAAAGGTGCCAGGTTTAATTAATGTTATACCACCCTATTTTTCTCAATTTTCTTTTGTTATGTATTTTTTCTTCCCCCAGTTCACATTGCAATTAAATATACAACTTCATTTCAATGCAACTTGTCCTTAGTCACCCAAAATACAGGGTTTAAAATGACATTTGCGGTATGGGGGCGAAGTTCACAAGGATACAATTTACTTATGCGCCAGCTGTAAGTAAGCGATTAGGTCCATTCCAGCAGTTCCGCTGGTAGTTTTTTAGGGGAACACGGTGAGTGGTAGACACATTGGTTTCCGATGTCCAGCCTGGAAGTGGTCCAATTTGTCAGGGACGTAACACAGCGGGATTTAGAAATCAGCTGCATGGCAAGCTTGGTGCTCTTTTGATTGAGTTTGGGTGTGATTACAGGTTTTGCTTCACCAACTGCATGTGAATTGTTTACGGGACGAGTTAATGCTATGTTGGGGACCAAGACAGCTCACTGGATGTATCACGGGTGAGTGGGGTCCCTCACGCCACAACCACCCGGCAAATAGGAGTTGATCCAAGAATGGCTAGCAAAGTCTTCACTCTGTGAATACAGAGGCAAATAAAATATCGGCCAACCATAAGCAGTAGGCCAGAGTTTAAAGTGTCCATTTCTTACTGTGGGGGGGAACACTTGTGGGTCCTTTGCCAGCCATAACTGCCACATCCTATCCTACCCGTAGTAGTGGATCGCCCGGGAACGACAGAATATACTAGGTGAGAAAAAAATACGAGAAAATCAGTGAGAAAAATTGTCATATAAGATGAGGAACAATGTTAGCTAGACAAGATATCATATTTTTATTACTATGCACGTGTCCACTGGGACCACTACAACAAGCATAATGAATAAAGCACATTTTAATACATAAAATTATATTAAGGATAACTCAATACTCAAGCATTCTAAATCTGATCAACGTCATCCTTTCAATTCTATCCACAAGACAGCATTTTGAACATTCTGCCTGCAACATTTCCTCCTTAGAGCGTTAATGAAAAAAAGTAAATATATGCCGCGAGGGACTTTATAAAGTCTAGTAATTATTGTCAGCTCTTAAAAGGTAGACACAACTCATGTCTAGTCATTGAACTTCAACTTTTGTGATGAGGCTTTTTCCTTGTGCCTCCGTTGATTGGGGGTTGAGGGGGCCCACTGCTGGATGATGTTGCAGCCCTAAGACCAACAAAACTAAGCACTGGAAAATGTCAATGGATAGTCGTGTGATTTTTGGCCCGCCTTTCTGGAGAGAAAGTATGAACTCCCATACTTTGTTTGCCAAGTACTGTGTTTCAATCTGTCCGCCATCAAAAGCCAACACCTGTTGTAGACCCAAACTGCACTCTCGCCATAGTCCAAGTGAGAATTAAAAACAGAAAAGTGGTCAAAGCGGCGAATTGGTTTTTTCATACTTGTTGTGCTGCTGCAGATGTTCATGGTTGATTTAGAGAGGACTTTTTGAAAGAATGCTTCGCCGTCAAAAAGCTCAGAGGGGTCCGCTTACCTTCAAGCAGGTCGGCGATGTTTGTGATGCTGTCCATCTGATTACATGAATGGTCTTTTCTCCCACGTCATACGGTCTCAGGTCCTTTGACCTCAATCAACCCCATAACAGGAGTCCCTCTATTCATGGCTTCTCATACAAAGTGTAGAACTCATCAGGACTGTGTTATTCTGTAATTCTGTAATGCAAACCCAAAGATGTTCTTATGCATTTAGTATGTGATGTGTTTGGTGCAGTACTTTGCCAAGTCCTTTACCCCAATATTTCCAAAACACACCACACCCCCATACACATCTCTCATACTTATACCAAAGACACAAGCCCTTCAACCAACCATCAAAGTCTCCAAGAACGCACACTATGAATATTTCACCCTCTTGTTTCTTCTCATTTAGTTTTTCACTAATTTATAGAGAAGTTTTATACCGACATTGATACCTCCTCTACTCTTTATGGCCTTTTTCACACTGATTCAAGCCAATCCCTCATATGTTTCTCTTTCAATAAGCCAGATAAACTCCCCATCTAGAGTCCTCACGCATGAAATCCCATTTCATCCTTATCTACAACCCTGTCGTTTCTTTCACGTTTCTTTTCTGCTTTCCTCACTCGAACTAAAGAGGCGATCTGTATAAAGTACTGCCAAATAGTTTTGTTTGTCATTCAACCACGGCTCGCGCATACATAAACACAAACCTGGGATGCAACATGATCGCAGCACAAATTAACTTCAGTGGACTTGCGGTCCGTGGTGGTCGAGTCGCAGCACCTGTCCACAGAGATTACGAATTCAAGAATTTTCAGGTATTATTAAGCAGTCATAATCCATGTCAGGCAATGAGTGGGCATGTAAGAAAATCAAATTGGTAAGAAAATCAGGTGGTGTTGATGAAAGGGGCACCAAGAAAGGGTGTGTGGTACCGGGAGTTAAGAGTGAAAGAGGCAGGGGTCAGAAGGGAGATTGGTATGGAGATATATATTCGAAGAAGCAGGGCCATGTGGTCGACTAAAAAGCGCAGTTCAGAGGGACGTGGAAAAGCAGGGAATGAGAAAAGGAGATTTGGAATGATCTAGAAGAGGAAAAGTGCCACCAGCAACAGCACAAGGACAAGGGTGAGAAGATCCCCCGGTAGGCTCTTTGAGTCCCATACAGACAGGGTAACAGCATGTCTCACCAGACAATTATGGGATTATATTAGGCCTTGTCAAACTCGTCATTCTAATGTAGGTTTAATAAAAAGTGGTGTGAAGGGCAACGGATTACATCAGCCAGGTTTCAAAGTGCCACCGATAGCATCTCCGTAAGATAAGAGTGGCATTATTACTGCTCAAAGAACTCCTCAGGGCAAGACTGAAGTGAGTGCATGAGAACTAGACGGAGGGGAATGAAGACATGACGTTGCAGAAGACTCATAGGAGGAAGCATATGTGAGGAAATAAGCATTTAATAAAATACTTCAAAAGCAGGAGCAAAAGAGAGAAATCCCACTTCTGGTTAGGTTTCAGGAGACTAATTAGAAACATGCAGCTTCTGTAACCTCAGATAGAAATCCCAAAATCCCTTTTCACCCCATTCAGCAGACTCATTTAAAGACTCGTGTCATAAAGATTTTCTTTTTGGGAAAATTGCGTTGTCACGTGAGCCTTTAATTTCAGCTTCCGGTTCAGGTTCGGTCTAATATAAAAATGCTGTGTTGCTCAAAAGTTTAGAAGTAACTTAAGGTTAAGTTTCTTTCTTGACGTGTGTGCAGCACAAAATATTTCCCAGATGTTAAATCCTAAAGTGTACAGTATAACTGCAGTACGTGTGTTAAAAGTCGAAACAATTTTGATTGACTGTCAATGTTTTAATTATTTGAGGCTGCATTTATCTGATCAAAATACAATAAAAATAGTAACATTGTGAAATACCTTGTTACAATTTAAGTACTGCTTTTTGTTTTAATGTTTTAAATGTAATTTATTCCTCTACATGCAAGCAGCAGCATTACTCCCAGTCTCTCATGTCCATTAACCATTCAGCACAACCTTCTCATACATTTTGGCGCCCTAGAAACTTTTGTATAATTATTATCAATGTTGACAGTTTGTGCTGCTCTACATAGTTTTCCGTTGTGAGAACCATGATGCATTTTTTCTCTGGATCTCTTTGATATTCGAAAGGTTAACTACCATTTGTTAGATACTAGAGAACCTTTTCTACACATTTTAAAAACGTCTTTACTTCACTCACTTTTGATCAATTTAATGCTTCTTTGTTGAATAAAAGTATTCATTTCTTTTCAAGAAAGAATTTTTTTAAGTACCAAACTTTTGAACGGTAGAGTAAATAAAGGTTTAGTTTGAGAGTGTTAGGTTAAACATTGATTAACCTCAAACTGTTTATTTTTGTGCCATTGTGTTTAATCTGACTTTCATATTTTCTGTCTTTCTAAAAGAATTCCTAATGGAAATTTGAGGAAGTGTTTGTTAGTCTGCACGTGAGAAAGTAAAATACAGCACAGTGGGAAACGTTCACAAGACCTTCCCACCCCACAGATAAACGGACACACGTTCCCCTTCTCAGGAGGATTCAGTGGTGTCTTGTGTCCGCCTGTCCTGACCTCTGAGCCCTGAAAACATGAATCATACTTAAACGCATATCTAAGTCAACATTCCCAATTGACAGGTGCTCTCACACCTGCTAATAATGCGATTAGGGAAATTTAATTTGGTT
This sequence comes from Sinocyclocheilus anophthalmus, assembly GCA_018155175.1. Lineage (NCBI taxonomy): Eukaryota > Metazoa > Chordata > Actinopteri > Cypriniformes > Cyprinidae > Sinocyclocheilus > Sinocyclocheilus anophthalmus. Next base: position 18,918 of record JADLZN010011910.1, on the reverse strand, counting down.
TATTTCATATTTGGGTTTCCACAAGGGGATACAACAGAATGATTATCTAATTTACTCTAAATGTAAAATAATATTTGACATAAGGTCAAAGGTCACTTAGCACATTTTTCAGTGGTGGCAGACAGGGGGTGGATACTGTTTACTAAAACTTTGCACATCAGTGGAGATGGGAAAGCTACTTTTAAGTATCTAACATAGTAAAGACAGTAATTCTAGGCTTGTAATTTATTTATTATATATTTTATAAATTGGGAAGCAACAGCAGCAAGATGTGTGTATTTGAAAAAAGAACTTTTGGCTAAACTAACCAATTGTCTGAATGACTAATCCTACACTGAAATTGTATTAATGAACCGAAACAAAAAACGTTAAGCGCGAGCACATGCTTTTTGTGTAGTGACGTTTATCGCTTAGACCTTCAGCTAGGGTTGCAAAGGGGTGGTAAATTTCTGGAAACTTTCCAAAATCCCTGGAATATTCCAAAAAATCCTGGAAAGTTTCCAAAATTTCTGTAATGTTTCCAAACAACGGCTAAATTTTGTTTTTTGCAACCTGTATTTACAGCCCACTTTTGAGGGCATGACATTCACTTGTGCAATGCAGTTTTCAAATTGTGCCAGGCCAGTTGGATTGGGATCAAGGCTTTGACTGTGACACTGCATCAGTGGAGAACATTAATGAACATAAAAGTGATCATGAACTCTCTCCAAAGCTGAAGGGTGCACCTCACAGAGAAACACTGATTGCATCATACTGCAAGAGAAGCTTGGCAGCTTCATCCAAATGAGAATTTATTAGGGTCTGAATGCTTTCGAAAAGGCAGTGTGATATTTCAGTATGACAAATAGGATTACATAATATATTTGGGTCAATGACTAATAAGAATGTTCAATATAATAAAAAAGAAAAATCCCCCCCCCCAATATTTGAAATTCTTGCACTGATCTGCTGCACTCCACTACACAAGCTCTGTTTTTAGGATGACAAAACCTGTTTAACAAAGTTGTATTTTCAAGCCTTGGTCCTGTCTCAAAGCAGCTCTACAACAGCGCTTGTCATTGTCAACACAACTAAGTTGAGAATGGCTAAGTCAGTCGAAAAAGTAGGTGGGGTTTACTGTCCCAGAAGCAACAGCTGCAAATTCCAGTGTTGTTGTTTGTGTGTGTGATTGTGTGTCGTGTGTGTGTGTGTGTTATTTTTTTTGGTGTCCTCTGCACGTCAATCTAAAGCGAGTGCATTCCAGAAGCACCGCGCTAAATTCAGCCGTGTGTGGATTGTAGTTTAAGTGTGCGTCAATCATTTAAAAGCAGTGCATGAATATAGAACCCTGTATATATCACAGTGTAATTCCAGTATTATAGATATATTATATATCTATACTGTATATATATATAACTGACGAGCTGCGCAAACCACGTATCATATTCGCCAAAGAAATAGAAGCGAATTTTTGCGCAGGACTCGTCAGTGCAACGCTCTGTGTAGTTCATGTGCTCAAATGAATTATGAACAGTACATCCGCTCTGATAGGAAGATTTACCGCTACTGAGTAAATACAGAACCACATATTCTGCGCAAGATACGCGCATTTAAATACTCGCATCAATTTTACTCGTATCGCTACAGCCTGACCCTAATAAGTAATATATCCGATAGTATATTGGTGACCCCCCAGTGGTTCACGACAATAGTTTTATGGACCTGCTTTCATCAAAGCATATATGGTAGGATTTTTCAGTGTGATTCCTTCGTCAGGTGTAACATCAATATTTCCAGTAGTTGCCACAAGTACTTAGCCACATCTTTACTCAATTAAACTGTATGGTTCAAAATCGTGATTCATCAGGGACAGCACTCACATACTAGTAATCTCATGAGTATTAACTCAGATGATTAGTTCAAAACATGGAATTAAAAATCGCCGGGTTAACAGTGTTAAGAATGTGGCAACTACCCACCCTTTTGCCATTAGCTCAGATTTGAAATTTCATCGTCAATAATTTGGGGCAATTTACCAACAGAAAATTGCTGTTTGTAGTGTTTCAAATGTGACCTCTGTGTGAGCTGTGCTTCATACATTGCTATGCTATTGACAATGGGCAGAAAACCTTTTTTGACAATTCATCTGAAATTCGGCTAATGTGACCACAACAAAAGCTAATTTGGCTAATAATTGGGAATATTGTATCCAAAAGGTAAGTTACCCAAGATTAACTTCTTGTTTACTGAACTATCGCATAAAAGCATCACACTCGATTTTAAACAGTGACGTTACTAACTATATTTTTCAAAAGTGTGACGTTAGTTAAGCGACAACTTCCTGTCCTTTCTCTCATGTGTTTAGCATTTGAAAGTCAGGTTGGTTCGGATGATGGAAATGAAAATTCCATTGAATATTTTTTGCCATTTTATGTGTTTATTTATATTGAAGTATAGTTAAATGCTGCTGTTCATTTTCATTTGTTTTTTGAGAAGCTTCACTGCTGACGAGCAGATTTCAACACCCACAAAGCTGAGTATTTTTATGTTTTGTGAATAAATTAATGGGTCCAGACTCCAGACTCTCAAAACGAATAAGTATCCATCAACAATAATAGTATTAACAAATATCAGAACCAACACACAGCTACAAAGCAAATAGTACTGGAGAAAAACCACAGTCGAAATAAAATGCAACGAAGGAAAATATAAACAAAACACATAAGACATATTAATTATGTAACGACTAACCACAAATATGTAAACACTACATATATAAATCAATATATAAAAAAACAAATAATAATACAAAAAACTCCAACAAAATCCTATACCTAGGTCGACGAAGAACTATTGATGATGGTCACAGATCCAAAAACAATCAGAGTGGATAATAGATGAAGAATGCACAGTTATTATGCTACATCGTGGAAAATTGGTAGACGTCAACCCAGACGACAACTTCTGAGAGAAACTCTGAGTTTGAATGCTTCCAGCAATCAAACTCAGAGTCAGCAGTTCATGCATGATGAATATGAATCAACGTCAAGCAAATCAAAACCATACTCCCTATTTTAAAGTTCGATATGTAACGTTAAACCCCAGGCTAAAACACATCAAGAGGGCTTTTGATAATGAATACATTTTGTTTGGGATATTTCCCAACATACATGCTGTATTAATCATGGGCTGGACCACATTCCTGCATGGTTAAATCAGGAAGATCAACACGGAGATGCTCGTCACACAACCTAGTAGGGTTGGTCCTGTAAAACAAGGCAAAGACAAAATAAAGCTGGGTGTTGCTTTGTAGATACGGTTGACTATGACATGGCTAGTGTTGTTTGCCCAGCAGGGTGCTCTTTAAACTGCCGATGGTGTGGTTTTCTGGAAGGGTTTTATTGCAAAGAAGTGCTGGGAATGTTTTCCTCAGAAGTGTTATGTCTAGGCCTGTCCTTGAGCTCTTCAGTGGATTGAAATTTGATTATATGTGGATAAAAGTCGCTTATGAGCTTGTGTAGTAGGACAAGAACATCAGCCACACCGAACGGAATAGGTGCACCTGATACTCACGCAATAATACTCCAGGTTTGGCTTCCCTTTAAATCAGCTAGTGAAAGGAACAGACTCTCCTATTCTGAAAGCCAGTAGTGATAACACCTTGAACTCTACGTTGACCGCAATCACAACCTAGTTAGTTAGATTGTACAGCGGCGAGAGTTAATCAACCACGGGGATAGCTGAGATCCTTTAAAAAAAAAAAACGTATAACGTATACTATAAATGAACCAAGAATATTCCTTTAATACAGAAACCCAAAAAGAAGGTTACTCTATTAGCAATGTGAATGAGATGATCTTTTTCAGACCTTTAATAAGAGCAAGCTTTGAGCAGCCAACCAAGAGATGAACTAAGAACCTTAACCATGCTAGCTAGTTATAGATGAGTTTCCACTTCCTCATTCCACTCAGAACCTTTTTGTTTTCATTTATACAGAGCAGTCGAGCAGAACTGGAACAAAGCCCTTTTGTGCTAAGAAACTTCTTAAACATCCATTATTAAACAGCATGAGAGGGTTATGGGTCTCGATCTGCTCAGAGGAGACCATCAAGACATGCAAGACCACATGTTTGATCATAAAACAGAAGCTTCCAGAGAAATTCATTCTGCATGTTCGGGGCACAAGGTTACAAGATTAGAGAATTGCTGGTAGGTTTAAGAGTTTAATGAGTACACATTCACCTTGACGCGGATCAAATAATCTATATTTTTTGCTAAGCCCATTACCAGACCATTGTTGTCAATACTGGCTTTGCTTGGTTCATGTTAGCATTGTGAAGCCACAGTACCACAATGACAAAAACTGATGGATGCTTAAACTGAGATCAAATTAAGTAAACAAGTTGGTCCTGTCAAACAAAAGAGACTATCTGCTGTTACATTCCAAATTAATGTAGCTTTTGAATAAATGATGATAGCTAGTTCTATTGGATATACAGCACCCTATAGGACACAATATACCATAAAGCCATTTACATGACTAACTCAAACCTAGTGCAGAATATGTGTGGGGAAATATTTCGCCTAAACACAATAAAATTCCCGATTACATAGAAATGACTGTATTTCGCCCACAAAAATTGGCTGAACAGTGGTAAATGTGACTACACATCTGTTTAATTTTAAGCCTGTTTTATCACCTTTAAGATAAAAATCATATGCCTGAGCTCTTAGAAATGTAGTAGCACAACTAATCCATTTTACTTGTGGAATGAAGTTCAAAACATCAACAAACTCTTAAATGTAAGTAAATGTTAAATGCATTAAATGTAATCAGATCAGAATATCATCAGGTTCTTAGAGTTGGCTAACAGAATAGCATCAGTCTGTTAGCTTTACAAGGAACACGTTTGTTCTTTGAGAGATCATGAAAACAGAGATCAGCTGAGCTCTTTTACAAGAGAACCTGGATTGATTTTAAAGTCATGATGCCAAATGTTTGGTTTAGGTTGCCCGCTAATGTCACTGAACCGCTGCATGCGTCTCTGTCTCGGCTGCCAATACTTCAACCAAAAATCAGCCTCTTTTCAGATTAGAATCACTACAACTGATTTCAGACCTGAGCTCAGATTTTCCATGTAATTTGAAAGTGAAACAAAGTAAATTAATCAAACAGGCAGTCGTAACATATTTAACCAGTCTGTATGCTTAAAAATAATTTTGAACGACCTTGTTTCTGCATTAAGATGCATTGAGATTCAGTCTGAAAAAAAGAAATGTTGTTAAATTTATGGTGATGGTTTTTTGTGAAAAATGTTAAATAGTTGGGAGGTGCATTATTTTGAGAAATCTATTAATGAAATCTTGCGACAGCCCTAATATAAATTTTTATTTCATACAAAGAAATAAAAAAAGTCTTATTAGAAATCACTTGCCCATAAATATAAAAATAGTCTGTAAGAAATACAATGTTTGTGTAAACATTTTAATCCGCAAATGATTGAAAAAAAAAAAAAAACAAAAACTTGCTTAAATACTAGTGCCATTTTTATGACAACTACTCCTGGATTGAATATGATTTTATGTAAATTTGCATATGTAAGCATAATCATTCTCAGAATGTTCAAAGGACTATCAGATCTATAACACAACCAACACCATGTGGACAAACCATTGCATGAACCTGCTGAGAGACACTAATTGCACTTCAAAACTCAAGCCAAGGTTTTCCAGGCTCCATTAACTTTGCTTTACCGGCTTAAGCTCCAATTACAGTCTCAGCTTTTGTTAACTTGCCCCTCATTAGCCTGAAACGCCCTAAAAAAAAAAAAGAAAAAAAAAGACGCTTGTGTGCATAATTAACTGTAGCAAATCAAAACGCAAGGTTCCCATTCAATCAGAATGCTACTGGTGCCAGTGTTGCTCAGGGAGCAAGTGGGTGGAGTACCCAGAACTCATGTTCTTCATGAAGATGGAGTGCCCCTGGCCTTCAAGACATGACTTTAAACCCCTTTCAAAAGCTGCTGCTGTGTAGACAATAACATGGTTCTTTGGTTTGGTTCTGCATGGTTAAACTCACATAATGTGAGGTGTGAGTGATTTCACACATACTCGTAGACTCAAAGCCTCTTGTCCAGGCAACCGTATATGTCATCCTCATTTAAGCTCAATATGTTTGGCCCTGGTTCAGTTGCATGATCTATCATGCTGTAAGATAGAAAAATGGAGCCTGCCAAGTGATTGGTACTTGCTAAAGTACCATTACAGTTATAGTTTTCTATGCAATAGGTCTTATGGATTTTTGCCTGGTTGATAATGAAACATTGAAAAATACTGTAGACTTCATACAATATAAGAGACTTCAACCAGTAAAAAAACAACTAGGGCTGAGTGGTGTATCAAGTTTGTACGTGTCACGGTTGCCTACTGTGAGGAGCAAGGAACGAGGAAAGACAAGGTATTTCCACAGAAAAGCTTTAATGATTACCACAGTGTAGTCTCTGGGAGTCACGCATAGGGCACAAGTGATCGGTTAAGAACCTACAAACAACAGACTGTGGACAGAAGGGGCTAAATACACATGTTATAATTGGGATCACGACACAGCGCTGTACGGGGATGACGAAGTTAAACACCTCCAACGAGGACAGGAACCTGACAGATAAGAGGAAACACTAGAAAGAAACGGGGAAAACAGAACATATTCACTCTTTTAGAAGTCCTCTCACAATATCTCGCCCCCTCCATCTCCGTGAGGTGCTTTCCTCGCACCGCGCAAGAACACAGAGGGGGGGAATGGGTGGAACTAAGGAGGCACGGACAACCCGGCGAGGGTGCGGCCCAGCCAACAGACAGAGACCAGGAGGGCACCCACGAAGACGGGAAGGAAGCCAGGTGAGCCGCCCGAGGCGCCCCGGAGCAGGAGGATCGCCCTCAAGCAGGACCCAGGCCACAGCCTGAGGGTGCGACCCACAGTGGAGCCACCGGCGGAACGGACGGGAGGGAGCCAGCTTGGGAGGAGGAATTCCGCCGCCTCTCCAGGGCGCACGACCAACCGGCGTGCGGAGCAGGGTGGTGGCGAGGAGCCCGAGAATGAGGAGAGCCAATGAGCCAGGGTGATGCCGAGGAGCCGGGCGCCAGGGTGAGCCCCAGGGCCTCTGCTTTACAGAGGCAAGGCGGTGATCCCCGGCGCGCGAGCCAAGCGCTGAGGACCAAGGTGTGGTGACTGGCGGAAGGAAGGCCCCAATTGAGCCGGGGGGCTCCGACGACAACCGCGGTGCAGCCGACCACAGGGAGGGACTGTAGTCCTTCAGAGAAATCCGATCGCGGAGTCGTGACGCCCGGCCATGGGAACCGAAGAGGCTGACCGGGAGGGACGAGGGAGCCTGGTGGAGGCGACGGAGTTAGGAGCGGGAAAATGGCTCTCAACGGTGGGCTCAGGCTGATGCTCCGCGATCGCGGTAGATGGTAATGGCGGGGCACTGGGTCGGGTCAGGGAAAACTAGGGTACCTGGAAGAGATCTCCATTGGATACTGACGGTGAGCGTCAAAGATCCGTATTCTCACCAGTATCCACTCCCAAAGCCGCGGAAAATCCTCTTTGAAGGACCAATCTTCGAACAACAGCCCCTTTTGCACTCGGTGGATGTTGTAGGACTGGCAAGCGTAGAATGCACAGATGCGCATCGTCCGGGTTAGGCTGGTGGTGTTTGCTATTAACTGGGAACAGCATCTCGTATATTACCTCGAGCGATTCACATCACCTCTCGCCCCATAAACTCTCCAAGGGGTCGAAGCGGCAAATACGCCGGTTTACACTCGGGTGTGTGCGTCGGGCCAATTTCTTCTGTATGGTAAATGCTCCTACTGTTTTCAGGATCCCGGAGGAAACGTGTGGAAGACACAGGGATTGTTCACACAGAACAGTCTTTACAAAATGATCCCAGGAGCGAAACACGCTAGGCCAACCCTATCCCAGCCTCACCTCGTCAGCACAATACATTAAGAACCGAAAACACAGACTGGGCAATACACAGGATCTAATTGGTCGAAGCACACAGGTTGATCTGATGACTAATTAAAACTAAACGGGACAGCACAACACGACCCAATAAGGACCACTAGACCATGAAACCACCGGGCCAAAACAGAACACTCAGAACAGTTCCGACATCCTGCACATAGCGACATATGCTTATATTTTTTTATAAGCGCTATGTATGAGGGTCAATACTGGCTTATCTAAATCGCAATCTCAGTAGTTTGATACGAGTACATCTGAATAATAGCAGAGAACACAAGAGTGAGCTGCTGTTGGGAAAGTGCATAATCCAATTTGTCCTAAATGTGAGACATGCTTTATATTAAGGGCTTTTAAATAACTCGTAAGATATAGTTAACACGTATAGTTTAGTATAGATGCTCTGATAGCACGTTCCTGCGGAGCAGCGACAGGTACCCAATCGCCCTGATTTAATAATATTTGCGTTTTTGCGCATGTGCTGTTTTTTCCTCAGTGCATAACTTACTTTTGCACAGGGAATATTCTCCATCTATACATGTTACCCAAGTCATGGGACATATTTCCATTTTGTGCTTGTCGAGTAATGGAAGTAATCAAAATTATAATGAAATTAATCCTGTGTTTCTTGTGTGGGTGTTATTGCATTACTTTCATTTTAAGTTTAGTCCTCTGACGTGAACTTCTGTTTTACAAAAAGCAAAGCCATGTATCCTTTTGTCTACTAGATTGGACAGTTTACCCAGTTCCTGTAATCGAACATTGACTCTAGCCACTTTTTTTTTTTTGCACATAATAGATAGCATAGCCTACTTTCACTATATTTGTTTTCATTACCTTTAATATAAACATTGTCTCCAGTCTGGTCAAGGTAGTTGGTATAAGCTCTGAGGCGGATAAATAAGGGGGTAACGTAAAAAGTGTACGTAAATATACAATTTTTTTCATATTTAAAATCCAAATAAAATGTAGAGACTGGACCACCAAGATCGTAATGATAGCCGATATAATTTGTTTGGCGATATCACGCCAGCCCTACTAGTCACGCTACCTTTTCATTACTTGAACTGAAATAAAACTGAGGGAGGGGGGGGGGGGGGGGGGGGGGGGGGGGGTTGAAGTAAACGCAAAAAAATTAGGTAAAATTTGAAAAATTTTGTAACATTGGAAGACAAACCTCATAGATCCTAAACTAAATTCTGAATTTTAAGCTGAAATATAAAAAAAAAACAAATTAAATCAATTTCAATGCATACTAAACTAGTACAGAATAATATAAAAACATAACAGAGCAGTAACCACCCTGCAACCATCGTGGCTTTCAGCTTCTCTCTTTACATTTTCTGACCCATACACTGTAAGATACTTTGCTACATACAGGGTGACAGGTGAACCCTGACTCGGCAGGTTGGGATGCTGCTCAATTATACGAAATCGACGACCACCCAGACTGTAGGGTACAAATAATACGACTGCAAGCTGTTCAGAGCCAGATCATGTCACGCGTATTGACGCATTAGCCACCTGTTCCATTTCCTCCGGCCTCTATAGAATGCGCATTTCCACACGGCACACACTACAGCAATAAACTGCACTCTAATTCGTAAGCATCTATAGTGTCGGCTCGGAGGCAGCAGGGGTCCGAAGACCTGCATGAATGTGCATGCATTGCATTTCACACTGATAGCACTGTTAGCAACTGACTACCTCAATTTGCGTTAGCTGGGCTGGCATTTTTCCCTTAAATCCTTCAACACATCTGTCCTCTGGGGTCGCCAGTCAGAGAAAAGCTTTCTCTGCCGCACTATTACAATGGTTCTCTTGTGCATGGTGGAAGAAAAACATGATAGCGCTCAATGTTTGTGTCCCAATTTGCATAGTGTGCATGAAAGTGTCATAAAATTGATAATACAGCCCAGATTTGTGGCATACTTTGAGCGTTAGCATCTAACTAAATACATTTCCTTAATATGCATCTTTCAAAAATAATAATAAACTTTGTAAATAAAATAATGTAGTACATTTAAGGCAAGATTCTCAAAAACAAAATGGAATGTAAAAACAGAACTTTAAATGTATATAAATGCATAAAACTGTAATCAAATCAAATGTTTCCTGGACAAAAATGTTATTAAAGTTTTATCAAAGTTATTTAGCATTTATATTAAAATTATTTGTATAATTTATATTAAATTATAATTTTTTTTATTGTTTATTATTCATTTATTAGTTGAATGCTGTAGTTGTCATTAACTTTACACTTATTCACAAATGAAATAGTTGAGGTTAACAGAGGACAAAGCAGGTCATTTAGAAAGTCTGCAAGGAAAAGAAGTGCTTCCTGTTTAAACACGATAGGAAATGATTGGGCTTTAATTCACATTTATTGGTAATACATTTTACAGTTCTGTCAGATTTCTGCTACAGATAGCATAATATTAGCACAGAGTTCAGATGGGGCAGCTCTCTTGGCAGCTTTGAATTTGAACAACAGTCTTAGATTCTCTGTATTTCTCTGCGTCAGATAGGGCTCGGTTACAGTGCTGTATTTCTCTGGCACCGCACAGGGTTCCCCACAGGAGCTGTAACTTTACACGTTAACCTACCCATCATGCTAATGGCTGCTTTGCCCCAATTAGCACATGGCCACATCTTCACCTGTCACCGATCCCCTCGGGCCCCCCATGAACTTTCACCTTAACACGAGGCACCCCTCGTTTATACATAAACATGCACGCATAGAGTGTTGCATGCTGATTTACCTAAAACAGTGACAATGGAAAGTCTGGGATGAATCTCACGAAAATTGTCATATTTTATCCCAAAATTTCCCCCCAAAACCTTCTGATATAGTCTTAATTATCAAATCATAATCAGAATCAGAATGAAGCTTATTCCAGAGTATGTGTTTACCACATACTAGGAATTCTGTTTTCCGTGGCAGAAGCCTTCCACAGTGTAACCTGAATGACAGTGACAGAACAAAAAACTTTTTAAATTAAAAATAGAATAAGTAAATAAGGAATAAAAAAATATAAAAATCGACAATTGTATGTACAGGTATATTACAACCAGTTTTGTATGTACCATGTACTGTCTATTTGTGCAAACTTTTGAGGTGTAGACTGACGTCATCGGAAGTGTTTTAGATAAATAAAGGTATGAGTCTATTAAACTCAGTGTGCTTCCGCGTTTAGTTTGCGTTAAGTGTTCATGAGATGGATATTTCATGATAATTACTGCTATTATTGATTTTGCAAACAGAAAACAAAGCCTATTTTTAGGATCATACGTTTTTTTTCCAAGACACTTAAGAACAACTAAATGTAGTTTCTTATTTATTTCTTTTGATTTTGGGGTTAAATATGACAATTGATTTGTGATATTCATCCTGTGGAACTAAAGCTACTATATAGTTTTAAATTGTTTGTATTTTGGTTATTGTTCAGTCATTTGTTCTTTAACCATGCAGACTTAATGTTGAAAAGTGAAAAGAAAAGAAAAAGTAGCCTACTGTAATTTGGAGGGAGCCAAGTGAACACAATCATAAAGACTCATTTTGAAAATGAAATTCACATTTTTATATAAAGGAACGCGGGAAGGACCTGTCTACTCCATTACACCAATGTTTCCTTTCTTTTTCTTTTTAACCAACCTCTTTCCTTTTACAAGTTAGAGTTTTGGCCACTCAGCTGGAAAAGTTAAGAATCTTCTATCCATAAACCATTTTTGGCTTTAAACATATTTTTCAAAGCCATAGGCCTGCACAGTTTGAGCAAACAGAAAAAGACTTAGAAAGGAGGGTGAAAACATGGAACAACCCTTGAATACATTAGCATGAATCAATAGGACAGAACGTGCATGTTAACTCCATCATTATGACGGGCTGTTCTCAGTATTGACAGACATGGATTGATCATGGTATCTGCAGGCAAACAGAGTAAACCGTGATATCTACCCAGGTTAAAAAGGTGAGCAAGGTGAAATGGGGGCAAGAAAGAGGACAGATGCTGTCTGCCTTGAGCACTGCGACCCAATCTCTAACTCGATCAGTTAACCTAGACATAGCCTGCAGATAAACACATGTGTTGGCCTTAATATGCCACTGCTGACAGCTTCGACAAGTCATGTTTTGTATAGAATGGAATTCCCCAAACATTCTGCACTGTATTTGTGTGTGTTCATTGCTTAATATTTTACATGTGTTCAATGTTCACAGCTATTATCCTTAGCCAAAATAATCTGTTTTACAACTCCAAAGAACTATTTGGTCTGTTAGTCTCAACTTGAAATAGGCTGACGCTCCATTTATAGTTTTTCTGACCTCATTCTAACACTAACCTGACCTAACTACGACCTCTTAACCTCAGACACAACCAAGAGAAAGTTGTAGCCAAAGTTCTTTCACCCAGCATTGATTGTTAGTATAGTATTAGACTTCTGTGTGTAACTTGCCTAGCAATTAGGTTTTCAGATGATTAGACTTATGATTCTGAATGGTGTTTTTTTTTTTGAATGAATGAATGATACGTTTATATAGCGCTTTCTTGTGTATTGCTAACAACACATATGCGCTTTACATTGTGAGGGGGTATCTCCTCATCCACCATCAGTGTGCAGCATCCACCTGGATGATTTGTTTTTTTGTTTTGTTTTGATTTTTTTCTGTTCTGTTCTGTTCTGTTCTGTTTTGTTCTGTTTTGTTCTGTTTTGAACTTACACTGGGCCAGTAAGCGAACATCCAAAACAATACAGAAACCTCCTTTGAATGGTGACGTAAGCACTCTAGGAACCACATAGCAACAGCCTAGCAACCACCAAAACACATTAGCAACCCTAGCAGAGGCTAGTCATTTTCAGAAAAAAGAAACCAAAAAAAGTAACCTTTATTTTACAAGTGTTTCACTTGTTACACTACATGGTACTTCCATATTTAATAACATTAATTGTGTAATAATATACACTGCAGAACCCTAAGCCAAACCCTAACCTAATCCTAACCATATAGTAGCCATGTATTCCTAATTAATATTACTCAGCCTACTTATATGTAGTACTTACACAGTATAAGGACCACCATTAAAATAAAGTGTAACCAACAAATGTAAACAAAAACCTTTTCACACCCTAAAAACAGTCACTTTTTATGCATTTCTGGCCATACATTGTACATGGCCACAGCATTTTGGTGACCCTGAACGCAATCTTTGTTGAAATGAAAAGTCCTTTTTGAACTCATTCTGTTTATTCTCTCTTTATAAACTACAAAAATGTAACCTTGTGACACACACCCGGTGGACCATCATGGCACATGGTCAACAATTCCGTGGTAAGATGAACACAATGGACATCGCCAACTACTGTGACACGGTGGGCAATGACTAATACAGCATATTGTTACTGGCGCGTTTTTGAGGATCCCAAAAAATTTCGTGCTGTAATGAGGATTCAGTGACGTTGGGATCCATGTGCAGCTTTATTAACAAACAGACAGGCAAAGTTCAATCAACAGTATACAAGGGCAACGTAGGCAAGGCAGAATTCGTGCGGATAGACCGTGAGAGTCCATGCAGAATGGGGCCCGAGGGCGTGGTGTGGCGGGCACTGTACGAGGAAGAGTAATTCCTCAAACAGGTCACAGGGAAGTGCAAGGGTATCGACAGAGGGGCGGGGTACAGCGAACAAGTCAGACAGTTGGTCTCAACAATGTGCCAGGTAGGCGACTAGGTAATCAAACAATGGTAAACGCTCGGAAAATGTCACAGTAGCACAACAAGTGACCTCGCAATTGAGGGTAGGCAGGCCTCGCGTTATATCAGGTCAGTGGTAATGAGCAGCACGCGTGCAACAACAAAGTCAGGTGCAGGATGATGGGTGAAATGAAGTCGCTAGGAACTTTATTACCCGGTGAGGTTCCCTCTGGTGGGGATCCGACGGGAGCCACGGAGGCTTGCTTTGGTGACACGCAGCCTGCCCAGCGCTGTGCGGAGCGTGGGCTCCTGATGTCGAAGAGGCAAAACGACACCGTGGTCTTCCAGGGTCTTGGGAGCGGTTTAGTCCGGGGGGTGTAGGGTGGGCTCCTATGGGAAATCAGTGGTAAGGAGAGGGAGCGCAGAATGGGTCCTCTGCGCGGTCGCCCGGGGGAGTGTCCGCATTCGGGCGTGGGTCCGGACCATACTCGCCTCGCCAATCCACAGAGTACTGGGGATAACGCTGGGGGGCGCCGGGCGAACGGGGGAGGACTCACGGAATGCTCGGTGAGAAGCGTGGGGTGGAGCGCGCAGTGCCGGCTCTGCCTGTGTGCGCCCCGGCGCCGATGATGGGAGGGACTCCCGGTCAACCAGCTCCTCCGTGGTCGCTCCCGCTGTCCCTCGAGGACCACCACGGGGGGCTAAGCACGACAACACCAATGGAAAAAGTGGGGTTGAGGATAGCTAGTAATGTGGTGTATTGGCACATGCCAACCCGAAATGAAACCAGTAGTTTTTGCTGGCACCAATATCTGAATGTCCCCAGAACAGAACCGGGACTGTTTCGTGCAAGGGGGGCCGTCAGACCGAAGATCAGCGTGTGGTTGACAGCCAGACCCAGCTGTGACGGCTTGCTGGTAGGGTGGATTTGTCCACGCCGCCGACTATCAGCGTGTTCCCTTAGTTCTTGCGAAGCGGCCGTTTGAAGGTGGACATGGTGTCCACAGTGTCCAGGTCTCCTGCCCTCTCCCATGAGCGTTGGAGCCATAGAGTCAACGCGTGGCAGGTAATGGGGGTCGGGGAAGGGCTCCCCGGGGGACCATGGGAACTAGGGGGCAGGTTGGAAACCCAGAACACATTGGGAAGGAGTGAGGCCGTGGCCGGCTGCGTAGGAGTTCTGAGGCTATTTCGGCCAAACAGATAACACATCGCAGGCAGCCTCTGATTTGGCTGGCAGTAGAGCGAGAGGTAGCGGGTGAGCTCCTGATTTCAACGTTTCTCACCCGGCCATTGGACGGGGAGGCGGTGATACCCCGAGGTGGAGGCTGACGTTGATATTCAGCTGCTTCCTTGCCAGAAAGGCCGACCAGCTCGGAGGCTGAATTGTGGCCCACCCTATCGGAGACTTGTCCTCAGTAAGCCCCTCAAACTGAACCTTGATTGCAAGAATTCAGTCTGTCTTTCCAAGAGCAGTGGGCAGTTATGGGCAAAGGGATCAACGCGTAACAGGCTTAAGAGAAAACGTCAATTACTACTGTGAGGATGGGTGTGACCCCGTGGACAAGGGTAGATCCTGATAACAAGTCTCGTGGCTATATTTGACACGGTGCGTTGTGTGGAAGTGGGAGAGTTTGTAAAATAACCTGAATCAGGATCGTCTGGGCAGCAGGGTTTTGGTTTATTGCAAGCGTGGACAGTTTCGGCATGCTATGCGATAGTCCGTGCCTGCAAAGTTGCCAGCCTAAGCGATTGTGATCTAGTTGAACAGTGCGCGATACCGGTGGATGACCAAGAAACTGGATCTCGATTGGACCCATTTAATGACCTCTTTGTGACGCAGGGCACGCGCAACGTAAGTGATGCTTAGTTGGGGCTTTTCCCGGCCTGTGTTTGTCGGTGGCCTGAGCCGCTGGGATCTCCGTCATGATAGCCCATGTGCCCTGGGGGGCGAGAACCAGGGTATAAGGGATAATGGACTCCGGAGGTTGGTTGTGCAAGGCCTGACTTCATAGACGTCTTTGAACGAGACGTCCCCGTGCTTTGCGTGTGCTTACGTGGAGTGACGCTGGGCGGTAAAATGTCACAGTGGATCGGTGTGTAAGACTGCGTTTTAAAGAATAATCATACCATCTTGCCTGCCTCTGTGATTACGTCTCTTGGCGGACCTCAAATATGCCAGTTGTCGAGTGATTGGCATCATGTCGACTGTAAATGGGGTGCTCGCCTGAGAGGTTTGAGGGGTGTTCGCTGCGTCGTCGCTCGATGCGCCAATGTGGCTGCCACGTCCTCAGGACGCTGTCCTGGGTCAGTAGTCGAGGAGGTTCTCGATTGCGCGGTGAGCATCGGGGTACTTTCGTTCGCGGGGCTAGGGGCCTGACACCTTTGTGTGTGCTGGCAAGAATGGCGCACAGGGAAAGAGTTTGGAAGGATTACCTTGCCGCTGAGAGAGTATAGCTCCGATGCCAGTGTTGGAAGCATCCACCTCCACAATGAACTCCTGTTCAGGATCGGGATGATGCTGGATGGGAGCGGTGGTGAATCTCTCTTTAAGTTCTTGGAATGCGGAACTGGCGGCCGGTGTCCAGACGAGACGTTGTCTCCCCTTCTTGATCATCTATGTCATGGGTGCTGCAATTGTGCTGAAGTTGCAAATGAATCGTTGATAGAATTTAGCAAATCCCAGAAATCGTTGCAACTCCTTTAAAGTGGCAGGCTGGGGCCAGTTAACCACGGATTGCACCTTCTTGTCATCCATGGCTACCCGTCCCGAGCTGATCACATACCCGAGGAATGATACAGTGTTCTGGTGAAATTCACACTTTTCAGTCTTGGCATACAGTTGATGGGTAATGAGACGCTGGAGAACAGAATGAACATGCTTGACGTGATCCTTGTAGGAGTCCGAGTAGATCAAGATATCATCCATATATACGATGACCCAACAGTTTAGCATGTCTCGGAACACATCATTAATAAATGACTGAAATACAGAAGGACTGTTCGACAGCCCGAACGGCATAACAAGATATTCTTAGTGCCCAGATGTAGTGGAGAAGGCAGTCTTCCACTCATCACCCTCCCGGACACGGATGAGATTGTAAGCACTGCGAAGGTCCAACTTGGTGAAATACTTGGCCGTCCGCAGTTGTTCCAAGGCTGCTGGGACTAGAGGTAGAGGGTACCGGAATTTAACAGTGACATATATAGGGGGTTTCGATTTAGACCAACGTAGTCTAATGCAGGAGCGGAGATGCCGGTCCATCTCGGTCGTCATAACTGAATGAAGAGAAGGCCCGATCTGTGGATGGCAGGTGAAGGGGGTGGGGTGTGCGAGGTGGAAGCCCATGTAGTTTAACTCAAGTGCCTTGATATTAGGACCGCTCCCATGGCCTTGCGACTCATCGGAAGGGTTGTGACAGGGGGAAAACTCGGCCTTTGGGGGGATGTGAACCCGATAGAAGATTGATAGCACAGTCATTTGAACGATGGGGAGGTAATTGAGATGCCTTGGCCTTGCTGAAGGCCTCGATTAAGTCGTGATACTCTGTGGGAATTTTGGGTGCAGCGATTGGGTTATTCTCAGTCTCGTGTGCGGGTGAGTCAGGATTCGGACGATGTGTGGTGCGGGCGGGCAGTGGGATGTGCGACGCGGACTGGGGGGTCTTGATCTGTGTTGTGGCCTTGGACCAGGAAATACATGGGTTAGTTTCCTCGAGCCAGGGCAGTCACATGATATTGGGTGGTCTGGAGGCGGACTGAGGAAGAACACTCTCCAACCGGTATTCGGTGCTCGAGTGGGGGCCTGAGCTCCTGTACGTAGCAACAAATCCTCTGTGGTGAACTGAATCCAGTCCGCGGAGCTCTGGCAAAGGACTGCGCGCTCGGTGCTCAAGGTGCTGGCCGCACGTGGCCGCAAGGTGAGCGGTGGCGCGCAAATGGCCAGCGGGGGAGGGGTGAGTATGTGAGGTTCGTGCGGGGGTTAAAGTTCGTACATGCAATGGAAATGTGCCGGGGTGCAGTGGCCACTCGAGTAAGTCTATTGGAGCGATAGGTGCGCAATAGGCTGCGGCCATTAACCCTTACAGTACTGGTATTGGGGGGGGGGGGGTTTACTATGGAGTCTGACATCAACCGCAGATGGTTGCGAGAGCGGGCTCCGAGGGTGGTGGGGTGCCCAGGAAGGCTACGCGATAGTGGCGGCCCGATGAGAACCGGGGCGAGTATAAGGGCAGAGGGTCTGGGAGTGCGGGCGTCTCATCAACGTCTCTCTCCTCTACTCTGAGATGAGTATAGCCGATCTGCATCGCTTCAGTCTCAGGTGGTAAATGCCTCATAGCCATGGGAGTCGGAGAGAAGCGAGGAGATCGTCGAGAGCGGATGAGGTTGTCAATGCGAATCACCAGCTCAATTAATTGTCCCAGAGAGCTACCCTCATCACGGCAGGCAAGTTCAGATTGTAGATCGGCATTGAGTCCCTTGCGGAAGAGGAGCTTGAGGGGATCATCCAACCACCCTGTCTGACCAGCGAGCGTGCGGAAGGATAGTGCGTAGTCAGCTGCTGAACTTTTCCCTTGACGAAGGGCCAATAACTGCTCGCCTACCTCTTTGCCACCCTCGGGGTGTTCAAACACCTCCTTGAAGCTTTGAATGAAACTGGTAAACGAGGGGAAAACGATATGGTCCTCACTCCACACCGCCGTGGCCCAATCCAACGCTCTAACCCCCATCTATACCTACGAACTACGAAGCATGCCAGCGGTTATTGTCCGTGGGGTATAACATGGGCTGTTGATTAACGAACATCGAGCATTGGAGCAGAAACCCCTTACACTTTGTGGGTGATCCATCAAACTTTTCGGGAAATGCTAGGCGAGGGCTGGTGGTGACGGCAGCCGTCACCGGAGCGTGTGGAGGCGGGTTAAACGGTGGAGATCTCTCCTCAGGTGGTGGTAACCGCAGTTGAAAGAAACCTCTAGTGTGTGGTTTCTTCTTTTAGTTTGTTGCAGTCCAGCAGACCCTGCTCATTCTCATCTTTGCACACTTCACGTCTCATTCCCAGAGCCGTGAGCAAGCAAACATCCACTGATCACAGTTTCACAGCATGTTCTCGGGCTGCTTTTACAGTTCTCATGGGAGACGACAGCAGAAGGTGTTTGGTAATCTGAAGCTGTTGAACGTCACAGTCAAGGGGAAAAAAAAAAGTCTCTGAAAAAGTCTACAGCCCAAATG